>OZ007587.1:161444066-162044066 GCA_963931845.1 Maratus michaelseni
TTTCTTTAAATATATTAATTCTGTAAGAAATATATATATATGACAAATACAATTTTAAATTAATGTGGATTTAAGATGAAATGTGTAGACCTAATCTAAATATCCAAATGTAAATAGGACTATATTGCTAAACAGATGATAGTAAATTTTATAGATTAAAGTTTATTGATGCACTTAAAATAAATCGTTTATTCTGAATTAAGTTAATTGTGAAATTTTATATATTTTAAAGAGAGTTAATAAATTTATGAAGTATTAAGAGAATCCTATTAAGTGAAATATTATTGTTTAGGTAATTAAAAATGTGTCCTATCATCTTGAATCACAGCTTTTCAAATGATTTATAAAATACGTAGTGTGCTCAACTATACGATTTCATTGGTCCCTAAATTTTAAAGGTATAAATGTATTCATAAAGTAATGTCATTTTGGTTTTTGCTTGCAAATTTTCTGGGTTTTATCCTCTCAAATAAGAGAGTTTGTCTCCATTCAGTCATTCAAAATTAGTTTAATTTTCACTGTTGTTCGTCATCATTTATGAATACTTTATATTTTTGAGATTTAGAAGTATTGGGTGTTTTCCTTTTTTTTTAGGTTGTGAAAGATATGAGAATATTGTTACCTCCTTTGATTTTATTTAAAAGTAAAATTTAAAAGTAGATGAATTTATTTAGCCATTCTCTCCCTTTTCTTATATTTTGTATTATGTGTGTTAACTTGTACTAAATTTTGGTGCCCCTTCTTAAATCTAATTACCTGGTGTTTGTAATAAATTTATGGTAACAATATTCAGTTGGTGGTATGTCTTTCTCACCTGGTGTAATGTTATATTTAAATTCTTGTATAATTAGATTGAAGTTAAATATTGTGAAGTGGTAGAATGTAAGATTATAATCATAAGATGCATTAAAATTAACTCTTTAATTAAAGATTGGTGCCCAATAAGATTGGTGCCCATGACATTTCAAACCTGGCTTATGCTTATAGATTTATAAAAATCTAAAAATTTTTTAAAAAAAAAAATATGAAGCTGTATTTTGTGTTTTTAATTTAATTTTCATGGTTGTAAAAGGTATTTTGATTTAATTTTCATGGTTGTGAAAGGTAAGTCTGTGACTCTGTATTGCAATTTGGTTAAAGTTTTGACATCTCTGCACTTAGATAGTTCCAAATTTAAATTCTCTCTGGTTTTTATGCTTTTGTATGTGTATTTCTGTGTATAGTTGCACCCCCTCCCACTTAATTTTTTTTTCTCATTGATAAAACTTATCATGGCAGAAGATCAGGCAAAAAACTTGGCTAATATTCAAAAGAAAAATTCCCTTATGGAAAATATTTCTTCAATTCCACCTTTTAGCGGTGTTGAAAATTCAGTTTCTTTTAGTGAATTTTTTGGAAAGTGGGATAGCCTTGCTACCTTTTTCGAATGGGGGGAGGATGAGAAAAAATTCGCTTGGTTTAGCAGAGTTACCGGGGGAGCGGCAAGGTTATTTAAGCTTCATAAAGATAAAAAGGTAGATGAAATTGTTAAAATTTTCAGGGAAAGATACACCAGTCATGTTTCTCCAGATGTAGCCCTTTCAAATTTTTTTAGTTTCAAGCAAACCCCTCAAATGTCGGTGCAGGACTTCTATGACAGAGCCTACGACATGTCGCTTAAAGCCCTAGTTATTGATGGATTACAAGGGGAGGTAGTTAACAAAAGTAGAAACGCTATCTTTCACTCAATGCTTTTGGGAAATCTGTCCCCAGAAATAAGAAAAGGGGTCATTACAAAAAACCCACAAACGCCTGAAGAAATCCTCACTGTTGCATTGCTTGAGGAAAAAGCGTGCAGGAGTATAAATCCATTCTATAACCTCCAAAATGAAATTAGTGCTCCATTTATACCTGAATCTGTACCACAAAATTTAGCCTGTGCAGCTATGTATCCCCAAAATGAGTATAAACAATCACAGCAGGACATCAGCAATTTGAAAGACCAGGTAGATTTGCTGTCAGCAAAAATTGACAGTTTAGTTCGAATTCAGGAAAGGCAGAGTGAGGTCCAGAGCCAGGAAAGAGCACAATTCAGAAATTTTCAGTGTCATTTGTGCTCAGAAAGTGGACATTATGCACGAGATTGCCCACAGGCGAGGTACCAGTATAACTTTGGTAGGAGCAGGCATAATAACTATAGGGGCCGTGGAAACTATAACAGTAATTATAGAGGAAATTCAAACCAAGCAGGGAATGGTAACTATAGGGGAAATAGAAATAGAAATGAATATAATTATAGGGGTAGAAATGACTACAGTTATAGAGATAGTGATGGCTACATAAATAGAGGAGATAATAATAGGGACAGACATGAAAACAGTAATGGAAACCAACCGAGTAATGATGCTAATGCCCAAGGTACTCCTGCGAGGCCTTTAAACGGTTAGAGGCCGGATCTTTAATGGTCGAATTGATCCCCCAAAAGCCAAACGACTCACCCCCTGTATATAGTGTGTTTTCACCCCATTTATATAGTCTCCCAGTTACTAAAATTACTGTAAATAATAAAAATATTACTGCGTTATGTGACTCGGGATCGGCTATCAATTTGTTGAGTAGCACTATGCTCAATTTGTTCACAGGTAGCCCTATAGAAGAGTGTTGCACACCGATTGTGACAGTAACTGGTCAAAAAGTTCATCTCAATCAAAGTGTACTCGCAACATTTAAAATTAATGATACGCTGTGCAAGGCACAGTTTTTTGTTGTACCAGGTCAGCTGGCGGAGGAATTTTCTGCTATTTTGGGAATGCCTTTTTTAAAAAAGTATCGAGTTCTCATTGATTGTTCAGACAATGCTATCACTCTTAGAAGCCCTGAACAAACCCAATGTAAACAAAAAATTGATATGCAAAGTCATTCCAAATTAGAGACAAACAAGGGTTGCCATAATCTTAGTGAGTCTACTGAGAGTGTGGAAAACGTCGAGGAAAATACTGAACAGTGTCAGGATTCTGTAAATAATGTAGGGGTTATAGTAAATAATTGTAAATATAATTGTAAATATATGTATAATAATGATTCAAAAATGTGTAATTGTGATAATTGTGACCCTGAAAATTCCCAGTGCAAATATGTCAACAAAGGTGAAAGGGAGCAGAAGGTAGACTGTAGTAGTAATGTAAAGACAGTTCAGGGTACCATAAGTAGTATTAGTGGAGAATTCGATAATGGTGGGCAGAATAAGGTGTCAAGTGAAAGTAATAGTGTCTTGCAAAGTGAAAAAGTAGAGGGTACCACAAATAACTACAGTATACCACAGACTACTGAGGCTCAACAAGTAAACCATATTGCACAACATGCGGATAATGCTAGCAAATCTGATGAGACTGTTTTTTATGATATGGAGGAACAATTAAGTGGGAACACACAAAATAATGAGAGTGAAAATAGAATGAGTAGCAATGAGAGTAATGACAAGACTATCATAGGCATTGCCGCATTATGTGACAAACTTACAATTCCCCCCCAAACTAAATGTAATTTAAATTGTAATGTAAATGTTGACCCCCCAATTGCAGATTTCGACCATGCAGATTTAAAATGGAGCTCTGAAATTAATTTAGACCACTTAGACACCCCTTTAAAAGCACAAATGCAAGATTTCCTGGATAAGAACAAAGATGTGTTCGCAGCCTCTGTACTAGATTTACCTGGCTGTGACACTATTCCCCATACCATAAATCTAACCTCTGATAAACCAGTTCGTTGCAAAGCATATAGAGTCCCTTATAAACTGCGCCAGGAAATGGAGGACCAATTAAACATTTTATTAGAAGCTAATATTTTGTCACCTTCAATGTCAGAATTTTCTTCTCCAGTCATTCTCGTACAAAAAACAGATGGTACATACAGATTAGCTGTTGATTTTAGGAAGCTAAATAAAAACTTGGTAAAAGATGCATACCCCATTCCTAATATCACAGACTCTGTAGACTCCCTTTCAGGTGCCAATTATTTTTCAACTCTCGACCTTACTAGTGGTTTTTTTCAACAAGTCATTAGACCTGAAGACATGCATAAAACTGCTATTATTACGCATAAAGGATTATTTGAGTGGTCGCGCAACTGTTTTGGATTGGCTAATTCAGGAAATAGCTTTCAGAGATTAATGAATGCCATTTTTGGGGATCTCGGAAATTTGGGTATATTAGTGTATATTGATGACATTGTAGTATCTTCTAAAGACATTGAGTCTCATTTTACCAAACTTAACTTAGTATTCGAAAGGCTTCGCCAACATAACTTAAAACTTAAACCCAGCAAATGTAATTTCCTGACAGACAAAATTCAGTATCTTGGTTTTGAGATTCAGGGTGGTCAAGTATCCCCCATTAATAAAAATATTGAAATTATAGAAAAGTTACAACCTCCTACAAATCGTAAAGGTGTCAGATCTTTCATCGGCACATTGTCTTTTTACAGACGCTTTATCCCAGATTTTACTAAAAGAGCAATTAATTTAATAGACCTCACTAAAGAAACAGGGCGTTTTGTCTGGAACGAGGCAGCCCAGCGGGAATTTGATGATCTTAAGAAAGCTCTTATCTCAAAACCTTGTTTAGCTTTACCTGATTTTGACAAAGAATTCATTATATATTCTGATGCAAGTAGTGAATCTTTAGGGGCAGTGTTATCACAATTGGATAATAACAAAATGATACACCCTGTCGCCTTTGCTAGCAGGAGACTGAAAGATGCAGAGACAAGATACTCTGCCACCGAAAGAGAACTTTTAGCCCTTGTCTGGGCCACTGCACATTTTAAGTGTTATATAGCCAGTACACATTTTTCCATTTATACAGATCATGCTCCACTCACCTTTATGTTGAAGATTCAGGATCCCACGTCACGCATGGCCAAGTGGATATGCACTTTATCAGACTATAACTTTACAATAAACTATGTCAAGGGAAAATGTAACAGTGTGGCAGACTTCCTATCGCGTTTTGCTAATGTAGAGAAGCCTACAAGTGCAGTTAGCTGCAATTTTAGTATTCAGGTAGCTAAAGAAACATCTTTTGAACCATACTCAAACCTTATGGGAAAAATTTGCGAGTTCCAAAAATCGGACACGAAATGCTGTGAAATTGTAAAAAAATTGGAGCAGAAATTGGAAATCTCACCTAGGTATATGAAATTCTTTTTTAGAGACGATATCTTGGTATGTGAGGATACTAGAGAATCTTTGATTTTAAACAACCCCATCAAGTTAGTGGTTCCTAAGGAACTGGTTTTACAAGTGTTCACTCTAACACACGACTCTCTAGCTGCTTGTCATCAAGGTTTCCAGAAAACAATTGACCGCATCCGAGAGCACTTTTACTGGCCAGGGATGTCGGCAGATGTCAAACACCTGGTAGAATCTTGTGTTAGTTGTCAAGAGAAAAGAGCCCATAAGGCAAATCAGCTTGCCCCCCTTCAGCGTATGCCCACCCCTGAATTTCCTCTAAATAAAGTACACTTAGATATTATAGGCGTCTTGCCACAAACATTTTCAGGAAATAAATATATAGTCACATACATAGACTCTTTTACCAAATGGCCAGAGGCGTATGCTGTCAGTTCAATTACTTCTGATGTAATAGCGGACACGTTGGCAGATTTCATATCCCGATATGGAGCACCGTGTTATATAACGACAGATAATGGAAAAAACCTAATATCGGATGCGATTGAGCATGTATACAGTATGTTTGGCATAAAACATATCAGAACATCTTCTTATCATGCACCCGGAAATGCTCAGGTGGAACGCCAAAATAGAACGTTAAAGAATGCACTTTCTCATATTGTAAATCAAAATCAAACAGACTGGGACTCTAAACTTAAATTTGCTCTGTTAGCAATGCGGACCGCTGTACATTCATCAACAAAGTTAACACCGGCAGCTGTCATGTATGGTAGAAACTTAAATCTTCCCTATCATGTATTTTCACAACCACCTAAACTTAATTACAACGATGCACCGTCTTTCTGTGAACTTGTAATTCCTGCTCTCCAAAAAGTATATGCAGAAGTCCATAACAATCTAGTTAAAGCAGCTGAAACTCAGGAGAAATACAGAGAAAAAACAGCAGTGTGTAAAAATCTAAAAGTAGGTGATCTAGTGTGGCTTTACACACCTAGAATTGAGCCAGGACAGACTAAAAAGCTAAGTAAATTAAATAACGGTCCTTTTACTATTATTGAACAATTAAATAATGTAAATTTTAAGATCGCTTTAGTTGCTAACCCGAAAAATACCCAAGTTGTCCATGTTGATAGACTTACGTTATTCAAAGACAGGAAGATTACTAACCAAAACAATCCACAACAACAAACGACTAACGGAAATTCGATTCACAATCCGCCCATCGATGAAACAGAACCGATTCAGAGTGGCGAGCAACCAACCCACCTCCGTACTACTAGACATAGACGATATTTCGCATGGGTTCCGCCCCCTTTAGCGCAAGAAAACGAGAATGATTGCAACACTGAAACCGTAACTAAGGAAGACGAGGAGGAGGCGCGCAGCGTTTCAACCGAAATTGGTGCTCTTTCCCCACAACCACAGGTCAGTCCGGGAGGGGAAGAGTCACATCCACAGATTGCTCCGGTAGGGGAAAGTTCGGGTAGCACACAAGAGAAGCCTAATATTGCTGAAAGAGGCAGAGAGGTTGATCAGTCCGATAGCAACGAAAAAGCAACTGAGGGTGATTCGATACGGCCTGTCGCGAAATCGAAACGCCTCGGTCGTTCTAGATCGACTCCACGGGTCGATTATTCCTTTCGGGACAGAAGCGTTCGTCCCATTTATAAAGAGTAACGACTTTATCTGTTTTTCACTCAATGTTTTCTGTATATAGTCTAATTAATTTGTATTTATATGTGTTTTAGAGGAAATTTATCGAAATTAAAACTCGGAATTGAAAATTTTTCAACTTAAAATGGGTTTGTTTTGATTGCTTTCCGGAAGTGTTAGTAAGCGTTTTTGGAGCTTTATATGTACCTTTTTTAGAAGGGTATTGGGTATTATGTTATATTTTGGCATGCATACCGCTCCGCACCCACTTTTTGTAAATTTTTATAAATTTTTAACCAAAATTCGTGCTATTTCTGGGATGTTTGGAGTTTTTTGGGGGATGTTTTGAAAATTACGTGATGCAAGCGAAGGGATTTGGGTAAAAAAATTTTTTTCCCCTTTTTTACTTCCTTTTGAAAATATAATTGTATTGTATATATATAGCTAATTCTAACACTTATTTAGTTTACTTATTTGTGTTACCTTCTCGGAAGTTGTAATTTGTTGGGTATATGTGCAAATCTTACAGAGATATTTTATACATTTCTGTATGTGGGGTGTGACTTATTTACAGCCGTACATATACACTTTCGGTGTGTACATTTTTATGCCTTCTATATTCTATTCTCTTCTGTAAATTGGGTAATTGTGTTTATATTTTCTTTTTTCCCTTTTTTTTTTTTTATATCTTGTTGGCAGAGTTACCTGGTAGTAGTGGAATTTGTTTGTCACATTTTTTTTTGCATGTCGTTTTTAGTTTCTGCATTTTTAAAGTTGTCTAGGCTATGGTAATTGTTCCCATAGGAATACAGAGTTGCAGACATACACTAATGTATGCACAATGATCTGTAAGTGCATTTGTACACTCCAAGTAAAACCCCAACAATCAAAATATGAACTTTTCAAATGAATAGGGGTTCCCTGCTAATACAATGAACTTGCATTCATGTATTTTTTTTTTTTTTTTGTAAAGCATTTTAAACTGAAAATGAAATATTGCATCTCTGTTGTGTTTTTTTTTTTGTGTGTTATGCTATTTACCTGTATGTAACCTAGTGCTATTTCTATGAATTTGATTTAAATACTTTTTTTTATTACCTTTGACTCACACACTGTTATATGTCGAGTAAAAGATTTTATTTGTGTATTATGTATATATATATCTACATCTGCATCTCCAGCCTGTGTCTTGATGTGTATGTAAATTGTGAAAATTACCAGTTGGCAGTCCTTCACATGTTAATTAACCTTAAACTTAAATTTATTTAATTTTAGCAACAATTTTGGGGCCTAGCTGCAGTTACACATGGCAATTACGGTGGAGTGGCATACTCACTTGTAGAAAGTAGTAGTGGTGAAATGAGAGTTCACCGTCTGGATATCTGGTCTGTTTCGGGAAGTTGGTGAAAATTTTCAGTAGGTATCATCTAATACAGATAACTGTAGGCAAATCTGAAGGCAAGGATAGAGGCTCAGCTGGTTGTGATAAACCCCATGGTTACTTATATGGCTCACAGCTTTTACTTATGTATAAATTCCTTTTTAAACTCAATTCCATTTTTCTTTTAGGGATGTGGTCAGGTGGACGGTTCATTGTGTGCAGCTCGAATTGCACATTCCGGAGTGTGACGAGCGGGGTTTCAACTATGTGATGCTTGGAAGCTCTTCGAGTCGCTGTTTGATTTGTTCGAGTATCTTGGACCCACGTAGGTGTTTCTCCAGCAGGCAGTAAACCATTTTACCTTCATTTTTCCAATTTTTTGGTTTTAACAAGTCTAGGTTAACTAACTTGGAGTAGGAAATCGAGTTCTCCATTGGGAGTTAGCTTTATACTTTCTTTTTTTTTGTTTAAAAAAAAAAAAAAAAAAAAAATTTTTTTTTTGGTCAAAAAAATTTTTTTTTTTATTCAGGATAGGGGAGTCTTGTTGTAGAATATTTCGCAAATTCTAATTTTTTAACTTATATTAACATAACCCTTCATTTCTCTAAATTTTCAGTTAATTTTTCTTTCACTTTCTTTTTTTTTTTAATCTATAACATGGTAAGTAATGCAGTTCTTTCTTCCAAATTCTAGTTAAATGTTCTTTTTTTATTCCCTTTTCGTAATATCAACCCCAAGTGTAAATTGTTGTGACCTTGTTGTTCAACCCCACTTATTCCAGGAAAAATACCCGCAAAGTTTAACCTTGTAGGACAAACGGTCAACCTTTCAAATAAACGTTTGGTCAAAAAAGGACCATTAGGCAACCCGTTTCTTCGGAAATTTTCCTGTTACCATGTGGTTAGCGCATGGTAACAGAAGCGTAAGGCTCCCGTTCCCCTTAATTTTATAATGGGTAGGCCCCATATAGGTTCGAGGAGTAAAGGTGATACGAGAAGGTCAGTCAGTAAGCAGAGAACAACGTATGATGTAGGTGCGAGTCGAAAAAATTTGGAGCGGGCGAGGGGGATTTTTGGCGGGAAAATGCGCCCCGCTACCCCTGAGCTCCGAAGCATGAGGGCAGAAAAAAAAGGCATTTGTACTACAGAAGAGGCTAACTAAAAAAGGATGCTGGTCATATAAGTTTTTTTTGCTATCTCCATTACCGAGGTTGTTAGGAGATATGAGCTTTCCTCAACTTTGAGCCGAGGTAGTACATGAAAGTTCGGAAGGTGTTGGATGAGGATCGTATTAAAGAGTAGAAGGAGGAATTAATGTTATACTTCTAATAATCCTGCTGCTACATTAAAACTAAAGTAGTGTAAGCGGAATTTCTTCCGATATTATCAACACGAGTGTCATCGGTGTTACAAATACCAACCCCGATAGTGTAAGCGGAATTTCTCTCGACATCATCGACACAAATGTCATCGGTATTACAAATAACAACCCCGAAATAGCATGTGAAAGCAGTACGTGATCAGTGAGATGCGGTTTTAGGTGGTAAAGAATTTCTCTTTCGGCAAAGTGGGGACTGCCGATGAAGTAGAGGCCATCTTCGACGATAATGTGGTGATCTGATATAAAATTATTAATCTGTCATCCTGATGAAAATCTCTATAGATGAGATAACTGTTGTGGTCTAAGAAAAATATATGTGAGTAAATTTTGGTTTGTCTATAATGTCATACTATAATTATAATATTCTTTCTAGTACTGATATGAAAATGTTTAATTGTAAATAAACCCACAATTAACCAGGAATCTGTTTTTCCCTTATTAATTTGCATCTATTATTCTGATTAATTTAAATACATTTCTCATGTATTATAACAGTAGCTTAAAAGATTTTATTCAAGTTATCAAACTTTAAATGGTAATGTTAAATTCTACTTTAATAGTAGTCTGCTCGATTATAATAACAGCAAATACATGTGTAAAAAATTGAATTTAGAATTCTGTTATTGTTTTATTCAAATGTGTTTATAGATATTATTTAATAAGTAGTTCTTTTCTACACTTTAAGTTTAAAATCTGTAAATTAGTAATAAATTAACCCCCTCCCCTTTCCTTTTTATTAGCTTTGTTGCCCTTATATTTTTATTCTGTGAAATAGTCCACCTTCATTGTTTTTTTTTAAAACTGATAACAGAATTCATATGGAGTGAAATTCAATCACACATGTTTCTTTAAATATATTAATTCTGTAAGAAATATATATATATGACAAATACAATTTTAAATTAATGTGGATTTAAGATGAAATGTGTAGACCTAATCTAAATATCCAAATGTAAATAGGACTATATTGCTAAACAGATGATAGTAAATTTTATAGATTAAAGTTTATTGATGCACTTAAAATAAATCGTTTATTCTGAATTAAGTTAATTGTGAAATTTTATATATTTTAAAGAGAGTTAATAAATTTATGAAGTATTAAGAGAATCCTATTAAGTGAAATATTATTGTTTAGGTAATTAAAAATGTGTCCTATCATCTTGAATCACAGCTTTTCAAATGATTTATAAAATACGTAGTGTGCTCAACTATACGATTTCATTGGTCCCTAAATTTTAAAGGTATAAATGTATTCATAAAGTAATGTCATTTTGGTTTTTGCTTGCAAATTTTCTGGGTTTTATCCTCTCAAATAAGAGAGTTTGTCTCCATTCAGTCATTCAAAATTAGTTTAATTTTCACTGTTGTTCGTCATCATTTATGAATACTTTATATTTTTGAGATTTAGAAGTATTGGGTGTTTTCCTTTTTTTTTAGGTTGTGAAAGATATGAGAATATTGTTACCTCCTTTGATTTTATTTAAAAGTAAAATTTAAAAGTAGATGAATTTATTTAGCCATTCTCTCCCTTTTCTTATATTTTGTATTATGTGTGTTAACTTGTACTAAATTTTGGTGCCCCTTCTTAAATCTAATTACCTGGTGTTTGTAATAAATTTATGGTAACAATATTCAGTTGGTGGTATGTCTTTCTCACCTGGTGTAATGTTATATTTAAATTCTTGTATAATGTTAAATATTGTGAAGTGGTAGAATGTAAGATTATAATCATAAGATGCATTAAAATAACTTCTTAAAAAAAAAAATAGTAACAAGGAAAGACCCAATATATCAAAGTCAGACTAGATGACTCCAAATTTTCCACCTGTGCAGTCTACTGACAAAACATCCCTCCCTTGCTGTCTGCTTTTCGTATTTGAAAACAGGAAGCAAAGCTAGACTATAAACGTTGAATTTACTTTGCAAAAAGAAAAAGAAAGAAGAAAAAATAAAAACTGATTTTATTATTATTATTACAATTACTTTTATTTATTTAAATTTTTATTAGAAACAGAAAAAAAGAGTGCTTTTAAATAAATGTTGAGAAAGTGATTTAAATAATTAATGTAGATTAAAAAAAAAAATTTGTTGAAACCAACCGTAACAAGATTGCATCCTGGTCACGGCACCATTTGTTGTGGGTTTGGGGGTTCTTTCTAAAACACAACTTACTTAAACTTAAAAAGCTCATTTATTACTCAATCTTCACTTGACAATTAAATATTTATAAAAGAATAAGTATACCCTGATTAGCTCCACTGAAATCTGTTGCCATGGAAAAGGGAGCAAAATATATTAAACTAATCAAAATATCAAAACTTAAGAATCCGAATAGGTTAATACAACAATGATAATTTTGAACTCATCATTTTAAGACAATATTAAATGTAGTAAGGGGCAACAGATTTCTAAATCAAGTAGCATACTGGATTGCATAAAGAACACCCAACTCCACTCCAACCCGATCAAGCTCAAATCTCCATACACATTAAATTAACAAAAGTGTAATCATCATATAATTTGGAAAAATGCAGACAACCTGAAATTCCTCCAATATGAGGACCAAAAGGAGAAAGAGTTAAATCCGTTAATAGAATAGGGATATGATGATGTACTAAAATTTTAGAACAACCATAGAGATTCTGAACAAGATCCGATCGGTTAACCAAGAATCGTATAGTGGTGTAAAATAACTGGATTTTTTTTTTTTTTTTTTTTTTTTTACTTTTTAAAATAAAACAATTTTGGTGTATATTTTAGAAAAACAATGTTTCTGAAAGAGGAGAGTTAAAGCTTAATTTAACATTTTATGAAATTAAATTTAATATTACTGTTTCACTTATTAATCTATCCATCCTTAAATCAAGATCAAAAATACGATTGTATAACATTGAGTGAACTTCAATTAATGTTCATTAAAACAGTCAGTTATGAATTTAAACTTAAGAAATTTTAAAGTCCTAATTTAATAAAGTTGAATTTTCTCTCCCTTTTTTTTTTTTTTTATTACTCACAGAAAGGTTAGGCCATTCTTATAGGTCTACTGTGAATAAAAAAAATTAATTATTTAGAGATTTATACAAAGAAAAACATACCATCTTTGATAATAAACAAAAAAAAACACAATTTATTTGAACATTTAAAATAATGAAGCAACTAAGTTATCAAAAATAATCTTAATAAAACAATATAACAGCTGATCTTTTAAGTTGAAACCACTCACTGGTTACTTTTAAATTACACATCATATTTTTAAAATTATCATCACATTACCATTTAATGGTCGTTCAAACATACAAACATTATATATTAACCTACAGACTATTTCTGTTCATAATGTTAATTCTTATTGAAATTATCCAAAGATATTCATTTCACTTTTAAACTCTGGTATAGCAAACATATTTTTTTTTTTTTTTTTTTTTTTTTTAAAGAGGTACAAATAAATAAAAAGAAAAACTAGGCAAATAGTACTTACAACAGGTAGAGAGTTCTACAATTTTAGTCAATGGGCACTTAGGAGCATTTCGTCCTTTTTCAAAATCTGATGAAGCACTTAAGCTGGAGTATTCAGGCTGGGGAAAAATTCAGACAATACCCATGTGGTTTCAAGCTAACATTCATCAATCCTCTCATCTCACTGCATCACTTGCCATCAACTACTAGGTCCATCATCTAGTCCGGAGGGGAAAATCGTTCTACGGTCCAGAACTTCACCGTCGGAGTCAGTAATTTCACCTTCCTGAAGCATGTGTTTTATTCGAAGATAGCCATCACCGTAACTCAGAACACTACGACTTCTAACGACCGTTTAGTTCAATATCTATGATCACTTCTGATGGTTAAGAAGTCATAATCTTGGAGCGCCACTACGCCAAAAGAAAAACGGGCTACACATATCTTCTTCTTAATTTCTCGTTAACAGTTATAGATCCGCAATTCGAAAATGCCCTTATAGCCTCTTTTCATCATAACATCATGATTTAGGATAGTTAATGTAGGGCCATCAATGCCCCACTCTCAAAAAAAAATCTTCCAGAAACCTGTCCGCCTTCAACAACTTCGCGATCCAGCCCACAGGCCAATCTCCGAGCCCCGTAATAAGTCGAATTTTTTTTACGAGTCAAACGACAGGTCTCTTGGCCAAGCCACAAGTGTCGTAAACATTCATTCTCCCGCGCTGCTTGAAAAACGGGACCGATCCACTCTGCCAGGGGTACGGGAATGGAAACAAAAGGAAAAATGGACTCTTCGTGAAGACTACAGCTTGCCGCTCCACTCTGCCGGCCGCTTCATGGGGGAAGGAAGCCATGCATCACCCCCATGGCGTGTGCTGAAGGGGGGTCCTGTTAGCCTCTGTTTACATGGGCGCCAGCTATCCGCCTGATAGCAGAGCCAATTGAAGCCTGTCGTAAACTTACAAAGCCTAATTGCGTGTATAGTACACTCATAAGATAACGTAATTCTTATACAGGGCGGTCGGTCATTCTTATATCAAAGTCAGACTAGATGACTCCAAATTTTCCACCTGTGCAGTCTACTGACAAAACATCCCTCCCTTGCTGTCTGCTTTTCGTATTTGAAAACAGGAAGCAAAGCTAGACTATAAACGTTGAATTTACTTTGCAAAAAGAAAAAGAAAGAAGAAAAAATAAAAACTGATTTTATTATTATTATTACAATTACTTTTATTTATTTAAATTTTTATTAGAAACAGAAAAAAAGAGTGCTTTTAAATAAATGTTGAGAAAGTGATTTAAATAATTAATGTAGATTAAAAAAAAAAATTTGTTGAAACCAACCGTAACAACATCAAACACAATATAAAATAATGAAATTTTCCATTAAGACAGTGACAAAAACAAGATTGCTATATTTGATTAATAGATTCTAAAAAATGCCTAGTTTAATAATATTTTAAAATATAAACAAAGAATCTACATCAGAAATCTATAAAGCACTTTGTCTCAAGCTATGCAGATTTTTAAGAGACTACTTCTCGCTAATGTTAATCCTATGGGGAGGGGGGGGGGGAGTTTGCAATATCTCATTCACATTTCAATATTTTTAATTTTTTTTTTTTTTTTTTTTTTTTTTTTTTTTTTTTTTTTTTTGCAATGGATAACGGAGGTCAATCTCTATGCATGCTCCTTTGTACTTTTTCGATTTTGATTACGAGTTTTTTTTATTAAGATACTTTCACTTTCGGAAACGGTTTGGAATGTAAAAGTATCCTCAATAAAAAAAAAAACTGCAACAAAAATCGAAAAGCAAAAAAAGGCCAGCATAGAGATTGACCTCAGCTATCCAGTGCAAAAAAAAATCATTTAAAAATATTGAAATGCGAATGAGATATCGTAAAATATTTCCCCCATAGGATTAACATTAGCGAGCTAGTATTTTTGCCTGAGTGAAGTAGCCTATATAAAGTGCATGTCATACCATATTTTGACTATTGAATTCTGTACACCTATTGCACTAGCTTAGCAAAGGGGGCAAGTTTGGGGTTAAAATCCCTTCCAGAGTATTTAAAAAACTGAGAAGATGTATAGAAAACCACTTGTCTTAAGGTAAAGTAATGTTATGTAAAAAACAAAGTAAAGAAAAGTATAAGCAAGCAGCATAAAATGTCATTCTCAACAGTTTCAATGCTTTGTAATAGGGGCCTCTATTTAAACACAAAATCAATGAAAGATTAGGTTAGGTGCAATAGCAGTAAAATAGCCCTATGTTACTGCATTCCTCTTTCTTTTTTCTCTGAAGTCTAAAGAAAATGCTCTTTTATGAAACCTTTAAGCACACAAATGTTAAGTTTATTACGGCTATTTGTGTTTTTCATTACTTTTTGTCACACAACATTTTTTTTTTTTTCTTTTAATGAGTAACAATCCCAGATGGGGATCCTGGCTGTGCTACTGCTTATTGTGTAGTTTATTTCCTTTTACTATACATATTTGATGCGTGTGTCTATATCTTTTTATTTGCTAGAGAGAAAAGAAAGAATCAAGAAGAAAATAGACTTTACTCGAGCTGTTGATTATTATATTATTTTTTGTATGTAAATAAATAGAATTATTTAAACTGAATAATGTTTCATTTGTTTTAGAAAATATTGCCTGGATATTGAGAAATACTTTTGTTTGCTTCAGAGTAAGTTATTAAAAATTATTATAAAGAAAAAAACAGTAATTTAAATGAGTTAAATTAGAAAGTAAAAGTAACAACATTACTTTGTGTTTGCTCTGTTGCATATAGGAAAGTATTTCTCTTGTAAAAAAAAAAAAAAGAGGTCACATAGAAATGGAGATTTTTTTTTAATTAAAGTATTCTTAGCTTTTAACTAGAAAGGAATTATGGAATATTAGATGAGGAAATGCAAAGATTACAATATTAAAAAATATTATTAGTTAAAGTAATCTTTGGGTGTAGATTAAAAATTATATTTTTAATACTTATTTGTCACATTGTAATCTGTAAAATTTATTTAATGAAGCTATTAAATGGGCAAGAAATTATTACTTTAGCATAAAAATGTTTTGAGAAGATTATCATTGAATATATAAAAAAGTTTCTTTTTGCATCATTAAAGAATTCATTTTAAGAGAAAGTTATTAAAAATTATTATAAAAGAAAAACAGTAATTTAAATGAGTTATATTAGAAAATAAAAGTAACAACATTAGTTTGTGTTTGCTCTGTCACATATAGGAAAGTATTTCTCTTGTAGACGAAATGAAAAAAAAAAAAAAATCATAGCTACATAGAAATACAGATTTTTTTTTAATTAAAGTATTCTTAGCTTTCAACTAGAATACATATTGCAACAGTGTATAATGTACGGTATATTGAAATTCTACATATTTGGTGTGGTATTTGTGTTAGCACTGTGAGTAAACACAGGTTGTTTTTTTTTTTTTCCCTCATACAATGTATAATTAGCTGATCCTGTACCAGTGAACTGTATTCAAAAGGTAAGTAACTGAAAATATAATCACATTTACTATGTAGGCGTAGAGTAGAGTTGTATATGTCCGAATCCAACCAATAATTAAAAAAATACTTCCCCTCCCCTCTAATATATATATTTTTAGAATTTCCTCTTTTTCTTTTGTTACAAAGATAAACAACATTAGAAAAAAAATTTCATCTTCCACTAATACCTAATTTTATTTATTTTTCATTTGAAATTTTGTAGCCAAAAACCCATATAAGAAGTAAAAATAGGAAAAGAATTCATATTCTGAAAAAATGTTATTCAAAGTCAATTTTCATTGTAATTTTATTATAAAAGATTCGTGAATGACAGCGAGTATATCATTTTATAAACTGGTTTGTACATTTGAATTTTTACATTGTCTTAATGTGATTTATTTATAAATATACAATTCTGTTTAATATTTTTAAAAGGTAGTTAAAAAAGCAACATTGAATCTGTAAGTAATGTCTTTTACACACACAAATGTGTGTGAAAAAAAAAAATTATGTTCAAGTTCACCACCAATAATTTTCAAAACTACACCAATGGGCATAAGAATAAATTTAAATAATAAATAAATTTTCCTAAAGAAAACTTCTTAACATAATTTAGGAACATTTGAATATGAAAATATTATCTATTAATGTAGTGGATTGATTACATATTCAATATATATATATATATATATATTATACACACATACTTAGTAAGAAATATATTTGGACAGAATCGGTACAAATAGTGCTATCTCCCCCAACTCCAAGGAATTTGATATTTCAAAATATGTCAAAATAATATTTTTTTTTTTTTTTTTTTAAGAATTAGAAATTACATAAACTCTGAAATAACTTGTCTGATTTGAATAGAATAGAAACATTTGCATTAAATAAACAGTTTAAGCGCACAAATTATCCATCCTATTGCAATATTCTCAAAGTGAGACACATCATCAATGAGTACTTTGGTTAATTTTTAAAATATGAAGAAAAACTTATCAGTTATTTCTAGGCTGTCCACAACAAGATTAAAAAAATAAACACCCCTCCTCCCCTCTCGAAGAAAGTTCTGACATGGCACCCCTGAGTACAATGTTCAACACTCAATAAAACTTAAAAAGTAAAATATATTCAAATTTTAGCAATTACTTTAAAGGAAAAAAGCAATATATTAAAATATAAAAAATAAAAAATAAAATACATTCAAATTTTAGCAATTACTAAAAAAGAACGATATAATTATTTAAAATATGTAACTTGCTAAATGTAATATGAATTCTTAATTTAATATAATATAGGCTAATAAAATCATTATTCTTTTTTTTTTTTTTTTTTTTAAGTATATAAATATTAGACTAAAATTTTATTTCCCACAGAAACAAAAGAAAAGCCCACTTAGTAAAATTTAAAAAATATATTCAAATTTTAGCAATTACTTTAAAGGAAAAAATATATATATATTTATTAAAATATGTAACTTGTTAAATGTAATATGACTTCTTAAAATAATATGGGCTAATAAAAATCATTATTATTTTTTTTTTCAGCATATAAATATTAAGCTAAAATTTAGTTTCCCACACAAACAAAAGAAACACTCAGTAAAACTTAAAAAATAAAATATATTCAAATTTTAGCAATTATTTTAAAAGAAAAAAAACAACACATTAATTAAAATATGTAACTTGCTAAATGTAATATGACTTCTTAAATATAATGTAGGCTAATAAATAGCATTATTTTCCCTTTTTTTCAATATATAAATATTAGGCTAAAATTTAGTTTCCCACAGAAACAAAGGCAAAATTCAATCAGTAGAACTTAAAAAATAAAATATATTAAAATTTTAGCAATTACTTAGAAAAAAAGCTATGTATTAATAATATTAAAAAAAAAAAAATAGCAAATACATTAAAGGGAAAAAAACAATATATTTATTAAAATATGTAACTTGCTATGTAATATGACTTCTTAAATATAATAAGAGCTAATAAAAAGCCTTTTTTTTTCAGTATATAAATATTAGGCTAAAATTTAATTTCCCACAGAAACAAAAAAAAATTCTAAGTCAAGTTATTTTAATGAAAATATCATGCCTGTGGCAGTTAAGATTTAAAACTAACAGATTAATCAAAACATTTTTCATTTCCTTTATAGAAGATGCTTATGATAAAGGCATTATTATCTACCTTTGATTGTAAATCTTGTTACAATGCTTAATATGAAATACTGTAACTAGCCTTACGTTTCTACATTTTGGCATGCTTGTCCTAAAACACTTACAAAGTACCTCAGATTGTGTCAACTAGCAACCTTTTATAATGCTTTTTACAATGTTTGCAAACCTTTCAGACAAAGCCTTTAAAAAGCATCTAGTCATTTACATGTTAGGGTTATAAAAATGTTTTAAAAATCAAAAATTGTTATCTGGGGAGTGATGCATCGTGATTTTAGAGCGGCTGCTGGACGGCTATTAAATATTATATTTATTTATTAATTATGTTTATTTGAATATGTTGAATTAATTATATATTTCGTTAAAGTAATAAGGTTGTATATAGTCAATTATGCCGCCGTATAAATAACCACAGCGCAACCTTTACATACCTACCCTTGTACCCGTGACCCTTGTACACGCTTTTGGAGCTGTGGTTAAAAAGAGTAAAAGAAAGATTAATTCATAACGACTTCTCGTCAAATCTATTAGGATGTCTTTCAAGGATTAAGGTATGAGATTACGTACTGTTTATTTCCTTTTGCTTGTATCCTCTGAGGACTTCTAAGATAATTTAAACTGGTTTCATGTTACGATGGTTGGATGGTTTCGAAGCTTATATTGCTGTTTTAGGTGTTAAGATGTTTTAATCTTCGTTCAGTCTGGATTAAATTGTTGTTTAGTTCGGCTTTTTGAGATTTCTGTTTGTTTTTTTGATAGTATGCGGGATGCCGGACGACATTCCTAAGGAAACTGTTCAAGGGGGGAGTACAGGATGCAATGGAGTGTCTGTGAAAGTTCCAAATTTTTGGCCTAGTAATGCAAAGTTATTTTTTGTACAGCTAGAGGCTAGTTTTAGGTTAGCGGGAATCTCGGTCGAACAAACTAAATTTGATCATTTGGTGGCGTCTTTGGATGCGGAAACTTTATCTTTCGCTTCCGACATTGTGTGTAAACCCCCAGAAGAACCGTACAATGCTCTACGAGCGAGGTTATTATCGGAATTTGAAGTTTCTCAGAATCGGAAGGTTAAGACATTGCTGGAAGATTTAGAGCTGGGTGATAGGTCCCCCTCAATGTTATTGCGTAAGATGAGAGAGTTAAGTGAAGGCCATGTTGACGATGACTTTTTGAAAAATATATGGCTTCAGAGGTTACCGGTATCGGTGCAAACAATTTTGTCTGTCAGCTCTGAGGGTTTAAATAAATTAGCGGTGATGGCGGATAAGATTTGTGAATGTACGCAGGTTGGTGTTAACTCTCTGGAATCGAGAGGGGCTGAACAAACTCAGTTTAGTCAGCAAAATAAACAGTTGGAGCAGCTAAAATTTCAGGTTCAGGAACTTTCAAAGCTGGTTAAAGCGGGTTCTTGTCCCAAGTCGCCTAGGAAATTTTACCGGCGGAACTCATTTAACTCAGGGGATAGGTCACACAGAGAGGGGTGGCTATGTTGGTATCATTTTCGATTTAAGGAAAAGGCTCGAAAATGCGTACCTCCGTGCGCTTACAAACCAAAAAACGACCTTCGCTCGCAGGAGTAGCGACGGCTACTGCACGTATGGGCTTGAGTCGTAGGCTTTATGTTACAGATAAGGTTACTCAATCCAGCTATTTGATAGATACAGGCAGTGATGTCTCATGTTTTCCGAAGTCATTTTTAGTTAAAAGTACTAGAAAGAGGGATTTCACATTGTATGCCGCTAATGGTACAAAAATCTGTACTTACGGTACTAAACTATTGACACTGGATTTGGGACTGAAACGTAAATTGCAATGGCCATTTATCATAGCTGAAGTAACTAAACCAATTATAGGCGCTGACTTTCTACAACATTTTAGTTTATTGGTTGATTTAAAAAAGCGGCGTTTATTAGACCCTGTAACTAACTTTTCTGCTCGTGGTCGCGCCAGTCTGTGTGATGTACCAGTGGTTAAAACTATCATCGGAAACACTGCATATATAGAACTGCTAAAAAAGTATAAAGAGATTACCCAGTTAAATAATACGAATAAACGAACTGTAAAACATGATACAATCCATTTTATCCCTACTGTTGGCCCACCTGTGACAGCTAGAGCTCGGCGGTTACATCCAGCGCAGCTCCGGATAGCTAAGCAGGAATTTGACTATATGCTTGAGAAAGGTATTTGTAGGCCATCTAAAAGTAATTGGGCCAGTCCATTACATATGGCCCCTAAAGGCGTTTCGGATTGGAGACCAACTGGGGATTACAGGGCACTTAACCGAATTACTGTACAAGACAGATACCCCATACCACGCATTCAAGATTTTACTTATATGTTAAAAGGTAAAAAAATATTTTCTAAAGTGGATTTAGTCCGTGCTTATCATCAAATTCCAGTTCATCCTCCCGATATCCCTAAAACTGCTATTATAACTCCTTTTGGTTTGTTTGAATTTCCATTTTTAAACTTTGGGTTATGCTCTGCAGCGCAAACGTTTCAACGCTTTATAAATGAGGTATTACGAGGTTTGTACTATTGCTTTCCTTATCTCGATGACATCTTAATAGCGAGTGAAACTCACGCTCAGCATATGCAGCATTTAGAGGAAGTTTTAAAGCGGTTTAGAGATTACGGGATTATAATTAATGAATCAAAATGTGAGTTTGGCAAAGAAACTATAGATTTTCTGGGTCATACTATAGATAGCCAGGGCTGTGTTCCACACAAAGATAAGGTGAAAGCTATACTTGAATTTCCAAAACCAAAAACTGTTAGCGATCTTAGGAGATTTTTGGGAATGGTGAACTACTATCATCGTTTTGTACCCCATATTGCAGCAATATTAAGACCACTAAATGTGTTCTTAAATGGAGCAAAAAAGAGGGATAAAAGAGAAATTAAGTGGGATGCGGATGCAGGAAGCGATTTTGAGCAAGTTAAGAAAGCTATAGCTAATGCGACTTTGCTTTATCACCCTTCTCAAAATGCGAAGCTTGCACTTATAACTGACTGCAGTGATTTTGCTATGGGTGGGCTGTTACAAGAAGTTACGCCCGATGGTCCAAAACCACTTGGATTTTTCTCTCGTAAGTTGTCCCCTACACAGTGCAAATATTCAACATATGACCGGGAATTGTTGGCGGCATATTCTGCGATCCAATATTTTAGGCATATGTTGGAGGCTCGGGTATTTACGTTATATGTAGATCACAAACCCCTAATTTTTGCATTTCAGCAGAAACAGGACAAATGTTCCCCTAGAAGGCTTCGGCAGTTAGACTTTATATCACAGTTTACGACGGATATACGTTATTTGCCAGGTAAGGGAAATTTTGTTGCTGACAGTTTATCTAGAGTTTGTGAGATTCAATTTGCGTCACTTGCAGATTTGAGTTGTGGGAAAAGTTGCAAACAGAGGATGAGGAGCTAAAGGCTATTTTGGACGGAAGGGCTGAGTTTAGTGGAAATTTAGCTAAAGTACAAATGCCGGATGCTAAGACATTATTGTATTGTGAAACTTCCGGTGAGGTGAACAGGTTTTATGTCCCCCAGACCTTGAGATATAAGGTGTTTGAGTCAATGCATGGGTTGTCGCATCAAAGAATACGGGCTTCTAGGCAGCTAATCTGTTCGAAATATATTTGGCCAGGGCTAAATAAAGATGTTGCTGTGTGGTTTAGAGCGTGTATACCCTGTCAAAGGACTAAGGTACACCTGCATACTAAGTCTCCTTTGGTGAAATTTTTGGTTCCAGACGAGAGATTTGCGCATATACACATAGATATCATTGGTCCCTTACCTCTAGTACGTGGATTCAGATATTGCCTAACCATGATAGATAGGTTTACCCGGTGGCCAGAGGCTGTACCTATTGTGGATATGACTGCTGAAACTGTTGCTCAGGCTTTTGTTCAGACGTGGGTTTCACGTTTGGTACGCCTCAGAGGATAACATGCGATAGGGGTAAACAATTTGAGTCCATACTTTTTGAAAGTCTGGCAAGAATGCTAGGCTCTGTTATAGCTAGAACTGCTTCGTATAGGCCCCAGACGAATGGTTTGGTGGAGCGACTTCATCGACCTTTAAAGCAGGCCTTAATGTGCTATAAGGTGGATTGGTTGGAAGCTCTCCCCCTGGTTTTGCTGGGTCTACGGACAACAGTACGTGCGGACCTTGGTGCATCTACAACTGAGCTAACATATGGAACGACTCTACGGCTTCCAGGCCAGTTATACGAGGATAGCCCCTTCTCAGACCCACCGACTTATATTTCAAAACTACAAAAAATTATGTGTGCTTTGAGACCTTGTCAACCTTTAAGGCATGGACAGCAAAAGATCTATGTTCCGAAAGAGCTAAAGAACTGCACCCATGTGTTTGTACGGAGAGGTCCTTTTAAGAGATCTTTACAACCGACTTACGAGGATCCATTCAAAGTCGTAAAACGACTGCAAAAAGATTTTGTGGTTTCTATCGGGAACCAGGAAAAGATCATAAATATTGATCGTTTAAAACCTGCGTTTCTCTTGAATGAGGATGGTGAGCCTGATCCTACAACTTATATAACGAGATCGGGAAGGAAAGTTCGTTTTCGTCTCCCACGGGTTGTGTGAGACTGGCGGGGGAGTCATGTGGCGACGCTAATTGTGCTAATTCGCCTTATTTGAAAATGGAAGAGGAAGCATAATCCATTTAAGTTTCTCCAGCGAAGCAAAAGAGCGTTCTCCCATTTGGCGAAAGTTTGGCGGTTGGAAAGTTTTGCCAAGTATAGACTGACGGTGGATTCGGGGAGAATTTTTGACACTTGCTCTTCGGCAGTCTCGAGTGATGCATCGTGATTTTAGAGCGGCTGCTGGACGGCTATTAAATATTATATTTATTTATTAATTATGTTTATTTGAATATGTTGAATTAATTATATATTTCGTTAAAGTAATAAAGTTGTATATAGTCAATTATGCCGCCGTATAAATAACCACAGCGCAACCTTTACATACCTACAAACCTAAGAAGTATTTTTGAAATAAATAACGGTACTTACGTATTATCCGTGCCAGTTTTAAGCCAACTGCACCAAGCCTGGAGCCAATATTACTAATTATAGTAACCCTTATATATTATTTTCTTGCTACATGGTACATGCCTGGGAATAATCTATAATATTATTTTTTCTTATTTACTATGCTATTTACCATTTATTAATTTTACTAAAATAATGTTATTTACTATTTTTAACAATGTTATAAATTTAATAAACATATATTACATTTTATTTATTTTATATTATTTATGATTTTTAACAATGTTATTTGATAATGTTAAATTACTGCGTTTGAAAATATGATTGGCAACGATAAACAAGATTGGTACTTGGCAACCATTTTTGGCGATCAATCTCCTGGCACGGATAAAACGTAAGTACCTAAATAACTGTTATTGTCAGGGGGCAAATTGTAAAAAATTAATAAACGAACGAAAAACATACCTAAATTAACTTTTGGGAACCTCAGGAAAAAAGTATCTGATGTAAATAGCATTTAAAATCTTTAAATGGAGAAGTGTTCCGTATAAAAATGCAAAACATTATACGCTTGATATAAATATTTTTGGAACAGCTGTCGCTAGCGCACTGGGATCGGCGTGATTTTTCTTTGCGCCATTTTGGCCAGAAAACCCCGTTTTTGAGAACCCGTTAGGCCAAGATAGCTAAAACAGCATGCTAGTTTGATTTTATTATGTTATAAAACACACACAATTTTTATTTTAAGCACACAAAAATTATTTTAGGCACAGTTGTCATATACGCACCACATTGGCGCGATATTTTCCCCCGCCAATTTGGCGAAAACTTTGTTTTTGAATATTAGTTACAAAGGTACTTCTCTATTATCCCGTCGACCACTTTAT
This sequence comes from Maratus michaelseni, assembly GCA_963931845.1. NCBI lineage: Eukaryota > Metazoa > Arthropoda > Arachnida > Araneae > Salticidae > Maratus > Maratus michaelseni. The sequence goes on from OZ007587.1 coordinate 161,468,714, forward strand.
GAACTATTTGATGACAACAATCACGTATAATGCTTCTGACATCAAGTAAATGGGACTGCATTTTTGGCGTTTAATCTTACAGTTTGGCGATAGTTTTTTGTTATGAAAAGTGGTCGACGGGATAATAGAGAAGTACCGTTACAAAAAGCATGCAATAATAAATGAACAGTTATAAATAATAAACATAATAATATTAATATCACAATAAATCGTAAATATTAACACTTATTAACACATAAACAAAAAAAACCGGGTTACCATGTTTGGCATAAAATTGTCATTTTGTTGCAATCGCGCCAATGTGGTGCGTATATGACATCTTTATCTTATTTTATTATACAACACACACTGTGATTAATTTATTATAAAACACAATATTTATTTTAACATAAAAACACAGAATCTGTCCTACCGAGTTGCTACACGAAGCAAAATCTCACCAAAATCGCCAGATTGCCCACACATAACATCGCCATTTTAGTACCAAAAAGATACCCCGGTGCGCCTGCGACATCTGTATCATCTTTTTTTAATGTTTTAATATTTTCGAAAGCATAGATAAAAAGGTAAAAATCTCATTCCCAACTGCCATTACAATTAGCATATATATACAAAAAAATATCTACAAAACATATGTTTACATAATATTACATCTGCAAAACATAACTTTAGAAAAGGTAACCGAAAGACTGAAGATCGCAACAACCACATCGAAACACTTATCACCAAAAAATAACTCGCCAAATCTACCGGCACAGGATATGGAACTTTTCCCTCTGAATGCAGAATATTAGCTATTAGGTAGATTTCGTAAGAAATACTACCTATTACATTCTCACCTAAGTTTGAAATTTTGAAGAATTTTTGCAGATCTACGCCGATCATGACTCCCAGAACCCAAAACCACCCCCAGTTCAAAACTTCATATATCTATCTATCTATTTATCTATGTCACTTTTTTCTGACCACGATAACTGGAAAAATTCTGCATAAATCTCTTCCAAACTGATACATAAAATCAAGGGTCATAAAATCTCGGTCAAGTTCGTTAATGGGCAAAATCGAGCCATGGGGGGGCTTTTTGTGAAAACAGAAAAACCCTCATAATTTCTTTATTATTATACGTATCGAATCCGTTTAAAGTTATTATTACTTCTAGGAAAAGGGCCGAAAATTTATGTATGACAGATTTTTGATATAATTAAAAATGGCCCCAAGGGGGGGGAAAAGGGGGGTTTTTAGAAGAAAAAAAATCATAGCTTCGTCAGTTCACAAGATATCAAATCCGCGTAAATTTATTATTAATCCTCTTAGTATTATCTAAAACTTTTATATTGACAAGTTTTTTATAGGACCAACCGTTATAGCAAAAAAAAAATTAAAAACAAAAAAAATCCCTGCCGGCTCCGCCTGCAAACAAGTTATTTTTCGAAGTATGCGGTTCCTACTCCCGCGTCTTTTCGAAACTGATACATAAAATCAAGGGGCATAAAATCTCGGTCAAGTTCGTTAATGGGCAAAATCGAACCAAGGGGGGGGGGGGGGGGCGCTTTTTGTGAAGACAGAAAAAAACCATAATTTCTTAATTATGATACGTATCGAATCCGTTTAAAGTTATTATTACTTCTAGGAACAGGGCCAAAAACTTATGTATGACAGATTTTTGATATAATTAAAAATTGCTTAAGGGGGGGGGGGAAGGGGGCTTTTAGAAGAAAAAAATTCATAACTTCGTCAATTCCAGAGATTTCAAATCCGCTTAAATTTATTATAAATCCTCCTAATATTATCTAAAACTTTTATACTGACAAGTTTTTTATAGGACCAACCGTTATAGCAAAAAACAAAAAAATCCCTGCCGGCTCCGCCTGCAAACAAGCTATTTTTCGAAGTAGGTGAGTAGTAAGATAGTGGGGGTTCACCGGCAGAAGGCGCAATCCGCAATGAGGAATGGGGATTCCAGACTGAGGAACGAGGATTCCCCAATGCGTAATGGGGAAAAGGAGGTGCCTTCTCAACCGGTAGTGCAATGTTCAGAATCAACCCTCTTTTTCACACAATAATCATTTCATCTCATTTTATTGGTACATCTGATATTTTATTAAAAAGGTTTGTGTGTAAGAGTATGTTTTAAAAAGCATATATGTCTTATAGTTATAAGTAGTTCTATGTGTGTGCGTGCATGTATGTGTGTGTGCGTGCATGTATGTGTGTGTGTATCAAATAGCTCTCTTTATGTGTATATGTGTGTGTGTGTATGTATGTGTGTGCGTGTGACAAATAGTTCTCTTTGTGTGTGTGTGACTATCTGCTTGTTTATCAAAGTTTTAGAAATATTTTTCATGTTTTTATAACGAAAAAAAAATATGCGTTAGTTAGTTAAAAAGTTTCACAAATTAAAAAAAAAAAATCTTTTAGAAAAAGTTTCACATTACTTAAAAAATTAAAAAAAAAAGTACTCAATAATAAAATCAACAATTTTTATTATAACAAAATAATTTACAGAAAGGTATTTACAGATCAAAATATACATCGCGATTTTGCGTTAGCAATACAAATCAACATTATCTTCTTTATTACAAACGGTATTAATGTCATAATGGCCATATGCTAAACTGCTTATTCCATCATCCAATAAGTAACGCTTGTCGTCAAAGGGACTTAAGCTAATTTTATTTTGAGTTAATGTATATAGGCGATGGTCATCTTGGGCAATCCTTACCTGTTTCTCCATACTTGTTTTTTGTTGTTGGAGGCACTCCAAGTAGTCTTCATGTTTAATTTTCTGCCGAACAATCTGCGTAGATACGCCTTTTGCACGCTTCTTTTCGTCTTTAACAGATTTTAGAGAATACATTTTTGATTTCAGTCCGACAAACTCAAGGGCTAATTCACCATTAAGTTCATCCTTAAACTTTCCAAGCGTCTTCTTATTATCCTCAGAGTATAGACGATGAGATTTCGGGTATTCAGAAAAGTCAAACAACTCACGATGCTGCTCCAGATCCTTATAAATATTATTGGTTTGAATATGATACGTTAGGGAATCTGTATCCGTAAAGAGTAAAACTGCACGATCTTTGTATGTTTTCTTTATAAAATTGTAATGGAAATCATACATACAAAGTTTAGATAGTTCGAGTATAGAAAATCCAACATAGATGGGTCGGTTCATATGTATGCTAGTTTTTAATCTCTCCACAGCAGTCAAGTCTTCATCATAAGTTTTGAACGATTTAAAAGTAGGCGAAGCTACTAATTTTTTGGCTCTTTTTTCACCATTACAAAGCACAATATTTCTTCTTTTTCGGAGATTTTCCATGGTTTTACCAAAAACAGAATTGTTCATTAACTTAAAAAAGTCTTTCTCAAAAGAAGATTTTGCTTCTTTCCTTTTTTCGGTATTGAAATTAATATATTTCTGTAACCATGGACCCTGTTTAAATTTTAAGGCTTTATGCACAGCTGTAATTTTTAAACCAAGTTCTAAATAAAATTTGAGATTACGATAATGGGTTATATAATTTCGTTTATTATTTAAATTTGGTATAAGTTTAGGAGTTCCCACGAATTTCCTATTGTTAAGTAAGCTTCTTGCATGAGAAGACAGCATCTGATCCTCCACAGTTACTCTCTCAGGGGCGACAGGGTATTCATTATGCAAAGGATGTAAATGTTTCGGGTATTCCATGTCTACCTCGAAAAGATACCCAATTTCGGAGCTATCAGATAAAGATAGAACCCACTCTTCTGTGATATGACTTGTTTCACACCATTCAAAACCGCCGTAGGGTAAAAATTGGCTCATAGCCCACCCGTATAAGTTATTGGCATCCCAATACATAATGTAGCTGGGTGCCTCATTTTTCTTATAATCGGGGGTACCAGGGATGTTTGCTCGGGCATATCTTTTACTTATCATGCTAATGCCGCCTCGTATTCCATTTTCAACCATAAGCAACATATCTATATCACTGAGTAACTCTAAAGGTGTATCAGACATCTTCAAACAAGCCTGCCATGCTAGCCCAGGTGCTGTAAACAGGTGAGCAGGGTCAATTTCATAATACTGCTGACATAATTTCCTAAAGTTTTGAAACACGTCAGCAAGTAGTAGAACATCTGTCTTCACATAAAGGTTGTGATAATCACCAAGAGTCTTGATATCAAATGTTTTCCATACATTCTGGGCGTGTTGGTATTCCTTTTCACTTATAGGCTCATTGGTTAAACTATTAAAAAAGGCAGAAGGCGGAGGAAGCTGCTTCTCAGTAAATTTTTCAAAGCAAGTAAAATAATCATAGGGGTAAACCCCTTTCCGTATAAGTAAAGATAAATTATTATTTCGGGGGAAATTTTCTTCAAGTATAGAGAATTGATCAGGTTGAAGGTTTTTAACAAGTTTTTCCAATGACGTAGGCAAAAATTGGAAAGAGTCTATAAACACCATCTGAATATAAGATGTAGGCTTTCTGATTTTAAAGGTGATATAGTTTTCCATAGAAGTAGCAATAACATCGATTTCATGATCTTTGAATTTTCCAAGCTTTGTCATAATATGATGACCATCATAGTTTTTCAAGTTATGGAATATAACAGGAATTGTTTTACACTGCTTATAGTTCAAGTTGCATTCCACATGTGCAGCTCCTCTGTATGCACCTGACAGGTGATCATGGTCACGTGTACGTTTCTCATCTAAAGTTTTCTTACAAATATGACAAAACTCTGCTTCTCGAAATGCCTTTTCTTCCTTGGGAGAAAGCTTCATAGGTTTAACATTTAGTAACTTTTGACCTAAAATTTCCTTCTCTTGCATCATTCGGTTTAAAAAATGATCAACACAGTTTCTACCACGATATACCTGTGCTTTCTTCACACACGTTCCATCGGGTCCAATAACCACATAGGCATAACCACATGGCAAGTGATAGGTTGTTTTCTCGGTATAGGATGCTTTAGAAGAGGGAGGGGCTGATGAAATAGGTATAAGTAGACTCTCAAAATCCGCATAAATCGTATAGGCAACAGGATGTTGTAAACGAATACCTGTAAACTTTAATATATTATCATTTTCACTAGGCATCTTTATAGCTTGTGCAACATGTTGAGAACAATATTCATTATGCTTATCCAATAGATCTTGTCTTGAAAATCGATGTAAACATCGATAACAATAATAGCCAGCGGCTCTATGCTTGGTAAGATCACCTAAAAGTCTTGAAAAACTTCTTATCAAACAATAGTGTTGTTTTTCACCGTCACCAACCAATAACAAATTAACCACATCTTGATCTTTCTTTTCAGATATATACAGGGGGCAAACTTCATCCTCTTCATAACCAAACACATTAACCCGTAAATTGTTGAGTTGTTCAATAACAGGTATCTTCTGAAGGGGTACAGGGCATTCTACACTACCTAATTTAATATCATGTTCATAAGGTCGATAATGTGAAACACGTTCAGGTTTTTTTGTATAATCCAAGTTCAGTTTAAAAGCCAAAAGACACCATACTAAACATTTGTTATCTTCGTTTTTTATATTCAACACTGCTTTTTTGTCATCGAGTTTTTTAGACAAAGGAATATAGGAACTCGCAGCGAGGGGGTGATATTTAGCAATCTTGAGTTCTAAATGAAGAATTTTTCTAAGTTTCCAGCCAGAACCTCTTTGTACAAATTCTTCAAAGGATTTAATAATCTTCGAAAATCCTTCCTCAATATGTTGTGAGATAGTATCTTCTATAAGTTCGGTCATACACGAACATCGAAAATAACATTGAATTTCTTCAAACTCCTCATTATCAGTTAGACGTTCAAGTGATATTTTTTCCACCATATACCATTTAATTGCACCTTTTTCATGAATTTCACTTATTAAACGTTCTTGTATTTTAGTTTGTACATGTCTATGAAATACCTCTAAATCATTTTCCTCACGTTCATCAGGATGCAAAATCACTGTTTTAAACACATTAAGTGCATCAGAATACTTTAAGTTTTTCGACTTTGCATTAGATGAGCTCATTTTACGTTTTACACTCACAAGAGGTGTGCGGGGGTGTTGAGTGCGAACATGTTGTCTCAGGTCAAATTTTCTTCCAAACACTTTATCGCATTCAAGGCAAGGAAATGTTGAATTCCGATGCGACTGTAAATGCTGCTTCAAATTATCCCTCCGGGTAAAAACTTGATCACATTCATCACACTTAAATGTAGACTGTCCACCAGTATTATGGGTTTCTGAATGTCTTAACAAGTCCGATTTCCTTCTAAAACACTTTCCGCAAGTTTCACAGATAAACGACTTTTCATTAAGATGAATCTTAACATGCTGATTTAAATTAGAATATGTTGCAAAGACTTTGTCACAGGTGGGGCAAACATGCTTCTTTTCCACATTCGTAGGAGTCACAGTCTTTAAAGACACATCCTCTTCAACTTGCTGATTAAAATTGGAAGAACTTTGAGATATAGTATCTTTTTCTGTAAGAACTTCAGAGAATCCATCATGCTGTAACAATCCAACACTATCATGTGTTTTTAAATGTCTTTGTAGGTTTGATCTTCGATAAAAAGACTTCTGGCAGATATTACAAGTATATAATTTCTCACCAGAATGAATTTTCAAATGTCGGTTCAGATTAGAAATGCTCGAAAAATCTTTATCACAGGTAAGACAGGTAAACATCTTCTTCACAGATACAGAATCTCCCACAATCGGGGTTTCATCAATAGGCATATCAACATCCATAATATAAAAATCAATAAAAAATTTTAACTCTTAAAAGCAAACAACAACGATTCGCACGGATAAAAAGCGGGAGCAATTTAAAACACGTTTAACCACTAGCGATAGGAATCCTCAAATGATGAAAATCCTAATTTTCCCCCGTCTATTTATACCGACCCGAAGGCAAAGTTGAGTTGTAGTATTGCTTGATATGATTGTTATCAAAACGCGTCATACGATTTCGGGGCCTGTAAGTTTCTTTCCCCTCTTTATAATATTGCATAATTAAACAGATAAACCCGAATGTATACAAATTTAAATTCGTAAACTATATTATATCACAAAATATAAAAAATCCTACAAAATAAAAATAGAATTTGGCACTTACCCCAAAAACACATCCACTTTAGTTGTTAGTCTGCACTTAACTAATCTTTCTTCCTTATCTATAGTAGGGGGCGCTGCCATCGCCGCGAGAGGCACTGCCCGTCTTCCGGTTTGTGACGTAGTTTCCGGTTTGAGATAAGAATAAACCTTAAATACACGCGCTTAGTCATTCTTCCATCCCTCTTTCGCGCTAGTAGTTGTCAGTTTCTTGTTTAGACGTGTGGGGTGACGTCATTACGTGTTTGCGATAAGAACAAGGTCACCCCTTATCAACAGGTAAAAAGCTGCGCTTCAGTGACGTCATAGGTATTATGACATAGCTGATAACGGTAAGATTAGCTGATAAGAATTTGTGCTAATCATCTATTTCCCTTCAAGTCATTGCATAAGACGGTTGAGCTCCAACAGCTGTATATAAGGTAAGAGTAATTTATATATTATAATAGGATTTTAAATTAATTTAGTAGATGTTACAATTTGATATTTAAAAAATTTCATGCTAAACGATATGATTATATGTTGTTCATCATACTAAATCCACAAATTTTAATTCGAAATAAATATTATTAAAATTATAATCTAAAATAAATTAGTTAAAATGACTAACAAATTTCAACAAAAGGAAGCTAATTATAAAAAGAAATGTACAAAGTTTATAAATTTACACATGTGTTAAACGCGATTACAAACCTTATCATAGGCACAAGTCTAATTCGACTAGCCTATTTGTTATAAGTTTAAGTATAAGTCAACATGTAAGATATTTGTGAAAAGGAATCTTATGATTTTTAATTTTCCAAGTTCAGTTTCAATCATATTGTAAAAGGCTAATTCAAACTTTGAGATGAATCTATAGTAAAATACTTAAATTAAAATGTATTTTTGATAGTTTAAGAATTAGAAACTACAACTTTGACTACTTTTTAAAATGTTTGCCTGATAGGAAACTATGATAACATGTCTATGTTTGAATTTTTTTTATAACATACCAATGCCCGATTTTTTCTGACAACATGTCTGTGTTTGAATTTTTCTGATAACATGTCTGTGCTTGAATTTTTCTGCTAACATGTCTGTGCTTGAATTTTTCTTATAACATGTCTATGTTTAATTTTTCTTATAACATGTCTATGTTTGATTTTTCTCTTCTTTTTGAAATGTATAAACTACTATACGTGGCTTTCGATTTCATTGAAGAGAAAAGTGATCGATCAACTTTATCAAACCATTTGAATGTTAATATTTTTAAACGAATACGATAATCAGATAAAAATATATGTAGCTAATTCATATTATTCCACTAAACATTGCAAAACAAAAAACTTTAAAAAAAATTTTATACTTCAGCATTCAAAAATTGACAATATTCACATCCTAATACTAAAAAACAATCCTTATCTTGGAGTATTTCCTGTAACAAAATCTAAAAATTTCATATCAACAATACCCAAGTTAAAAACTTTACCTCTGAACCTAATACCAATTTTGAATCTCAGAATGATAAAACTCAGAATTTTTTTAGAAAGTTACTTCTAAAACATCTCATAGATGGCGCTGTTGAAAAAATCAACTCAAAGTTGTTTAAAAAACATTAATAAAATAAATCTAACTTTAAACTATCATCAAACTCCCCAAAAATCACTTCCAATTATAAATATTCTAAAATAATTAAAACTTATAAAATCGCTCATAGGGGGCGCTGCTGCGAAAAAATCATTTCGAAACTTGTTTAAAATACATTAAAAAACTAAATCTAACTTTAATCTATCATCAAACTCCAGAAAAATCGCTTCCAATTATAAATATTCTAAAATAATTAAAACTTCTAAAACCGTTCATAGGGGGCGCTGCTGCGAAAAAATCATTTCGAAACTTGTTTAAAATACATAAAAGAAAAAATCTCACTTTAAACTATCATCAAACTCCAGAAAAATCACTTACAATTAGAAATATTTGAAAATAATTAAAACTTCTAAAACCATTCATAGGGGGCGCTGCTGTAAAAAAAATCATTTCGAAACTTAAAAAAATAATTCATTACTTGATTAAAACATTTTCATAAAAAAATTTCATCGAAATATCAATAAACAAACAGTAGTAGAAGAATAAGAGTTAGGCCTCAGCAGGAGCCGTGAGCCGGAGCCGGAGCCGGAAGTAGCAGGTGTGGACACCGGAAGTGGCAGGTGGGGATTACTTCCTGTCTAAACCTGTTTGGACAGGAAGTGATCCCCACAGCTACTTCCGGTGACCTTGAGAGGTCATTCCACTTACAGGAGCACTTCCGGCGAGACCGGAAGTGATCCTGCTGAGCTACACACTCATTCTTCTACTACTGTTTGTTTATTGATATTTCGATGAAATTTTTTTATGAAAATGTTTTAATCAAGTAATGAATTATTTTTTTAAGTTTCGAAATGATTTTTTTTACAGCAGCGCCCCCTATGAATGGTTTTAGAAGTTTTAATTATTTTCAAATATTTCTAATTGTAAGTGATTTTTCTGGAGTTTGATGATAGTTTAAAGTGAGATTTTTTCTTTTATGTATTTTAAACAAGTTTCGAAATGATTTTTTCGCAGCAGCGCCCCCTATGAACGGTTTTAGAAGTTTTAATTATTTTAGAATATTTATAATTGGAAGCGATTTTTCTGGAGTTTGATGATAGATTAAAGTTAGATTTAGTTTTTTAATGTATTTTAAACAAGTTTCGAAATGATTTTTTCGCAGCAGCGCCCCCTATGAGCGATTTTATAAGTTTTAATTATTTTAGAATATTTATAATTGGAAGTGATTTTTGGGGAGTTTGATGATAGTTTAAAGTTAGATTTATTTTATTAATGTTTTTTAAACAACTTTGAGTTGATTTTTTCAACAGCGCCATCTATGAGATGTTTTAGAAGTAACTTTCTAAAAAAATTCTGAGTTTTATCATTCTGAGATTCAAAATTGGTATTAGGTTCAGAGGTAAAGTTTTTAACTTGGGTATTGTTGATATGAAATTTTTAGATTTTGTTACAGGAAATACTCCAAGATAAGGATTGTTTTTTAGTATTAGGATGTGAATATTGTCAATTTTTGAATGCTGAAGTATAAAATTTTTTTTAAAGTTTTTTGTTTTGCAATGTTTAGTGGAATAATATGAATTAGCTACATATATTTTTATCTGATTATCGTATTCGTTTAAAAATATTAACATTCAAATGGTTTGATAAAGTTGATCGATCACTTTTCTCTTCAATGAAATCGAAAGCCACGTATAGTAGTTTATACATTTCAAAAAGAAGAGAAAAATCAAACATAGACATGTTATAAGAAAAATTAAACATAGACATGTTATAAGAAAAATTCAAGCACAGACATGTTAGCAGAAAAATTCAAGCACAGACATGTTATCAGAAAAATTCAAACACAGACATGTTGTCAGAAAAAATCGGGCATTGGTATGTTATAAAAAAAATTCAAACATAGACATGTTATCATAGTTTCCTATCAGGCAAACATTTTAAAAAGTAGTCAAAGTTGTAGTTTCTAATTCTTAAACTATCAAAAATACATTTTAATTTAAGTATTTTACTATAGATTCATCTCAAAGTTTGAATTAGCCTTTTACAATATGATTGAAACTGAACTTGGAAAATTAAAAATCATAAGATTCCTTTTCACAAATATCTTACATGTTGACTTATACTTAAACTTATAACAAATAGGCTAGTCGAATTAGACTTGTGCCTATGATAAGGTTTGTAATCGCGTTTAACACATGTGTAAATTTATAAACTTTGTACATTTCTTTTTATAATTAGCTTCCTTTTGTTGAAATTTGTTAGTCATTTTAACTAATTTATTTTAGATTATAATTTTAATAATATTTATTTCGAATTAAAATTTGTGGATTTAGTATGATGAACAACATATAATCATATCGTTTAGCATGAAATTTTTTAAATATCAAATTGTAACATCTACTAAATTAATTTAAAATCCTATTATAATATATAAATTACTCTTACCTTATATACAGCTGTTGGAGCTCAACCGTCTTATGCAATGACTTGAAGGGAAATAGATGATTAGCACAAATTCTTATCAGCTAATCTTACCGTTATCAGCTATGTCATAATACCTATGACGTCACTGAAGCGCAGCTTTTTACCTGTTGATAAGGGGTGACCTTGTTCTTATCGCAAACACGTAATGACGTCACCCCACACGTCTAAACAAGAAACTGACAACTACTAGCGCGAAAGAGGGATGGAAGAATGACTAAGCGCGTGTATTTAAGGTTTATTCTTATCTCAAACCGGAAACTACGTCACAAACCGGAAGACGGGCAGTGCCTCTCGCGGCGATGGCAGCGCCCCCTACTATAGATAAGGAAGAAAGATTAGTTAAGTGCAGACTAACAACTAAAGTGGATGTGTTTTTGGGGTAAGTGCCAAATTCAATTTTATTTTGTAGGATTTTTTATATTTTGTGATATAATATAGTTTACGAATTTAAATTTGTATACATTCGGGTTTATCTGTTTAATTATGCAATATTATAAAGAGGGGAAAGAAACTTACAGGCCCCGAAATAGTATGACGCGTTTTGATAACAATCATATCAAGCAATACTACAACTCAACTTTGCCTTCGGGTCGGTATAAATAGACGGGGGAAAATTAGGATTTTCATCATTTGAGGATTCCTATCGCTAGTGGTTAAACGTGTTTTAAATTGCTCCCGCTTTTTATCCGTGCGAATCGTTGTTGTTTGCTTTTAAGAGTTAAAATTTTTTATTGATTTTTATATTATGGATGTTGATATGCCTATTGATGAAACCCCGATTGTGGGAGATTCTGTATCTGTGAAGAAGATGTTTACCTGTCTTACCTGTGATAAAGATTTTTCGAGCATTTCTAATCTGAACCGACATTTGAAAATTCATTCTGGTGAGAAATTATATACTTGTAATATCTGCCAGAAGTCTTTTTATCGAAGATCAAACCTACAAAGACATTTAAAAACACATGATAGTGTTGGATTGTTACAGCATGATGGATTCTCTGAAGTTCTTACAGAAAAAGATACTATATCTCAAAGTTCTTCCAATTTTAATCAGCAAGTTGAAGAGGATGTGTCTTTAAAGACTGTGACTCCTACGAATGTGGAAAAGAAGCATGTTTGCCCCACCTGTGACAAAGTCTTTGCAACATATTCTAATTTAAATCAGCATGTTAAGATTCATCTTAATGAAAAGTCGTTTATCTGTGAAACTTGCGGAAAGTGTTTTAGAAGGAAATCGGACTTGTTAAGACATTCAGAAACCCATAATACTGGTGGACAGTCTACATTTAAGTGTGATGAATGTGATCAAGTTTTTACCCGGAGGGATAATTTGAAGCAGCATTTACAGTCGCATCGGAATTCAACATTTCCTTGCCTTGAATGCGATAAAGTGTTTGGAAGAAAATTTGACCTGAGACAACATGTTCGCACTCAACACCCCCGCACACCTCTTGTGAGTGTAAAACGTAAAATGAGCTCATCTAATGCAAAGTCGAAAAACTTAAAGTATTCTGATGCACTTAATGTGTTTAAAACAGTGATTTTGCATCCTGATGAACGTGAGGAAAATGATTTAGAGGTATTTCATAGACATGTACAAACTAAAATACAAGAACGTTTAATAAGTGAAATTCATGAAAAAGGTGCAATTAAATGGTATATGGTGGAAAAAATATCACTTGAACGTCTAACTGATAATGAGGAGTTTGAAGAAATTCAATGTTATTTTCGATGTTCGTGTATGACCGAACTTATAGAAGATACTATCTCACAACATATTGAGGAAGGATTTTCGAAGATTATTAAATCCTTTGAAGAATTTGTACAAAGAGGTTCTGGCTGGAAACTTAGAAAAATTCTTCATTTAGAACTCAAGATTGCTAAATATCACCCCCTCGCTGCGAGTTCCTATATTCCTTTGTCTAAAAAACTCGATGACAAAAAAGCAGTGTTGAATATAAAAAACGAAGATAACAAATGTTTAGTATGGTGTCTTTTGGCTTTTAAACTGAACTTGGATTATACAAAAAAACCTGAACGTGTTTCACATTATCGACCTTATGAACATGATATTAAATTAGGTAGTGTAGAATGCCCTGTACCCCTTCAGAAGATACCTGTTATTGAACAACTCAACAATTTACGGGTTAATGTGTTTGGTTATGAAGAGGATGAAGTTTGCCCCCTGTATATATCTGAAAAGAAAGATCAAGATGTGGTTAATTTGTTATTGGTTGGTGACGGTGAAAAACAACACTATTGTTTGATAAGAAGTTTTTCAAGACTTTTAGGTGATCTTACCAAGCATAGAGCCGCTGGCTATTATTGTTATCGATGTTTACATCGATTTTCAAGACAAGATCTATTGGATAAGCATAATGAATATTGTTCTCAACATGTTGCACAAGCTATAAAGATGCCTAGTGAAAATGATAATATATTAAAGTTTACAGGTATTCGTTTACAACATCCTGTTGCCTATACGATTTATGCGGATTTTGAGAGTCTACTTATACCTATTTCATCAGCCCCTCCCTCTTCTAAAGCATCCTATACCGAGAAAACAACCTATCACTTGCCATGTGGTTATGCCTATGTGGTTATTGGACCCGATGGAACGTGTGTGAAGAAAGCACAGGTATATCGTGGTAGAAACTGTGTTGATCATTTTTTAAACCGAATGATGCAAGAGAAGGAAATTTTAGGTCAAAAGTTACTAAATGTTAAACCTATGAAGCTTTCTCCCAAGGAAGAAAAGGCATTTCGAGAAGCAGAGTTTTGTCATATTTGTAAGAAAACTTTAGATGAGAAACGTACACGTGACCATGATCACCTGTCAGGTGCATACAGAGGAGCTGCACATGTGGAATGCAACTTGAACTATAAGCAGTGTAAAACAATTCCTGTTATATTCCATAACTTGAAAAACTATGATGGTCATCATATTATGACAAAGCTTGGAAAATTCAAAGATCATGAAATCGATGTTATTGCTACTTCTATGGAAAACTATATCACCTTTAAAATCAGAAAGCCTACATCTTATATTCAGATGGTGTTTATAGACTCTTTCCAATTTTTGCCTACGTCATTGGAAAAACTTGTTAAAAACCTTCAACCTGATCAATTCTCTATACTTGAAGAAAATTTCCCCCGAAATAATAATTTATCTTTACTTATACGGAAAGGGGTTTACCCCTATGATTATTTTACTTGCTTTGAAAAATTTACTGAGAAGCAGCTTCCTCCGCCTTCTGCCTTTTTTAATAGTTTAACCAATGAGCCTATAAGTGAAAAGGAATACCAACACGCCCAGAATGTATGGAAAACATTTGATATCAAGACTCTTGGTGATTATCACAACCTTTATGTGAAGACAGATGTTCTACTACTTGCTGACGTGTTTCAAAACTTTAGGAAATTATGTCAGCAGTATTATGAAATTGACCCTGCTCACCTGTTTACAGCACCTGGGCTAGCATGGCAGGCTTGTTTGAAGATGTCTGATACACCTTTAGAGTTACTCAGTGATATAGATATGTTGCTTATGGTTGAAAATGGAATACGAGGCGGCATTAGCATGATAAGTAAAAGATATGCCCGAGCAAACATCCCTGGTACCACCGATTATAAGAAAAATGAGGCACCCAGCTACATTATGTATTGGGATGCCAATAACTTATACGGGTGGGCTATGAGCCAATTTTTACCCTACGGCGGTTTTGAATGGTGTGAAACAAGTCATATCACAGAAGAGTGGGTTCTATCTTTATCTGATAGCTCCGAAATTGGGTATCTTTTCGAGGTAGACATGGAATACCCGAAACATTTACATCCTTTGCATAATGAATACCCTGTCGCCCCTGAGAGAGTAACTGTGGAGGATCAGATGCTGTCTTCTCATGCAAGAAGCTTACTTAACAATAGGAAATTCGTGGGAACTCCTAAACTTATACCAAATTTAAATAATAAACGAAATTATATAACCCATTATCGTAATCTCAAATTTTATTTAGAACTTGGTTTAAAAATTACAGCTGTGCATAAAGCCTTAAAATTTAAACAGGGTCCATGGTTACAGAAATATATTAATTTCAATACCGAAAAAAGGAAAGAAGCAAAATCTTCTTTTGAGAAAGACTTTTTTAAGTTAATGAACAATTCTGTTTTTGGTAAAACCATGGAAAATCTCCGAAAAAGAAGAAATATTGTGCTTTGTAATGGTGAAAAAAGAGCCAAAAAATTAGTAGCTTCGCCTACTTTTAAATCGTTCAAAACTTATGATGAAGACTTGACTGCTGTGGAGAGATTAAAAACTAGCATACATATGAACCGACCCATCTATGTTGGATTTTCTATACTCGAACTATCTAAACTTTGTATGTATGATTTCCATTACAATTTTATAAAGAAAACATACAAAGATCGTGCAGTTTTACTCTTTACGGATACAGATTCCCTAACGTATCATATTCAAACCAATAATATTTATAAGGATCTGGAGCAGCATCGTGAGTTGTTTGACTTTTCTGAATACCCGAAATCTCATCGTCTATACTCTGAGGATAATAAGAAGACGCTTGGAAAGTTTAAGGATGAACTTAATGGTGAATTAGCCCTTGAGTTTGTCGGACTGAAATCAAAAATGTATTCTCTAAAATCTGTTAAAGACGAAAAGAAGCGTGCAAAAGGCGTATCTACGCAGATTGTTCGGCAGAAAATTAAACATGAAGACTACTTGGAGTGCCTCCAACAACAAAAAACAAGTATGGAGAAACAGGTAAGGATTGCCCAAGATGACCATCGCCTATATACATTAACTCAAAATAAAATTAGCTTAAGTCCCTTTGACGACAAGCGTTACTTATTGGATGATGGAATAAGCAGTTTAGCATATGGCCATTATGACATTAATACCGTTTGTAATAAAGAAGATAATGTTGATTTGTATTGCTAACGCAAAATCGCGATGTATATTTTGATCTGTAAATACCTTTCTGTAAATTATTTTGTTATAATAAAAATTGTTGATTTTATTATTGAGTACTTTTTTTTTTAATTTTTTAAGTAATGTGAAACTTTTTCTAAAAGATTTTTTTTTTTTTAATTTGTGAAACTTTTTAACTAACTAACGCATATTTTTTTTTCGTTATAAAAACATGAAAAATATTTCTAAAACTTTGATAAACAAGCAGATAGTCACACACACACAAAGAGAACTATTTGTCACACGCACACACATACATACACACACACACATATACACATAAAGAGAGCTATTTGATACACACACACATACATGCACGCACACACACATACATGCACGCACACACATAGAACTACTTATAACTATAAGACATATATGCTTTTTAAAACATACTCTTACACACAAACCTTTTTAATAAAATATCAGATGTACCAATAAAATGAGATGAAATGATTATTGTGTGAAAAAGAGGGTTGATTCTGAACATTGCACTACCGGTTGAGAAGGCACCTCCTTTTCCCCATTACGCATTGGGGAATCCTCGTTCCTCAGTCTGGAATCCCCATTCCTCATTGCGGATTGCGCCTTCTGCCGGTGAACCCCCACTATCTTACTACTTAGGTGGTTGCAACTCCCGCATCTTTTCGAAACTGATACATAAAATGAAGGGGCATAAAATCTCGGTCAAGTTCGTTAATGGGCAAAATCGAACCAGGGGGGGGGGGATGGGGGGGACTTTTTGTGAAAACAGAAAAAACCCATAATTTCTTAATTATGATACGTATCGAATCCGTTTGCAGTTATTATTACTTCTAGGAAAAGCGCCGAAAGTTTATGTATGACAGATTTTTGATATAATTAAAAATTGTCTTAAGGGGGGGGAGGGGGGTTTTAGAAGAAAAAATTCATAACTCCGTCAATTCCCAAGATTTCAAAACCGTTTCTATTTATTATAAATCCTCTTAATATTATCTAAAACTTTTATATTGACATGTTTTTTATAGGACCAACTCTTATAGCAAAAAAAAAAAAAAAAAAAAAAAAAATCCTTGCTGGCTCCGCCTGCAAACAAGTTTGGTTTCGAAGTAGGCGGTTCCAACTGCAGCATCATCGCAAAAAGGTCATTTCTTCCGCAATTCCCGACAAACAAGGGCCCCACGGTTTGCGTCTTCGAAATCTACCTGTGCCTGTAGGCCGAGCCGTCAGGGATTATTTTATTGTACGATAGGTGATTATAATAAAATTGTTTCATTTCACATACTACATACCATTTGATATATTTGTACTTTTATGTTCCATTTTATAAAAAATTGAAATATATTTTATTGGGTACTTTTCGGTTAGCTGGACGCCAGTGATATATGAACAAATAGATAAATATATATGTATATACATACATACATACGTATTATACATACATACATGTATAATATATATATATATATATATGTGTGTGTGTGTGTATATAGGTGTATGTGTATATATATACATATGTGTGTATGTATATATATCACTGACGTATCTTATACACACAACATGTATATAGATCACTGGCGCCCGGCTAACCGAAAAGTACCTTTTATTGTACTGAATAATTAGTGAGTGCATATTTTTTTGCTCCATGCTCCATGAACTTTTGAAATCCGATTGATTACGAATATCTCCCGCCGGTGAAAATGACGTACGCACTAAATTTTCGTGACGTATGTACTTTAATTGTGCTTTTTTTTAAATCTATTTTTTAATATAATTTCCAAACGGTTTGAAATTTATTATTGGTAATAAATAGACGTCGTTGTCACCTTTATAGGTACTTGCTGTTAAAATTTGAACGAATCCGTTAAATATTTTTTGAGTTATGCTTGACGAAAGGTTTTTAATATCCGCCGTAGCTATATATGGAGCAAAGTAATACTGCGCTGTGTATGAGTCTTCGTGTCACTCAGACAATAAAACTACGTTCAGATCGGATAGTTAAGATATCTTAGACCGCTGAACTCACTGAGTGAGTTCCAGAAACTCACTTATTAGTGAGTTCCAGAAACTCACTTAGTGAGTTCGAAATTTCCATTGTTAGATACAGTGAGTACCGCTCACTCTGATTGGCTCTGGAGGCCGATTGGCTGTTGAGTTTGCTTTTAACATATGCGCATGCGCACATTCTATGTTTGTTCAGTTCTGGGACACGGTGATGTTCAGTGAGTTATCTTAGATGAATTTTGCGGTGTGGACAGGTATTCAATTCCGGGAGGGTACCACCTCAAAAATGGCGGTCTAAGTTAACTTAAATACTCGATGTGAACAGGGTATTAGGGAGGGCGAGAAGGGAGAGACAAATTATCAAAGCAGTGTCTCGTGCTTAGAACCTGATTATATAAAATGAAAAAAATAATAACAACTCCACTCCACTTTCCGAATATTTTACATAATACTGTGCGTTCAAATAAATAGTAATAAAAAATATAGATCCTAATTTTACAAAGGAGAAATATTGCCAATGGTTATAAAGACATCATATTTTAAAGAAAACGCGGACTTTCATTCATAAAGCTTAAACATTTTTCTAATGGCATAATTTTTAATGCATTTTCATTCCGCTCGTGGTGAAATAAGGCCTATAAATTAACAAAAATAAGAAAACAAGATTTTACTAAATTAAGTCATATTTAGATAGCCCCGTGGCTCGGTGCGCACTCAACCAGATAAAGCCACGCTCTCTCTCAGGTGAAACCAAAGCCCTTATATAATGGCTTTGGGTGAAACTAATAGTTACAAAATTTGCTCCAAGCATTAGATTTGAACACTTAAATTATTTAATTAAAAAAAAACTTCTTCAACAAAAATTTTTATTGCGGATTTTTTTTCTCTTAGCAAAGCAAAAGAATTGCACCTTTTTCCCTTGAAGGTCTTTTTGTTTCAGAAGACCATTCAAATCTTTTAAAACCTAATGATATCTGTTCTATCTGTTACCAATAGGGGCATTCTTTGCCCCAAAAATCTTCAGCCTCTCTGGCACCTAAGAGCGACACATCTATTTCAAAAAATAAATAATGCATTTTTCTTTTAGGTAGCTTTCAATACAAAAAAGTCGTTCCGGCCTGTACCGGGAGGAAAAGGTAGCTTTCCTATATCTTCGTTTTAAAATTTTAGCTAATGTTACACGAAAACAGCAAGTTAAAATGCAAAGAAACGGTTACAAAAGATTCGTTAATACTGAATTTGAATAAGAAATTCGCCAAATTATTGAGCAATAGCCAAATTGGCTTCATTTATGAAGACTTATTTTGGTCGCCAAATTTGGCGATATTTCGCCAAATGTCGCCAATATTGGCGAGAATTTGGCGCTAACGGATATGAATACATAGTTTTATGCGTATGATTGGGAAAATTATTACAACAATGAAAGAAAATAATTTGCGAGTAATCGCGTTAATGTGCTGTTTTGTTTCAAAATGTCAGCCACCCTAGAATTTCCAACTGCTCTATCTCAGCCATTTTTTAAGATAGAGGTAAACCAAAAAATGCTCTGGAATCCTCGTATCAAGGCCTAACACTTAATTAAAAAATAAATTTGAATTTTTAACTTTTTTGTATGTTTATTTTACTTTTAAATTTTTAAGTGGCCGCCATCTTGAAACAAAATGGCGGACCAAGCTGGCCAACGAACTCGGGCGAGACATTGGTGAGCTTAATACACACAATTAGTTTCATCAAAATTGATTTATAAATACGAGCGTTATCGTATGACATAGCTCAGATATATATATATATATATATGGATATATATATAAATCAACATTTGAACGGAGGGTGGTTTTGGGGTCTGGGGGTCATGATCGGTGAAAATATATCGAAATTTTCCGGAACTGCTTTCCTCCGAACGGCTGCAATAGGTAGCTTTATACTTTTTTTGTATTGAAAGCTACCTAAAAGTATAAAGCTACCTATTGCAGCCGTTCGGAGGAAAGCAATTCTGGAAAATTTCGATATATTTTCACCGATCATGACCCCCAGACCCCAAAACCACACTCCGTTCAAATGTTGATTTATATACATATATATATATATATGTAGATATTTGTTATGGCCGGTTGTCTAAATGGGTATTAATAAGTCCAAGGCAGATTTTTGTTGAAATCTTACACTGTTTAATTTTCTGGATTATATATCAAATATTTACAAATATGTACAAGTTAAAAAATAATTAGAACAATCATGAAAACTCGTAAGCTCCTAAAGGCCGTTTGCCGATACCATTTCTCAGCTCAGCTCGTAAAAGGCTGGCCGTCGCCGGAGATTTAAGAGCATCTCCCGAGTCCGTCTTACTCAGTCTGCATCTCGACTCATTCTGTCTACTTCGTTCTCACGCTGTAAAAAAAATACTGCACTCATCAAAATTTATATTGTTCGCGAGGCATCATTCAACTTCACAAGCCCCAATAAAGTATTTGCTTGTGTTTGCAGTCTAAAGTTCAGATGAGAACTCCCGCGACCACAACTCGGCCGTCCTGACTGTGCTGTGTCCTCACAGTGATTATCTACTAATTTCACTAGGTATAGAACCAGTCGACTAAAATCTAAAATTATCAAATACACACAAAAAATATATATACAAACAAAACAATAAACAATAGTAAATATTGAAACATACAGCGTTTCCTAAAATATAAAAAATGAAAATAACACAACAAAACTTGTTATAACGTTGAAAATTGCTTAAAGTTCAGAGTTCACTCATAATGTTCAATAAAAGTAAAAAGAATATTGTTTCAAAATATCAATCTGTCCAATTTGTCCATCGTTTCATAAAGTCGGCAGCACTCGATGTAATGTTTGGACCATCATGGTAGCCAATTTTCTTTACGTTGTATCGATCCTTTCCTTTCACTTTGGTGATTTCATAGGGACCGAGAAATTTAGGTCTCAACTTCATGCCTGTACCAAATTGTGTTTTTTGTATAGCTACTAAATCACCGAGTTTATAAGTGTATGCCGTTTTTCTTTTTTTATTAAAGGTTTTGCGATTCTCTTGCTGTATTTTTAAAATGTTCTCTTTTGCAATTTTCCTATTGAAATTTCTCTCTGACATAATCGAATTTACATGTTCTTCGTCTAACAACTCTTTTATTTGCAAATCGTTTTTATGTCGCAATCTCACTCCGGTTAGAAGCTCAAATGGTGAAAATTTTGTGCTTCTAGATATAGTGCTGTTTATAATTCGCTGTACCGATGCTACATATTTGTACCATTTAGTGGGGTCATCTATGCTAAGTTTCGCTAATATTGGTATCAGGATTCTATGCATCCGTTCTATCTGGCCATTTCCTCTTGGAACACCTGTCGTTATTGGGACATGTTGTATTGTTTGTTCGTTACAATATGCTTCAAAATCGTCGGATGTAAACGCGGTCCTTTATCGGTTATTATTCGGGACGGGTTTCCGAAAATGTTGTGTTGTAATTTTAATTTATCTATAACTTCTACGGCAGCAGTAGTTTTAACTGGGTATAACCAGACAAATTTTGTGAAAGCATCTACGACGGTAAAAATATGATTATAATTTTTGTGAGTGGATGGCATTGGTCCTATATGATCAATGTGATAAGTCTCAAGGGGGATATTTTGTTTTGGAATTGGGTTCAATAAACCTTCTCCTTTTCCTTGCTTTTTATTACATAAAATGCACTCTACGCAATTCGCAATGACGTTTTCTATTTGTTTTCTTAACTGGGGTATAAAATAGTTTTCTTTTAGAATTGTTTCGGTTTTTGCTACCGCATAATGACCTCTATTATGAACATTTCGTATTATTTCTTTTTGCATATTTAAGGGAATCATTAACAGTTCCCTGTCGTTTTCATATTTATACAGTATGTCGTTTCGATTAAAATATTCCGAGCTTTCATTTTTTTTCTATTAATTTTTTGATGGTTTGAATATGTTCATCTTCTTGTTGCGCTAATTTAATTTTTGCTGTTAATTCGTCATAAGAACGTGTTGCTACCAATACTGTATTTCTGCTTAATGCGTCGACATGCTTCATTTGATTTCCCGCTCGATGTACTATTTCATAATCAAATTCTTGTAAGAATAGCCCCCATCTTGCTACTTTTGGCGTAATGTCTTTTTTGTCCATAGTCTTTTGAAACGCGGAACAATCTGTCACAATTTTAAATTTCGTGCCTAATAAGTAGTTTCGAAATTTTTTGACCGATTCTATTACCGCAAGGGTCTCTAATTCGTAACTCGAAAATTTTGCTTGAGTAGGTGTAGTTTTACGGCTCATGTAATGAATAGGATGTAAGTTTTTGTTCTCATCTTCTTGTAGAAGGACACTACCAAAACCTATGGCGCTTGCATCGGTGTGCAATTCTAGTCTAGCGCCTCGTCGGAATACATGCAATACTGGGGGGTTAACTAATTTTTCTTTAAGAGTTTCAAAAGCTTGCTTTTCGGGTATTCCAAATTTAAATTTATTTCCCGCTTTTAATAAATCACTTAAAGGTCTCGCTATAGTTGCATAATGTGGGATGTATTTTCTGAAATAAGAAGTTAGACCCAGAAAACTGTGTAGTTGTTTAAGGGTGCGGGGTTCAGGAAATTTCTTTACTGCCAAAGTTTTGGCTTCCGAGGGTCTAGTAGTTCCGTTTTCGATAATATAGCCTAAAAATTCAATTTTCCGTTTAAGAAATTGACATTTTGCAAAATTAAATTCAAGTCCGTAATCCGATGCAACTTCCAGGACGCGTTTCAGTTTTACCAAGGCTTCTTCCTCAGTTTCCGCAAGTATTATGACATCGTCTAAGTAAATTAATATTACCTTTTCTTTAATTAACTGTTTAAAAACAGCTTGAATATATCTTTGAAACTGTTGTGGTCCAACCGATAATCCGAATGGGAGCTTTAAGTACTCGTACTGCGAGTTATGCGTGACAAATGCTGTATATTTCCTACTCTCCTCTGCTACGTCTATATGAAAAAAACCATTTTTTAAATCCAAAGTTGTGAAAACCTTTGCATCCTCAATGTTATCTAAAACATCTTCTATTCTTGGCAAGGGAAAATTATCTCTAATTATTTTTTTATTTAGCAATCTATAGTCTACGCAAAGTCTCCAAGAATTATTTTTCTTTTTCGCTAACACTATAGGAGATGCATAATTAGAGTTACTCTCCGTTATAATTCCCGTTTCCAACCATTCCTGTATTTGTTTGTCCACAAACTCCTGCTCCGGATACGCTAATCTACGCGGTCGTTGCGCAATCGGAATATCATCAGTTAATATTATATTTACTTTTAACTCTGTGTCCTTAACCTTGTTTGGCTTATAATTAGTAATCAATTCCGTTAACTCTTTCTTAATAGTGTTGTTTGCAATATGATTCAACTCAACTTCCTGAAAATTAATTGAATTGGCTGTTTCAGCTAAATAAATATCTGTGGTTTTCGCTAAGTCTGACTGTGGGATAGAACACGGTTCACTTTCTAATAAACAACTTTTTGCAGTACTTAATTGCATGTTTACTTTTTCACTAAAGTTAAAAGCTGTTTCATTTTGATTAGTTTGCTCCTTTCTCACTAATTCAGCTGTCGAAATCATTTTTCCTATCGTGGGATTGTTTTGTTTTACTGACCGCAACATCGCATGAAATCTGGGTGTGACATAGCTGACGCGTTTGATTTTCGTCATGGCTGTTTCTTGTGGGAAAGCAGTGACGTAATTTATCCTAACTTCTTTTAACTTCCGTTTTCCCATAATTTGCAATCCTTTTTCTGAAATATTGAAATTTAACTGTCTCAAAAAGGTATTCCCTAAAATTATAGAATGATTCAAATTTTTTACGATGTATAAATCTGAATTTACTGTATAACCATCTATTTCAATGTTTACGGTCGTAAATCCTATGGGTGTTATTTGGTTTCCACCAATACCTGACAAAACCAAGTCATTTTCATGTAATTTAGGGCATCCCAGGGCAATATAAATATCGTTATTCCCCATATTTACATCGCTCCCTGTGTCTATCAAGGCATCTATATTTTTTCATAAAATCCTCACGTTCTTTATTATTTTATCTGCTGGATTAGAGTTGTTGCTTATGGCGGCATTTGCATTTTTAGGAGAATTGTTTGTACACTGGTCAGACCTGTGGCCAGGAATTTTACACTTCCAGCACACTGGGCCTTCTTTTTTTCGGGGACAATCCCTCCAGCGGTGCGAAAATTCATTGCAATTAAAACAACGGATTTTTGTATTTAAATTCTTTTGGGGGGCATTTGCATAATTTTTTTCATATGGTACGCGGTTAACATCATTTCGATGGAACGCTCTATTATTTTCAAAACCTTGACGTTTTCGGAATTCCGTATTTGGGGACTTAATTTCAGCCTTCCGTAAGTTAATTCGGGCAGTTTCAAAATCATCCAATTTATTTGTCAAATCATCTATATTCGTAATTTTGGGTAATTCATCACAAAAGTGTTCCTTCATTTCTAAAGACAATTTTCTCCTGATTTGATCAATAATTAAAATATTTTTTAATTGTTCGTACGTCGATATTTGCAGGCCAGATAACCAATTATCCAAGAAATTTGAGAGTTCAAACGAGAAATCTTTCCACGAATCCGAATTTTGCTTTCTATGCAAGAAGAATTTTTGCCGAAATTGCTCCGGTGTAAGTCTAAAGCGTCTTAAAGGTATTTTTTTTACATAGTCGTAGTCGCTGGACTGTTCCTCACTTTCGCGATTTATTAAATTAACTATATCGAGAGGTAATAATGCGAGAAGATAGGTTACCCATTCATGTTTGTCTATCTCTAACCGCTTTGCCTGGCGTTCGAAAAGGGTTAAGTATATACTGATTTCCTCCTCGTTATTGTACCTATTTAATAATTTTAAAACATCGGAACCTTTTCCGGCAATTGTAGATACAGAGTTATGTAATTGGGCTTTTTGTGTATTTTCCAATTGTAATCGTTTTAATTCAAACTCGCGATTCTCAGCTTCTTTTTGCTGTAATAATCTTTCGGCTTCTTCACGCTCACTCACAATTCCCTCTAACAAATTTTTCACTAAATCTTCATCATACCCTTTGGATTTTACAATTAAATCAGTTAATTGAGTTTTATTGGTCGATTCTGGTGGATTTAAACCTAATTCGACTGCCACAGTAATCAGATCGATCTTTTTTGACCTTATTAAATGTGCCATTTTTATCATAAATTAATTAACACATAAAAATAAAATATATCATTAAATAAATCAATCATATACGTATTTTCACCCGATAAATCAAATATATCAATACATATAATAATACGTAACAGTTATAAAAACACACTTACTTTCATATCTTCACCCGATAAATAAAATATATTTATACATATAATAATATTCAACAATTTTATAAACACTTTCTCTAAGTATTCTAAATCGAATATATATTTTGTTTCCTTTCCCATAAAAATAACAAGATACAAAACAAAAAAATATATATATCTTTGTACTACTTAACTCTATTCTAGAAAAAAAACATTACTCAATCAAACATTATTCATGTGAGGAAGCAAAAAAAAATAACACCTTCCTCTATCTATACGAAGAAAAAGAGAGAGAAAAAAAAACTTTTAATCGTTTCACTTTTCACTTTTCCCAGTCTGCAAAAAAAAATATGCACGGCAGACGTTTATATTTTATTTCATTCGAGCGTTCTGACTCTGGGTCGCTTATTTGCTGATAAACGAACAACACATTTTCCTCTTGCGTACACTAAAAGCAGAAGAAAAAAAATATCACCAGAAAAAAAAGAAAATCGCTTTCCGCCAACGCGAAAACACGACACTTATCTTGCACAGACGGTCAGTGGGTCAAACTTTCTACACCGATACTCGAAACATTTCCCTCTTTCTTTACCGAAAGGACTTTATCTGTTAATCAGTGATTCATCACTGAACTTAACCGACAAACGATCGCACATCTCACGGATACGATGCACATATCACATAATAACCACTCACACACACTTGGATGTGTAGTAATACACAGATGAAAAAAAAAATCGGAAGCACAAAACACTTTTACGTGAAGACACACGTGAACACCTCACAGGAACTTGATGCACAAATCTTTTTGCTTCTTTATTCGAAATTCACGTAGATCCCGATCATTCAGATCACTCACACATCATGTAGATCCAGTTCGCATAGATTCCGTTGATCCAGGCCGTGCCTCCCATTTTGTAGATATTTGTTATGGCCGGTTGTCTAAATGGGTATTAATAAGTCCAAGGCAGATTTTTGTTGAAATCTTACACTGTTTAATTTTCTGGATTATATATCAAATATTTACAAATATGTACAAGTTAAAAAATAATTAGAACAATCATGAAAACTCGTAAGCTCCTAAAGGCCGTTTGCCGATACCATTTCTCAGCTCAGCTCGTAAAAGGCTGGCCGTCGCCGGAGATTTAAGAGCATCTCCCGAGTCCGTCTTACTCAGTCTGCATCTCGACTCATTCTGTCTACTTCGTTCTCACGCTGTAAAAAAAATACTACACTCATCAAAATTTATATTGTTCGCGAGGCATCATTCAACTTCACAAGCCCCAATAAAGTATTTGCTTGTGTTTGCAGTCTAAAGTTCAGATGAGAACTCACGCGACCACATATATATATATATATCCATATATATATATATATATCTGACCTAATGTAATACGATAACGCTCGTATTTATAAATTAATTGTGATGAAACTAATTGTGTGTATTAAGTTCACCAATGTCTCGACCGAGTTCGTTGGCCAGCTTGATCCGCCATTTTGTTTCAAGATGGCGGCCATTTAAAAATTTAAAACTAAAATAAATATACAAAAAAGTTCAAAATTCAAATTTATTTTTTGCTTAAGTGTTAGGCCTTGATACAAGGATTCCGGAGTATTTTTTGCTTTACCTCTATCTTAAAAAACGGCTGAGATACAGCAGTTTGAAATTCTAGGGTGGCAGACATTTTGAAACAAGATAGCACATTACAAAAATCCAACGATTAATTTATAAGTTTTAGGGAACGCGATTGCTTGCAAATTATTATCTTTCATTGTTGTAATCATTTTCCCAATCATACACATAAAACTATATATTCAAGCATATCCGTTAGCACCAAATTCTCGCCAAACTTGGCGACAATTGGCGAAATAGCGCAAAATTTGGCAACCAAAATAAGTCTTCATAAATGAAGCGAACTTGGCTATAGCTCAATAATTTGGCGAATTTCTTATTCAAGTTCAGTATTAACGAATCTTTTGTAAACGGTTTATTTGCATTTTAGCTTGCTGTTTTCAAGTGACATTAGCTAAAATTTTAAAACGAAGATATAGGAAAGCTACCTTTTCCTCCCGGTACAGGCCGGAAAGACTTTTTTTAATTTAGGTTTTTTTTTTTTTTTTTGTATAATTATTTATCAAGAATGTTTGTCTGAAATGTGTAAGGCTTCGTGTATTCATATATAAATTCAAATGTTGTGATGGTAATTTCTACAATATAAATGTTTATAATATAGATTTTTGTGCGTGATGCACAAAAATATTTACAAAGAATATTTCCAACAAAGCAAAAAGAAAGTCAAACTTTCTTTTTTGTTAAAAATTACAATTTAATTTGAAAACAGGGAGTGTTTCAATATTGTCTATCTAAAATATGATTCCGCCGGTAACCAATTTTGTATATACGTTAGAACAGGGCTCTTCAACGCAGCCTTGCGTTGAAAGTTAGTGGTAGATATTCCTAGTCATTGCACAGACAAACATCTTCTTTTATAAGTATAGACTAGTTGATCCGCCCTTGTGTTACCCGGGTCCATGATAATAACTTTAAATATACCTAAAATCAATGTTGAACGATTTTATATATTTAAACGAAAATTTTTCTAACCGATTTTAATGCTGGGGGCCCCACTGCCCCTACGCATTTTCCCGATTTTGTATGATTTTTTTTTAAATTTTCAAATGCAAATCTATCCAAACAAACTTAGATTTGAGGCCCCTACTGCCTTCGGCAGCGTACACCAGCAGTGTTACCCACGCCCCGGTCTGGTTTCATTTTATATTTTTAAGCGAAAGACCTGCGTAGCCCGGGCTTTTGATAATAATCTTAAATATACCGAAAATCAGTGTCGAATAAATTTATTTTTAAAGAAAATCTTTTCAAACGAATAAGGGGGTTCCACTGCTTTCAGCAGCTAAAATGTGTTTTCTTCTCACTTTTTTTTTTTCACATCGGGTCATTTAATATTAAAAACAGTTCTTTGTCCAAACTTTATTGTCCAAACTCTTTGACGTTTTTATAAGTTATAAATATTTGCAAAGCCTGTGTATAATTTTCATGCTAAAATATTCATATTTAGTTGTAAAAAGTAGTATTTTTCTTATCACTTTGTTTTCAGATTGAAATCCTATGGAATTTTTTTATTTACAAACTGATTATTTTACTCCTAAATCTCACTATTTCTAAACCAAAACTGTACTAAAACAACATCTAAAAGTTTAGTTTAAGGTATTAAAATTTTAGAGTAATAGCACAAAAAAAAGTTTAAATAAGAATTTGCTGTGTTAGCGAATACTCGCGAATTTTTTCGAAAGAGTAAAAATTAGTATTTTGAAAACAAATTGCACCGGTGTCCTTTAGAAGAAGATCCCCGCTTTTAGCGGGTATTTTCGTTAATCGGTATTTCTGAAAATGAGTTCGATGAGAACTTCGGCGAAAGGGAGAAAAGAAAACGGCGAAATCGAACTTTTTTGAAAGGGTTAATATTAATATGTTTTCAAACGGACTGCCGCGTTTTAAACGTAAAAATACAGAATTTAAGAATACGTCTTTTATTTGTCAGTATTTCTAACGGTTTCCTCAATGTGCGTTTACAAAAACTGTGAAAAAAAGTCGATATCGCTCTTTTCGATCTTCTGCTTGTTGGCTTCGGAAAACTCAGAGCTCAGCAAGAGCGGGAAGCCAATTTGCAAAATAAAGAATGCATTTTGATGAATTTTTAAATAATGCCTCTGTTAAATATCAAAAGAATAAAAATCAGCCTCAGGTGCATTAGGACCTATGCCTTGATCTATTCTCATCCAAATTACGCGCAATAGATTTTCGTAGCTATCCCCTCCCCCTCCCCACAGACACACACATGACACATACAGACAGACAGACAACTTTTTTTCTTTTACTAATATAAATTATTTATTTGTTATTATTTCCATTTAATACTTTCAATATCTGGTTGTTAAAATATTTTGACATTTAATTAAAGATAAGGTTTTAAATCAAAATAAGAACACATAATTTTAAAACAAAATTGTGCTGAACTTTTTCGAGTGACAAGAGGGCGCACCAACTTTGCTTGCTCCAGGGCGCTGAATATGTAGCTACGCCACTGCCTCCCGCCATAGATTTAATCTTTAATAACACACAAAGGTAGATAAGAAATGTTATTAATTATTGATAAACACTTTAACAATAGTGAAAGAATAAAGGTAAGAAAAGTGAATAATTTGTACTTTAAAGACTATAAAAAGGAATTCTTGAGTGAGAAATGTAAAATCGCCTAAACCGTTTAAAGAGTCGTATAAGTGAGAGAAGGAGTCGTATACCTGAGAGAAGTTTAGCATTATTTCCCATAAAGCGTGGACGGGACCAAAAGAATTTTTGCGTATAACCGAGAGAGCCGTAAGTGAGAGGTCACTGTATATCACTTTTTTTATGGACACGATAACATCCATAATTCTGCACAAATACATCTTCCAAACTGATACAGAAAGTCAAGGGGCAGAAAATCTCGCTCAAATTCGCTAATGGGCAAAATCGGATATGGGAAGGGGGGGGGGGGGTGAAAACAAAAAAAACCTCATAACTTCTAAATATGATACATATCGAATCAGTTTAAAGTTATTACTTCTTGGGAAAGGGCCAAAAATTTATATATGACAGATTTTTTATATCATTAAAAATGTCCTCAAAGAAGGCGGGGGGGGGGGGAGATAGGGGTTTAAAAAGGAAAAAAATCACAACTTCGTCACTTCACAAGATATTAAATCCGCTTAAATTTATTATAAATCTTCTTGATATTATCAGTAGATAATAAAGGCCGGTTCTGCATCAGCGGTGGATGCGGTGGTGACCTCTGTGCTCTGTGAAGGTCAGCGGAAGGGACAGGTGTGGACACCGGATGTAGCAGGTGGGGATAACAGGCATGTTGAGACAGGAAGTGAACAGGAAGTGTAGATAGGAAGTTTAACCGGAAATGTGACAGGAAGTGAATGCGATAAGGGAGAGAGGGGGAGGGCTTATTTTTGTGTGGGGCTTAATTTTTTTTGTTGGTTTTAATCCTTCTAGTCGAGTGGAGTTGAGTTGTAGGAATCCTGCTATCAGAATGAATTTAGTTTGAAAGTAATATTAGCAAAATGTTCGATTTTTATTTTTATTTTTATTTTTATTTTTTTTTTCTCACCTGAAATAAAAATTTTATTTGCTAACTAACACCTAATATAAAAATGGAAATCTTTCTGACTTTGTTTTACTTTATAAAAGTTTAACGTGAAATTTATTTTTAGACTGGAAACGCGACAGGAAATAAGATCGGAAACGGGATTAGACATGCTTTTTCCAAAAAGGGTTTTCAGGAAGCAGTAAACATGTTTTAGGAACATGTTTGGGAGCTTGTTGGAACAGGACAGGTGGTTTGTGAGACCGGAAGTAATTAAGATGAGAGAGATAAAGAAGGTGCATGATTAGACATATAGATTTTGTTCTTGGTAGAGGGTGAAATTTTGTTTTATTTTTTATTTAAAGTGTTTTCATTTTTTTTTAATTTAATTTATTTAAAGCGTTTCAAATTATTTTTTATATATTTTTTTTTTTGTAGTGTTTTACGTATTATTTTAATTTTTAGTGACATTAGAACCTGCAATTTCTGTATCACACATGTCTTATCTTAGGGCACCAAGAATGTGTGTGTGTTGTTATCTCTTTAAATGCGAGAGAGGGTTACTTCAGACCTGCGTTGAGATATCTTTATCATAGTTTTAATGAACTGCAGGAAATTGTCTTTAGCTATTGAGTAATTCGCGAGTTTTGGTTTAATATGAATGCTATTACATCTGTTTGTTTAATTTACAAGCACATTTCTCTTACAACACTCTGTCAACAGATCACTTCAATATTCGAAATAATAATTTAGAGGGAAAATTTTTACTTTCTATACGAAATTTTATTTATAGAGATTGACGAAGATAGTATACCTAATTCTTTCTTGTACATTTCTTGTACAACATTATATTTGAAATAGAGTTTTGTTACCAAAAATAACGTGTTTATACATTTTAAAAACGAAAGCAAAGTGATTTTCAAAAATGTAAATATAAGCTATACACCCACGCATTTTTGTTATTGAATTAAATTACAAGGTTTAATATTGTATTCAGCGTAATATTTTCTTATAAAAGCCGTTTCACAAACTTGTATACTAAAAGTAATGTGTCATTTTTAGGGGAAAAAATTAATTCAAGTCATTGAGACTAATCCTTTATGGGGGAAAAATTTGTCATACTTCTTTGTGTTACATTACATCTTCCGTTTTTTAAGTTTACAAATTTGTGGACTAACTTAAATAATCGTTTTTAGGATACTTAAACAATATATATATATACTTTTTAATTATATAATTTTTTTTTAATTGACTTGTAATATAGCTTTTTTTTCTTAAAAGGGTACTGTAGAATAACTTATGTCACAAATACTACATCCTTCTTTAGTTAAATATGTTTCACTTAAGACATGACAAAGTGCCTTAGAAACATTTCATTTTGGAGTTAAGTGATTAAAGAAGAAAAATATTATTTATATAAACACAACACATAAGACCAGTGACTGAGAGGTTCTGGTTTTAAAGCTACTAGACGTTTGGGTTTAAACTTCTCTCGCGCTCGTCGACCTAACCGTTCGGAGTTTTCTTCGAACCTTGTCAATACGAGTTAGGAGCGCTTAGAATGACCCCTAGAGTGACCTATATCCCAAGCGTAGGTAATCGGTTTTAACAAATAACCAACCATCCACAACACATAAGACATTTTAGATCATTACATAAGACATTTTAGATCATTACATAAGACATTTTAGATTATTACATTTAGTTAAGAAGTGATTTGACGTGCAAAATATTATTTATAAAATCATACAATAAGAGAATTTTTAAGATTTTTTCCTTTTAAATGAACAATTTTTAGTGACTATTTAACTTATTAAAGAGAGCGGGTATTTTGTTTAGAGTTATACGGTTAAAATAAATTTTCAATAGATTTGACTTTATACAACCAACATTTTAAAAAAAGGGAATGGAATCTAGTTTTTATAAATTAACGTTTTTCAATTTTACAAATACTTCACACCCCGTCTTTTTTCCCCCTCTTTTAGTAGACTTTACATACATAAGACATAAAAAGCGTTTTAGAATACATCATTTAGAAATTAAGTGGTTTGATAAATAAAATATTATTTATAAAAGCAATAGATACGAGAGTAATAAGGATTTTTACTTACATATGTACGAACTTCTGATAGGTAAGACTTTCTAAATCATTGTGCAAGAATTAAGTGGTTATTGAACTTATAACATTACATGATGAAATAATCACGTGACGTATTTTTAAACCAATAAAATGTCAGTATTTTCAAACAAATAAAAATTTAGTATTTTTACACGAGCGCCCTCTATCATTATATAAATTTCAATGAAACGAGTTCATAACATTCTACTGTGACCTGATATCGTTGTAATAGGTTGTATTTTTCATTTAAGTTATTGTGGAACGAGTTATGAATTCTTATGTTGGTGATGTAACCAACTTGGAGTGTCAACACTCATCACCAGAGTTAAATAATCAAGAGATGGATTCTACACTTTTATCCAAAGAAGGACTCGTTTCGAATTATGAAGTGAAACTCACCTCATCAGGACTAAAGAAACAGAAGTTACCTCATGTGCGTAAGATGTGTAACACAGCATTTCCTCGAAAAGTTAACTTAGTGTTTCATATGAAAAGTCATCTAAAGGAAAAATCTTTTTGCTGTGAGGTGTGTGCTGAAGTTTTTTCACAAAAGAGTGATTTACGTAAGCATCAAAAGATTCACAAATTGCCCAAACAATACAAGTGTAGTGATTGCAACGAGATATTTTCAAGAATGTCTGACTTATTAATACACAAGAAGACCCATAAGATTCGTAAACAATATTCATGTGCAAAGTGTTGTGAAATATTTAAGTGTGAATCGGATTTTTTACAACATTGTGATACTTTTCATAAAGTTTTACCTAATATTGCGAAATCACCCTGTTTAAAAGATTTGTTATTTGAACTTATAGTGAAGCTTATAGATTAGTTCGAACTTATAGTGAATTAAAAGACAAAATGATATGCAAAATATATGAACTAGAATTAACAGACCAAAACATACATGTACATGCTGAGAATGCCTTTTTAAAGTTGTACAACGGCTTTGAAGATTTCACAGAACGAGTGTTTAATTGGACATTACGAAAAATTTTGAAATTAGAATTGATTACAGCTCAATATGACAGGCTTATTTGATTTGTATTATTTTAAATGATTAATAAATAGTTTGATTTCGAAAAAAAGTGTTTTCTTTAGCATACACTGTGTGACTTTTAAACTAATGTTGTGTATTTTGAATGTGTCAGACAAAACAGGAGTGTGTTGACATTTAAAAAAAAAAGATTTTACATAATATAAAAGTTTTACAATAAAAATTGACTTACCTAAAGTTTTTTCAAGATAGTCACGATATCCTTTCCATTACAATTATTTTAAGGAAATAGAATTTAATTTTGTTGTGAATAACACTTTGTTGTTAACATCACGTGGTTTGTCTTATCATAACTATGAGATCCTAAGATCACTTCCTATTAACATGATAACGAAGAGTAAAAAAAAAATGACTAATGCAAGCCGATTTTCCTGCCTAAACTTGTTATCAGCTTGCATGAGTGACTCATCTTTACATGTGTGGATTTGTATGTTGAAAAAATGATTGCTATGTTTAACCCGTGTAGACGATTTTTATCCGGAAGCTGTTTGAACTACCAAATTTCAGATATCACACATTTTACTAGAACATTTAAATATTTTAATGTCTTTTCGCCCGCAAATTGGAAACTTAGGATTATCACCTTTACATCGAGACATGGAAGGTAGAAAAATAATAACTTTACACTTAGACAATATTTTAATTTAAGAAGAATTAGACTTAACACATTGTTAGAGTTTCTTTGAAAAATATCTAGTTGGTTGTAAATTTTAGAAAATTCGACCTAACGAAATTAACACACTTAAAAATATCTAGTTGGTTATACATTTTATAAAATAAGCAACAAATAAACATTTCGATACATTGACAAAAGAAAATAATTAAGTTTAAGTAAACTTTACACTTAGACAATATTTCAAACTAAGAAAAATAATAACTTTACACTTATATAATATTTTCAACTAAGGAAAATTAATAACTTTAAAAATCAGACTTAACACATTGTTAAAGTTTTTTTAAAACAACACAACATTTTCAAAGCAGTGGAAATAGTATACCTGAAAAAAATTCAACTTAGTGGAATTTAATAGTGAAATTTTTTAACCTCACTCATTTAAAAAATAAAACTTTGTAAATTTTTTCCATTTTTAAAATAAAACTTATTTAAAAAATAAATAAGCAACTATTAAACATTTTGAATGTCTTAGACAAAGTGTGAATAAATTTGTTGAAATTATATAAAACATGAAAAATTTCATTACTTTTAAAAGAAATTTTATTTTTGGTGAAATAAACTCGAGGTATTTATTATATGTTACTTAAACTACATGAGAATTGATTGAAAATGTGTTACTTTTAATCACTCACAAGATAAGACATGATGTTACAATATACACATAGGAATGACATAGGAATTTCAGATGGGTTTTTCTCCCACACATGACGTCACTGATAACATATTTACTGATCAAGTCATAAAATCATAGTTTAGGGTAGGTTTTTAAGCACGAAGTTTAGTTGAGATTTAAGATATTTGAGAAATATAAACTACAACTTTGGCTACTTTTTGAAATTTCCCCTTACATAAGAAAAAGAACATAGAAAAATAAAATGAAAAGTCGTATTTGAATGGAATCAAATTATTATCCTTTCACTTAACAGCTGAATGCGTCGGTAATTACATCACAAAGGCACTGATAACAACTGATTGAATATATTGTGTTTCTTTTTTAAGGTTAAATTGATTTAATATTCAAGTTATTTCTTAATGATACACTTAAAAACAATAAACTTAATTAGCATTCAAAAAGCAAACGATCACATTATTGTGTAAAACAATCAAATGTTTTAAAAGTCACGAGTTAAAATTTGAAATGACTTAGAGTTTAAGTAGAATTTAGATGTGAACCTTTTAAAATGAAATAATAGTTTTTTGTATCGCCCTCTATCGGTGGGTAATAGAATTAAGAGATAATTAAAAGTTTTAACTTGAATTCGAGCCCACAACAAAAATTATTTTTCGGTTTTATAATTTAGGGTAGGTTTAACTGAGCAAGCCATGATATTTCAGTATTTATAGACGATTTAAGATATTCGATAAAGCAAATCATTTGAATTTTTAATTTAATTGAAGGGTTTACTGCTTAAAGTACTACAAAATGAGTACAACACGATGCATAGTTTTTTAATTAATTATATTTTTCGAAAGGTGACTTATTGATAAACTTAGGATTTATGTTTAAAGTGAATAAATTTGACATGTTAGGTTCACTTAATAACAGAGGGTTGAATAAGTTATTTTTAATAAAAATAAAGTTTACTAAAAGTTTTTAAAGTTAAAAAAATATAGTTTTAAAAAATTTAAAGTTTACAAAAAGTTTAAAAATCTTTAAGTAAATCAAAATTAACTTTTTAATTTTAACTATTGAGAGACTATAATCTAACTGTTTATCCTTGTAACCAACTGGTGCATATCAACTATATACTCTGTATCTGCATATGCGCAGAAAAACATAGACATTTAATCTAACTTGAGTTCGACTTTAAATTATTTGCCAACTTTTAAGTTTAATTACTATACACAACTCGATTACCTTTCCCACAAAACACCTTTCAGAAACAAAACAGAAATTAACACTTACCGAAAAACACGTCCACTTTGGGTGTTAGTCTTCACTCAACTAACGTTTCTCCCTTATCTTTGCTAGGGGGCGCTGCAATCGCCGCTAGAGGCGTTAGTAGTCTTCAGGTGTGTGATAAGAATAAACTTTAAATCCAACTTACACTCGCTCAGTCATTCTTGCTTCTCTCTACCTTGCTAACAACCGTTTGCTGCTGGCTCATTGTTTGGTTGTTTAAACTTGTTGAATGACGTCATCATGTGTTTGTCTAAACTTGTCCAGTCTTGTTTTTATGCAGTACGTCTATTTAGATGAGTCATCACTCGTTTATCTTGGTTGACTTGTCCAAACTTGTTTTTGTGTGGCATGTCTATTTGGGTGAGTCATCGTTCGCTTATCTTGCTTTACTTGTTTGAACTTGTCTAGTATCCACCACCTCATGTCTTTTGTCATAGCTTGAATATACTTTACACCAATCACTTAAATATAAAAGTCTTGTCACAACTTACTTAAACTTTGATAAAAATATTAATTATTTATAAATTTCATCAAATTCTTATTTTTCTGATACATTTACTATGTAATTTTCGTTCAAAAATATGGTAAAGCCCGATTTTAAATCGAAGTCTAAGATAAATTCCCCAAATTTGTAACATTTTAACACTAATAATAAATATTGTAAGCACCCAGTACATACAAGTTTTGTAAAAATAATATTACTTATAGCTAACTCGTTATGTCCCATGATACAAAACTTCAATATAACTAAAATCAGTGTTAAACGAAAATCTAATCACGTGTCTTTATATATTATTTTGAAATGCAAAGCATTATATCTAAACGAATGATATAAGGAGTAGTTAGAATAGTTCTTATATTTTTGTTAGTAAAAAAATTATACACATTATCTTACAAGGTTGCAATATTCAACACACGGTTCACCATATTTAAAAACGATTCACCATGATTTAAAAACTTAATAACATATTTTAAATTTATAAATTTAAATTAAAACATATTTTTATAAATAAACAATTAAAAATACTTAAATTTATAAATTTAAATTAAAACATATTTTTATAAATAAACAATTAAAAATACTTAAGTATTTATAATTGTTTATTTATAAAAATATGTTTTAATTTAAATTTATAAATTTAAAATATGTTACTAAGTTTTTAAATCATGGTGAATCGTTTTTAAATATGGTGAACCGTGTGTTGAATATTGCAACCTTGTAAGATAATGTGTATAATTTTTTTACTAACAAAAATATAAGAACTATTCTAACTACTCCTTATATCATTCGTTTAGATATAATGCTTTGCATTTCAAAATAATATATAAAGACACGTGATTAGATTTTCGTTTAACACTGATTTTAGTTATATTGAAGTTTTGTATCATGGGACATAACGAGTTAGCTATAAGTAATATTATTTTTACAAAACTTGTATGTACTGGGTGCTTACAATATTTATTATTAGTGTTAAAATGTTACAAATTTGGGGAATTTATCTTAGACTTCGATTTAAAATCGGGCTTTACCATATTTTTGAACGAAAATTACATAGTAAATGTATCAGAAAAATAAGAATTTGATGAAATTTATAAATAATTAATATTTTTATCAAAGTTTAAGTAAGTTGTGACAAGACTTTTATATTTAAGTGATTGGTGTAAAGTATATTCAAGCTATGACAAAAGACATGAGGTGGTGGATACTAGACAAGTTCAAACAAGTAAAGCAAGATAAGCGAACGATGACTCACCCAAATAGACATGCCACACAAAAACAAGTTTGGACAAGTCAACCAAGATAAACGAGTGATGACTCATCTAAATAGACGTACTGCATAAAAACAAGACTGGACAAGTTTAGACAAACACATGATGACGTCATTCAACAAGTTTAAACAACCAAACAATGAGCCAGCAGCAAACGGTTGTTAGCAAGGTAGAGAGAAGCAAGAATGACTGAGCGAGTGTAAGTTGGATTTAAAGTTTATTCTTATCACACACCTGAAGACTACTAACGCCTCTAGCGGCGATTGCAGCGCCCCCTAGCAAAGATAAGGGAGAAACGTTAGTTGAGTGAAGACTAACACCCAAAGTGGACGTGTTTTTCGGTAAGTGTTAATTTCTGTTTTGTTTCTGAAAGGTGTTTTGTGGGAAAGGTAATCGAGTTGTGTATAGTAATTAAACTTAAAAGTTGGCAAATAATTTAAAGTCGAACTCAAGTTAGATTAAATGTCTATGTTTTTCTGCGCATATGCAGATACAGAGTATATAGTTGATATGCACCAGTTGGTTACAAGGATAAACAGTTAGATTATAGTCTCTCAATAGTTAAAATTAAAAAGTTAATTTTGATTTACTTAAAGATTTTTAAACTTTTTGTAAACTTTAAATTTTTTAAAACTATATTTTTTTAACTTTAAAAACTTTTAGTAAACTTTATTTTTATTAAAAATAACTTATTCAACCCTCTGTTATTAAGTGAACCTAACATGTCAAATTTATTCACTTTAAACATAAATCCTAAGTTTATCAATAAGTCACCTTTCGAAAAATATAATTAATTAAAAAACTATGCATCGTGTTGTACTCATTTTGTAGTACTTTAAGCAGTAAACCCTTCAATTAAATTAAAAATTCAAATGATTTGCTTTATCGAATATCTTAAATCGTCTATAAATACTGAAATATCATGGCTTGCTCAGTTAAACCTACCCTAAATTATAAAACCGAAAAATAATTTTTGTTGTGGGCTCGAATTCAAGTTAAAACTTTTAATTATCTCTTAATTCTATTACCCACCGATAGAGGGCGATACAAAAAACTATTATTTCATTTTAAAAGGTTCACATCTAAATTCTACTTAAACTCTAAGTCATTTCAAATTTTAACTCGTGACTTTTAAAACATTTGATTGTTTTACACAATAATGTGATCGTTTGCTTTTTGAATGCTAATTAAGTTTATTGTTTTTAAGTGTATCATTAAGAAATAACTTGAATATTAAATCAATTTAACCTTAAAAAAGAAACACAATATATTCAATCAGTTGTTATCAGTGCCTTTGTGATGTAATTACCGACGCATTCAGCTGTTAAGTGAAAGGATAATAATTTGATTCCATTCAAATACGACTTTTCATTTTATTTTTCTATGTTCTTTTTCTTATGTAAGGGGAAATTTCAAAAAGTAGCCAAAGTTGTAGTTTATATTTCTCAAATATCTTAAATCTCAACTAAACTTCGTGCTTAAAAACCTACCCTAAACTATGATTTTATGACTTGATCAGTAAATATGTTATCAGTGACGTCATGTGTGGGAGAAAAACCCATCTGAAATTCCTATGTCATTCCTATGTGTATATTGTAACATCATGTCTTATCTTGTGAGTGATTAAAAGTAACACATTTTCAATCAATTCTCATGTAGTTTAAGTAACATATAATAAATACCTCGAGTTTATTTCACCAAAAATAAAATTTCTTTTAAAAGTAATGA
The DNA here is from genome assembly GCA_963931845.1 of Maratus michaelseni. Lineage (NCBI taxonomy): Eukaryota > Metazoa > Arthropoda > Arachnida > Araneae > Salticidae > Maratus > Maratus michaelseni. The sequence goes on from OZ007587.1 coordinate 161,508,598, forward strand.
AATTTTTCATGTTTTATATAATTTCAACAAATTTATTCACACTTTGTCTAAGACATTCAAAATGTTTAATAGTTGCTTATTTATTTTTTAAATAAGTTTTATTTTAAAAATGGAAAAAATTTACAAAGTTTTATTTTTTAAATGAGTGAGGTTAAAAAATTTCACTATTAAATTCCACTAAGTTGAATTTTTTTCAGGTATACTATTTCCACTGCTTTGAAAATGTTGTGTTGTTTTAAAAAAACTTTAACAATGTGTTAAGTCTGATTTTTAAAGTTATTAATTTTCCTTAGTTGAAAATATTATATAAGTGTAAAGTTATTATTTTTCTTAGTTTGAAATATTGTCTAAGTGTAAAGTTTACTTAAACTTAATTATTTTCTTTTGTCAATGTATCGAAATGTTTATTTGTTGCTTATTTTATAAAATGTATAACCAACTAGATATTTTTAAGTGTGTTAATTTCGTTAGGTCGAATTTTCTAAAATTTACAACCAACTAGATATTTTTCAAAGAAACTCTAACAATGTGTTAAGTCTAATTCTTCTTAAATTAAAATATTGTCTAAGTGTAAAGTTATTATTTTTCTACCTTCCATGTCTCGATGTAAAGGTGATAATCCTAAGTTTCCAATTTGCGGGCGAAAAGACATTAAAATATTTAAATGTTCTAGTAAAATGTGTGATATCTGAAATTTGGTAGTTCAAACAGCTTCCGGATAAAAATCGTCTACACGGGTTAAACATAGCAATCATTTTTTCAACATACAAATCCACACATGTAAAGATGAGTCACTCATGCAAGCTGATAACAAGTTTAGGCAGGAAAATCGGCTTGCATTAGTCATTTTTTTTTTACTCTTCGTTATCATGTTAATAGGAAGTGATCTTAGGATCTCATAGTTATGATAAGACAAACCACGTGATGTTAACAACAAAGTGTTATTCACAACAAAATTAAATTCTATTTCCTTAAAATAATTGTAATGGAAAGGATATCGTGACTATCTTGAAAAAACTTTAGGTAAGTCAATTTTTATTGTAAAACTTTTATATTATGTAAAATCTTTTTTTTTTAAATGTCAACACACTCCTGTTTTGTCTGACACATTCAAAATACACAACATTAGTTTAAAAGTCACACAGTGTATGCTAAAGAAAACACTTTTTTTCGAAATCAAACTATTTATTAATCATTTAAAATAATACAAATCAAATAAGCCTGTCATATTGAGCTGTAATCAATTCTAATTTCAAAATTTTTCGTAATGTCCAATTAAACACTCGTTCTGTGAAATCTTCAAAGCCGTTGTACAACTTTAAAAAGGCATTCTCAGCATGTACATGTATGTTTTGGTCTGTTAATTCTAGTTCATATATTTTGCATATCATTTTGTCTTTTAATTCACTATAAGTTCGAACTAATCTATAAGCTTCACTATAAGTTCAAATAACAAATCTTTTAAACAGGGTGATTTCGCAATATTAGGTAAAACTTTATGAAAAGTATCACAATGTTGTAAAAAATCCGATTCACACTTAAATATTTCACAACACTTTGCACATGAATATTGTTTACGAATCTTATGGGTCTTCTTGTGTATTAATAAGTCAGACATTCTTGAAAATATCTCGTTGCAATCACTACACTTGTATTGTTTGGGCAATTTGTGAATCTTTTGATGCTTACGTAAATCACTCTTTTGTGAAAAAACTTCAGCACACACCTCACAGCAAAAAGATTTTTCCTTTAGATGACTTTTCATATGAAACACTAAGTTAACTTTTCGAGGAAATGCTGTGTTACACATCTTACGCACATGAGGTAACTTCTGTTTCTTTAGTCCTGATGAGGTGAGTTTCACTTCATAATTCGAAACGAGTCCTTCTTTGGATAAAAGTGTAGAATCCATCTCTTGATTATTTAACTCTGGTGATGAGTGTTGACACTCCAAGTTGGTTACATCACCAACATAAGAATTCATAACTCGTTCCACAATAACTTAAATGAAAAATACAACCTATTACAACGATATCAGGTCACAGTAGAATGTTATGAACTCGTTTCATTGAAATTTATATAATGATAGAGGGCGCTCGTGTAAAAATACTAAATTTTTATTTGTTTGAAAATACTGACATTTTATTGGTTTAAAAATACGTCACGTGATTATTTCATCATGTAATGTTATAAGTTCAATAACCACTTAATTCTTGCACAATGATTTAGAAAGTCTTACCTATCAGAAGTTCGTACATATGTAAGTAAAAATCCTTATTACTCTCGTATCTATTGCTTTTATAAATAATATTTTATTTATCAAACCACTTAATTTCTAAATGATGTATTCTAAAACGCTTTTTATGTCTTATGTATGTAAAGTCTACTAAAAGAGGGGGAAAAAAGACGGGGTGTGAAGTATTTGTAAAATTGAAAAACGTTAATTTATAAAAACTAGATTCCATTCCCTTTTTTTAAAATGTTGGTTGTATAAAGTCAAATCTATTGAAAATTTATTTTAACCGTGTAACTCTAAACAAAATACCCGCTCTCTTTAATAAGTTAAATAGTCACTAAAAATTGTTCATTTAAAAGGAAAAAATCTTAAAAATTCTCTTATTGTATGATTTTATAAATAATATTTTGCACGTCAAATCACTTCTTAACTAAATGTAATAATCTAAAATGTCTTATGTAATGATCTAAAATGTCTTATGTAATGATCTAAAATGTCTTATGTGTTGTGGATGGTTGGTTATTTGTTAAAACCGATTACCTACGCTTGGGATATAGGTCACTCTAGGGGTCATTCTAAGCGCTCCTAACTCGTATTGACAAGGTTCGAAGAAAACTCCGAACGGTTAGGTCGACGAGCGCGAGAGAAGTTTAAACCCAAACGTCTAGTAGCTTTAAAACCAGAACCTCTCAGTCACTGGTCTTATGTGTTGTGTTTATATAAATAATATTTTTCTTCTTTAATCACTTAACTCCAAAATGAAATGTTTCTAAGGCACTTTGTCATGTCTTAAGTGAAACATATTTAACTAAAGAAGGATGTAGTATTTGTGACATAAGTTATTCTACAGTACCCTTTTAAGAAAAAAAAGCTATATTACAAGTCAATTAAAAAAAAATTATATAATTAAAAAGTATATATATATATTGTTTAAGTATCCTAAAAACGATTATTTAAGTTAGTCCACAAATTTGTAAACTTAAAAAACGGAAGATGTAATGTAACACAAAGAAGTATGACAAATTTTTCCCCCATAAAGGATTAGTCTCAATGACTTGAATTAATTTTTTCCCCTAAAAATGACACATTACTTTTAGTATACAAGTTTGTGAAACGGCTTTTATAAGAAAATATTACGCTGAATACAATATTAAACCTTGTAATTTAATTCAATAACAAAAATGCGTGGGTGTATAGCTTATATTTACATTTTTGAAAATCACTTTGCTTTCGTTTTTAAAATGTATAAACACGTTATTTTTGGTAACAAAACTCTATTTCAAATATAATGTTGTACAAGAAATGTACAAGAAAGAATTAGGTATACTATCTTCGTCAATCTCTATAAATAAAATTTCGTATAGAAAGTAAAAATTTTCCCTCTAAATTATTATTTCGAATATTGAAGTGATCTGTTGACAGAGTGTTGTAAGAGAAATGTGCTTGTAAATTAAACAAACAGATGTAATAGCATTCATATTAAACCAAAACTCGCGAATTACTCAATAGCTAAAGACAATTTCCTGCAGTTCATTAAAACTATGATAAAGATATCTCAACGCAGGTCTGAAGTAACCCTCTCTCGCATTTAAAGAGATAACAACACACACACATTCTTGGTGCCCTAAGATAAGACATGTGTGATACAGAAATTGCAGGTTCTAATGTCACTAAAAATTAAAATAATACGTAAAACACTACAAAAAAAAAATATAAAAAATAATTTGAAACGCTTTAAATAAATTAAATTAAAAAAAAAAAATGAAAACACTTTAAATAAAAAATAAAACAAAATTTCACCCTCTACAAAGAACAAAATCTATATGTCTAATCATGCACCTTCTTTATCTCTCTCATCTTAATTACTTCCGGTCTCACAAACCACCTGTCCTGTTCCAACAAGCTCCCAAACATGTTCCTAAAACATGTTTACTGCTTCCTGAAAACCCTTTTTGGAAAAAGCATGTCTAATCCCGTTTCCGATCTTATTTCCTGTCGCGTTTCCAGTCTAAAAATAAATTTCACGTTAAACTTTTATAAAGTAAAACAAAGTCAGAAAGATTTCCATTTTTATATTAGGTGTTAGTTAGCAAATAAAATTTTTATTTCAGGTGAGAAAAAAAATAAAAATAAAAATAAAAATAAAAATCGAACATTTTGCTAATATTACTTTCAAACTAAATTCATTCTGATAGCAGGATTCCTACAACTCAACTCCACTCGACTAGAAGGATTAAAACCAACAAAAAAAATTAAGCCCCACACAAAAATAAGCCCTCCCCCTCTCTCCCTTATCGCATTCACTTCCTGTCACATTTCCGGTTAAACTTCCTATCTACACTTCCTGTTCACTTCCTGTCTCAACATGCCTGTTATCCCCACCTGCTACATCCGGTGTCCACACCTGTCCCTTCCGCTGACCTTCACAGAGCACAGAGGTCACCACCGCATCCACCGCTGATGCAGAACCGGCCTTTATTATCTACTATTATCTACAACTTTTATAGTGACAAGTTTTTGACAGAATCAACTCTTACAGAAAAATAATAATAATAATAAAATAAAAACAAAAAATCCCTCTCGGTTCCGCCTACACGCACAGGTAGATTTCGAAGTGGGCATCCCAACTGCCGTTCATGGCATAATGGTCCTTCTGCAATTCACAATAAACAGGCGCCCCACCGTCTACGTCTTTTAAATCTACTTGTACTTGCAGGCCGAGCCGTCCGACGTTTTTTTCTTGCTATCCTGTGCCAAATTTAGCTATTTTTAGGGTTTCGTTCATCTCACGAAACCCTATTACTCCCGCTCCGTTGTCTGTCCGTCACAGAGCCGTTTTCCGGAACTAAGTAATTTACACTCATGGAAATTTGAAAAAAATGTATTATTTTAATAGAAATTGATAAAAAAAAAATTCTAAAAGCCTTTTCCTATAAATTTAAACATTTTTCGTTATAGCAGTTGCCAACCATTAAAAATCCACAATAAAATCCTTTCTACAATAGTTCATTTTCTATTGAAAGATTTCCACATGAAAAATGAAAATGAAATAAAAAGTTTCACCAATTGAAATAAAGATTAAAATGGCGTCATATTGGTAATAAAACGGAAATTTTCAAAGATTTATCAATAATACAAGGAGTATATGTGTATGTACAGAAAGCAGTGGAAAATTTTCATGAATCCAATACTGTCTTCTCGTAAAGATAGTAGAAAATAATAAACACTTTAAACATTGAAACTAATAATTATCAAAAAAAATTTCTAAAGCCTTGCTATTGCAACATTCTATAAGTGAGACATTTATCATTAATGAGTATTTTGGCTAGTTTTAGAAATATATGTGAGAAAAAATTGCTCCTCAACTGTGTACAGTAAGATTAAAAGAAAACTCGTCAACCTCAAGGCTAGCATTTTAGTGATAAATTCTCCCTTTAGCCTAAAATTTGGGGGAATTTTTTTCTTTTTTTTTCGGGGATGGGGGAGGTGTATTGAATTTCCTAATTATTTGATTTGTTAATTTCGTTTTATTAATGTCATATTATATTTACTCCAATCGTTATAATGCTATTAAATCATTTTCTTTATTAAATAATATTATATATACAGTATGCTCTTAAAAATCTACACAGCCTGACACTAGAGTCCTGCCCAGATTGGGTTGTAGCCGACCCGAATCGTGACTTTAACCCGACAGTCTTCAAGCCGAATCCGAAATATTCATACCTGAACCCGAAGTGAAAGAAAATTAATGTATATTTTAATACATTTATGGAAAAGTAATCTACAAGTTTACCGCTTATGTACAAAAAATAACACATATACACCCATTAATATTCAAATATATAGTAGTTTTTTTCATTTGAAATTATGCAGAACCTGTTTTTGTATAATCGTTCCATCTCGGACCCGATTCGAAAGAGGCAAAGCACAACCCGAAGCGTTTAATGTTTACTCGACCCGCAAAAAAAAAAAAAAAAAAAAAAAAAAAAAAAAAAAGAATCAACCAAATCCAAAACGAAATGCATTTCGGGTAACCTATGCAGGACTGTAATTTCCAGTAAACACGGAAACGTCCAAAAAATTTTCATTGACCGCAACCCCACACGAAATGAAAGAAAATTAATCTATATTTCAATATGATTATGGAAAAGTAAACTACAATTATATCGCTAATAACAATTTTATCTTTTATGTAGAAACCGATTTTTTTCATCTGAAAATATTTAGTATTTCTTTGACAACTCGGGAAACAGGAACCCTACTCAAAATAGTGAAAACCCAACTCGAACCCGAAACAATTAACCCTTTGATAACGGGCCAGGATTGACGACTAATTTTGCATTCCAAATCTACAATTCCATCTTACATACTTACCATACTTACCATCTACAATTTCCAAAAAAATTCCTTGTGACAGATTTCTCTTGAAAATATCTTAATATAAGTGTATGACAGATTTAAAAAAGTCGTACTAATAGAATAAAAAATAGTCCACTGGGACATATATCATAAAACTATATCCCAACCGTAGTCAAATTTTCCAAGTCAACCTGACCCGCAACGAAAATATGCCGCGTCAAGCCGGCTCGATCCGCACCGCAGATTGGGTTGTGTTGCCCGACCCAGTGCAAGAGTAAGGGACCTGAGACCAAGAGTTTTGCACATTTTTTAATTGTATGGAATTTAGATCATAGTCTGAATAGGAAGGCAGCAAATGATTATAGAATTTTTTTACTGACAGAAAATCATTAATGAAAATTTTCTTATACCTATGGATCACAACATTTGTAAATTTCGTAGCTTCTTGATGGTGTTCGTATGCTGATTACCTCGTGACAGATTGAATTTCACGACTTTTTTCCGTGATTGTCTCATATATATATATATTTTTTCCTGTGAATCATTGACGGAATTGACTTTTTCGACCATTTGTCTAAATTCACGACATTTTTTTTTTTTTTTTTTTTTTTTTTTTTGCAACCGGTCGACGAAATTCGCTATTTGTTTTCACCCTGTTTTGACGAAATTCGCGACTCTTTTCTACGATCGTTTGTTCAGAGCCGTCCTTAGGGGTGTGCGACAGGTGCGGCCGCACAGGGCCTCGCGCTTAAGGAGGCCTCGCGCTCGAAAAAAAAAAACGATGTTTAATGCAAATAGCTAAATACTTATTATTACTTTTTGTTGTGAATATTTATTTCATAATAAAATTTGTATGTATAAACATGCTTATTTATAAAATGTGTATATTTTATCAATAAAATGTTCGGACAAGTAGTGGACGCTCGAGAAGAGAATAGTTTTTGTAGCTTATATTCAATCTGCAGGCATTGTACGGGTACTGTCTAGGCAACTCTAGCCTAGGCAGTACCCGTGCAATAAATCTAGACAAGCGCATCGACGGAATGCAAATTGTTAAGTGATAGGTGCTGATGATAATTCTGACAAACTGCTCGCTATTATTTTAATGGCTGTTTGTAATGTAACAACACTGATTTGCTTTCCTTCTTGTACAATCAAGTTTATATTTTTATTATATTACGAATATGATGTTCCGCATATGCATATCTTATCGAGTAAACACGACGGTGAGGCAAGGGAGATGAAACCTCGTCCCCCAAACCACAAGACTAAACTGAAGATTTAAACTCTCCAAATATGAAAGTTTAAGTTTTTAAAGACTCTTAGAGAAAAGAAAAAATTGAGAAATGTTGATTTTGACTCAGATTTTCCCCTATTTTAAAATTCTTTTATTAAATTTAAAATATTAACATGTTTAATATTTGCTAATTAAATGAAAAACATGTATTATGTTATATGTTATACACATGTTATGCATGTTACGATGACTGATTAAGTAATTTAATAGACGAATTCTTTCACTACAAAATTATTTTTAATAGAAATTTCTACCACTGGCGGCTTTATTATTATTATTATTATTATTATTCATAGCACTTTAAAAAAAAAAATAACCTTTATTGTACACGTTTATGACAATTTCAAGAAAAATTTACCACTTTTATTTTATTATTATTATTTTTTTGTAAATAGTAGTACAAAACCAAATATAAAAATATTCTATAGTGGCAGCCCTGCTTACGGTCCATGGAACATATATGTCTCTCCATATTCAAACACATGCATATTTTAGCTATTATTTTTGCATAATGTTCATTTGCATTTGGTTGATCACTGATTGCCTGATCACAAATGCCACTTTAGAGGTCTGCATGGGCCGAAACTTTCAGACCGAGATCTACCCTGCATTGTTAAAAATATTGTAAAAAATTACCCCTGCTTCTAAAGGCTTTCTATTTTCTGACAAATGAGAATGTTACATAAGCGCCTATGGAGCGTTCTCGTTGGTCAGAAAATAGATAGCCTTTAAAAGCAGAGGTATTTTTTTGCGATATTTTTAACAGTGTGGTCCAGAAAAAAGTATCCTGACCCGGTATAAAAGTTAATAGCTCGGTCCCGTATTGAGCTCAGCAAAAATTATTAAAATCAGACCCGACCCAACCAAATACCAACAAAAATTTCCGATATTTGTTAGCCAGTATTATCCTACAATTAAAATTCTTTAAAATAATATTGCATTCATAGTTAAGCAAACATTTTAAAGCATAGAATTTTTTAGATTATATGTCCGACAGCCATGTAATACGGAATTACAATATTAATGATCACATAAGACATTCAATTGAAGACTCACTTAAATTAAATAGTTTAGAAGGAAAGAAAAGGATGATTAAAAATGTCATAATTTTGAAGCGCTCCGTGAAGGAACACCCTATATCCCTAAAGGAAAAAAAATAGATTTTTAAAAATATTTTTTTTTTAAATTCATTAGGCCAAAATAAATTTCTACAGATTTCGTTAACAATTGTAGAAAAATGTAAAAAAAAAAAAAAAAAAAAAAAAAAAAAGAGAGAGAGAGACAGAGAGATAACACTCCTATACTTTTTAATGGCCAAATTAAGGAGAAGAGATGCGAGCGACCATAATTCAAGATTTTTTTTTTAATATGATTTTATTCCAGTCCGAGTATTATGACAGAAAATTGGCCCGAGTCTGTATAAATCTTTACTCTACTAAAACATACTATTCCCCCCTCCCAAAAAAGCATAATCCTTGGTGCACCACTGTGTGTGTATGTCATGCAAGCTTTTTCAAAAGGCAATTGCATTGTGTGCACTTCCGATTCAGAATTTTGTCTACTTTCCGAATAGGAATATAAATAATGAAAAAGACCATGTCTACATATTAAAAATTGCGTCAACTTTAAATTTTCACATGGTAGCACCCACTTTTGATACCATACTTTTTTTTAAATGAAGGCAGCCCGAAAGAAAGTATTGTTCATATACTTTTTCTTATTCTTCATAGAATTATAAAAGAAAACGAGTTATGAGATTATCCATAAATTTAGAAAAATAAAAATATCTTACAAGGAGATATTTTGAGAACATTAAATTAGCTCCCAGAAAAATTATACAGAATTTTGTAGTGTTCACCAAAATCACTTTATATGTAATAAAATACCATAATACATTTTTTCTCCCCGGTTAATCTCTATTTTTTTTTCTGTGAATGCTTTGATGATAACAGGAGGCAGTCTCATTAGGCCATCAAAAAGTAAAATTTATCTATATCTCGAAAACTAATGATTCGAATGAGTTGTAATTACCTATGTTTTTTGTAATTATGGTTGTTTTTTGTGCAAATTAATGTCGATCATAATTCAAGATTTTTTTAATATGATTTTATTCCAGTCCGAGTATTATGACAGAAAATTGGCCCGAGTCTGTATAAATCTCTACTCTACTAAAACATACTATTCCCCCCTCCCAAAAAATCACAATCCTTGGTGCGCCACTTTGTGTGTATGTCATGCAAGCTTTTTCAAAAGGCAATTGCATTGTGGCAAGAAATGTTGCCAATTTAGTGGATTGTTTTATTCAACATATTTACCAGAATTTTCTTTACTTTATGTAATCACGGATGGTCTGCCATTAAATAAAGGAAAATTCATTTAAAAAAAGAGCTAAATGATCAATATTGGTGGGAATTTGGGGGATTAACTATAGTTTGGAAGTGAAGGGCCTCGCAAAAGTTCTTGCACCCGGCCTCGCTTTCGGTAAGGACGGCTCTGCGTTTGTTGTACTTCGAGAGTCTTTTTCCGCAACCGACTGACAAAAATTGCTATTTTTTTTGCGCAATCGTTGACGAATTTTTTTTTTCGACCATTTGTCGAAATTCACGACTTTTTTTTTTGGCAATTGATCGACGAAATTAGCTTTTTTTTACGCAATTTCCGATTCTTTTCTATGATTGTTTGTTGAAATTCGGGAGTCTTTTTCTACAACCGACTGACAAAAATTGATGTTTTTTTACGTGATCTTTGACGACATTACCCCTTATTTGCGCGATTGTTTGACTAAATTCGTGATTTTTTTATTTTTCCGCAATAGTTATACTAATTTCGCGACCGATTGACGAAAATCACTATTTGTTTCAGTGATCTTCGGCGAAATTCGCAATATTTTTCCGCGGTCGTTTGAAATAATTAACGATTTTTTCCGCGACCAATTTGCCAAATTAATTATTTTTTCTAAATCCAATTTGTAAAGTTTGCGATGTTTACCGCGATCGGTTGACGAATTGCTTTTTCGTAAAAAAACGAAAAAAAAAAAATCGCGGACTATCACTAAATTAAAATAATATTCGCTGAAAAATCACATGTTTGTGAAAGAAGTTAAGATAATAAGGCAAAATCTCACACTGCATTTTTTATTGTGAGGGCCTATTTCTATTTTGTGCACGATTTGGGCAATCCTGCACGCTATTTCAAGCCCTGCCCCTAAAAAAAAAACTCTGTTCCCCCTTCTCCCCAAGAAACTCTTAAAATGGCGCCCCTGCAGTAAAACCTGCAAAGAAGGAGTTGAAAAGGACTAGAAAAAAAGCTCCATTTTAGATAGGTCGCCATCTTAGCAAATATAATTATATGGCGTTTTTTCGTCGAAACTTGATTTTTTTCCCGTTTGAGAAAGAATTATGTTATAGACAGGTATAGGATGCTTAGACACGTTTCACCGATACGTGTAATACAACTATGCTCTTCAGAAGTGCTTTATAGAAAGGAGGTTTTAACAGTCTTAAAGAATACCTAAAAAAAAAAACGGTACCGGCCTATAATTGAAAACTTTCATAATATTTTAAAATTCTACTTGCTAAGACAAAAACCTGTCTAAAACGAAAATTTTCTGAGGTCCTTTATGATTCCGTATTAAAAGTGTTACTGTCTTTGTATGTATCATGGAGATAGAAATAAGAAGGAGAACAGTGAAGATAGGCTTTCAAGATCAGAACATGGAATGCACCTGCATTCTCCACCGCAGCTCACTGCGAGAACTCATCAACATCAACATCAACATCATGATGAACTCTGCATAGATGGACCCAGCTCGATTAGCGGTAAACATGGACATTACGCCCCATGTAGGCACACGCAAACTCATTCTTGATTCTTGATTGGTAATTAGTACCCAGTTCGTGGCGCTGGTGCTTCCAAAGGCCGGTCATGTGACCTGTCAAACATGACAAATTGTCGTCTGCTCTTCCTGCATTTTGGTTTCAAGCATGGTAAAGAGTTGTCAGTCGGAACCGGAAATAGAGGGCGCTACACTCCCCAAAGGTCCAAAAAAAAGGAAATGCCGCCATACTAGGTACCGCTTTTAGTTTCATAAGTAGAAACATTATCGTTGTTCTCCTTCTCTCTATCTCCATGGTATGTATGATTCAGTAAACGTTTCTCGTTCGGAGAGGATGCGGGGGGAGGTGGGGGGTATTTTTAATTGTATATTTATAAAAATATGTTTTAATTTAAATTTATAAATTTAAGTATTTTTAATTGTTTATTTATAAAAATATGTTTTAATTTAAATTTATAAATTTAAAATATGTTATTAAGTTTTTAAATCATGGTGAATCGTTTTTAAATATGGTGAACCGTGTGTTGAATATTGCAACCTTGTAAGATAATGTGTATAATTTTTTTACTAACAAAAATATAAGAACTATTCTAACTACTCCTTATATCATTCGTTTAGATATAATGCTTTGCATTTCAAAATAATATATAAAGACACGTGATTAGATTTTCGTTTAACACTGATTTTAGTTATATTGAAGTTTTGTATCATGGGACATAACGAGTTAGCTATAAGTAATATTATTTTTACAAAACTTGTATGTACTGGGTGCTTACAATATTTATTATTAGTGTTAAAATGTTACAAATTTGGGGAATTTATCTTAGACTTCGATTTAAAATCGGGCTTTACCATATTTTTGAACGAAAATTACATAGTAAATGTATCAGAAAAATAAGAATTTGATGAAATTTATAAATAATTAATATTTTTATCAAAGTTTAAGTAAGTTGTGACAAGACTTTTATATTTAAGTGATTGGTGTAAAGTATATTCAAGCTATGACAAAAGACATGAGGTGGTGGATACTAGACAAGTTCAAACAAGTAAAGCAAGATAAGCGAACGATGACTCACCCAAATAGACATGCCACACAAAAACAAGTTTGGACAAGTCAACCAAGATAAACGAGTGATGACTCATCTAAATAGACGTACTGCATAAAAACAAGACTGGACAAGTTTAGACAAACACATGATGACGTCATTCAACAAGTTTAAACAACCAAACAATGAGCCAGCAGCAAACGGTTGTTAGCAAGGTAGAGAGAAGCAAGAATGACTGAGCGAGTGTAAGTTGGATTTAAAGTTTATTCTTATCACACACCTGAAGACTACTAACGCCTCTAGCGGCGATTGCAGCGCCCCCTAGCAAAGATAAGGGAGAAACGTTAGTTGAGTGAAGACTAACACCCAAAGTGGACGTGTTTTTCGGTAAGTGTTAATTTCTGTTTTGTTTCTGAAAGGTGTTTTGTGGGAAAGGTAATCGAGTTGTGTATAGTAATTAAACTTAAAAGTTGGCAAATAATTTAAAGTCGAACTCAAGTTAGATTAAATGTCTATGTTTTTCTGCGCATATGCAGATACAGAGTATATAGTTGATATGCACCAGTTGGTTACAAGGATAAACAGTTAGATTATAGTCTCTCAATAGTTAAAATTAAAAAGTTAATTTTGATTTACTTAAAGATTTTTAAACTTTTTGTAAACTTTAAATTTTTTAAAACTATATTTTTTTAACTTTAAAAACTTTTAGTAAACTTTATTTTTATTAAAAATAACTTATTCAACCCTCTGTTATTAAGTGAACCTAACATGTCAAATTTATTCACTTTAAACATAAATCCTAAGTTTATCAATAAGTCACCTTTCGAAAAATATAATTAATTAAAAAACTATGCATCGTGTTGTACTCATTTTGTAGTACTTTAAGCAGTAAACCCTTCAATTAAATTAAAAATTCAAATGATTTGCTTTATCGAATATCTTAAATCGTCTATAAATACTGAAATATCATGGCTTGCTCAGTTAAACCTACCCTAAATTATAAAACCGAAAAATAATTTTTGTTGTGGGCTCGAATTCAAGTTAAAACTTTTAATTATCTCTTAATTCTATTACCCACCGATAGAGGGCGATACAAAAAACTATTATTTCATTTTAAAAGGTTCACATCTAAATTCTACTTAAACTCTAAGTCATTTCAAATTTTAACTCGTGACTTTTAAAACATTTGATTGTTTTACACAATAATGTGATCGTTTGCTTTTTGAATGCTAATTAAGTTTATTGTTTTTAAGTGTATCATTAAGAAATAACTTGAATATTAAATCAATTTAACCTTAAAAAAGAAACACAATATATTCAATCAGTTGTTATCAGTGCCTTTGTGATGTAATTACCGACGCATTCAGCTGTTAAGTGAAAGGATAATAATTTGATTCCATTCAAATACGACTTTTCATTTTATTTTTCTATGTTCTTTTTCTTATGTAAGGGGAAATTTCAAAAAGTAGCCAAAGTTGTAGTTTATATTTCTCAAATATCTTAAATCTCAACTAAACTTCGTGCTTAAAAACCTACCCTAAACTATGATTTTATGACTTGATCAGTAAATATGTTATCAGTGACGTCATGTGTGGGAGAAAAACCCATCTGAAATTCCTATGTCATTCCTATGTGTATATTGTAACATCATGTCTTATCTTGTGAGTGATTAAAAGTAACACATTTTCAATCAATTCTCATGTAGTTTAAGTAACATATAATAAATACCTCGAGTTTATTTCACCAAAAATAAAATTTCTTTTAAAAGTAATGAAATTTTTCATGTTTTATATAATTTCAACAAATTTATTCACACTTTGTCTAAGACATTCAAAATGTTTAATAGTTGCTTATTTATTTTTTAAATAAGTTTTATTTTAAAAATGGAAAAAATTTACAAAGTTTTATTTTTTAAATGAGTGAGGTTAAAAAATTTCACTATTAAATTCCACTAAGTTGAATTTTTTTCAGGTATACTATTTCCACTGCTTTGAAAATGTTGTGTTGTTTTAAAAAAACTTTAACAATGTGTTAAGTCTGATTTTTAAAGTTATTAATTTTCCTTAGTTGAAAATATTATATAAGTGTAAAGTTATTATTTTTCTTAGTTTGAAATATTGTCTAAGTGTAAAGTTTACTTAAACTTAATTATTTTCTTTTGTCAATGTATCGAAATGTTTATTTGTTGCTTATTTTATAAAATGTATAACCAACTAGATATTTTTAAGTGTGTTAATTTCGTTAGGTCGAATTTTCTAAAATTTACAACCAACTAGATATTTTTCAAAGAAACTCTAACAATGTGTTAAGTCTAATTCTTCTTAAATTAAAATATTGTCTAAGTGTAAAGTTATTATTTTTCTACCTTCCATGTCTCGATGTAAAGGTGATAATCCTAAGTTTCCAATTTGCGGGCGAAAAGACATTAAAATATTTAAATGTTCTAGTAAAATGTGTGATATCTGAAATTTGGTAGTTCAAACAGCTTCCGGATAAAAATCGTCTACACGGGTTAAACATAGCAATCATTTTTTCAACATACAAATCCACACATGTAAAGATGAGTCACTCATGCAAGCTGATAACAAGTTTAGGCAGGAAAATCGGCTTGCATTAGTCATTTTTTTTTTACTCTTCGTTATCATGTTAATAGGAAGTGATCTTAGGATCTCATAGTTATGATAAGACAAACCACGTGATGTTAACAACAAAGTGTTATTCACAACAAAATTAAATTCTATTTCCTTAAAATAATTGTAATGGAAAGGATATCGTGACTATCTTGAAAAAACTTTAGGTAAGTCAATTTTTATTGTAAAACTTTTATATTATGTAAAATCTTTTTTTTTTAAATGTCAACACACTCCTGTTTTGTCTGACACATTCAAAATACACAACATTAGTTTAAAAGTCACACAGTGTATGCTAAAGAAAACACTTTTTTTCGAAATCAAACTATTTATTAATCATTTAAAATAATACAAATCAAATAAGCCTGTCATATTGAGCTGTAATCAATTCTAATTTCAAAATTTTTCGTAATGTCCAATTAAACACTCGTTCTGTGAAATCTTCAAAGCCGTTGTACAACTTTAAAAAGGCATTCTCAGCATGTACATGTATGTTTTGGTCTGTTAATTCTAGTTCATATATTTTGCATATCATTTTGTCTTTTAATTCACTATAAGTTCGAACTAATCTATAAGCTTCACTATAAGTTCAAATAACAAATCTTTTAAACAGGGTGATTTCGCAATATTAGGTAAAACTTTATGAAAAGTATCACAATGTTGTAAAAAATCCGATTCACACTTAAATATTTCACAACACTTTGCACATGAATATTGTTTACGAATCTTATGGGTCTTCTTGTGTATTAATAAGTCAGACATTCTTGAAAATATCTCGTTGCAATCACTACACTTGTATTGTTTGGGCAATTTGTGAATCTTTTGATGCTTACGTAAATCACTCTTTTGTGAAAAAACTTCAGCACACACCTCACAGCAAAAAGATTTTTCCTTTAGATGACTTTTCATATGAAACACTAAGTTAACTTTTCGAGGAAATGCTGTGTTACACATCTTACGCACATGAGGTAACTTCTGTTTCTTTAGTCCTGATGAGGTGAGTTTCACTTCATAATTCGAAACGAGTCCTTCTTTGGATAAAAGTGTAGAATCCATCTCTTGATTATTTAACTCTGGTGATGAGTGTTGACACTCCAAGTTGGTTACATCACCAACATAAGAATTCATAACTCGTTCCACAATAACTTAAATGAAAAATACAACCTATTACAACGATATCAGGTCACAGTAGAATGTTATGAACTCGTTTCATTGAAATTTATATAATGATAGAGGGCGCTCGTGTAAAAATACTAAATTTTTATTTGTTTGAAAATACTGACATTTTATTGGTTTAAAAATACGTCACGTGATTATTTCATCATGTAATGTTATAAGTTCAATAACCACTTAATTCTTGCACAATGATTTAGAAAGTCTTACCTATCAGAAGTTCGTACATATGTAAGTAAAAATCCTTATTACTCTCGTATCTATTGCTTTTATAAATAATATTTTATTTATCAAACCACTTAATTTCTAAATGATGTATTCTAAAACGCTTTTTATGTCTTATGTATGTAAAGTCTACTAAAAGAGGGGGAAAAAAGACGGGGTGTGAAGTATTTGTAAAATTGAAAAACGTTAATTTATAAAAACTAGATTCCATTCCCTTTTTTTAAAATGTTGGTTGTATAAAGTCAAATCTATTGAAAATTTATTTTAACCGTGTAACTCTAAACAAAATACCCGCTCTCTTTAATAAGTTAAATAGTCACTAAAAATTGTTCATTTAAAAGGAAAAAATCTTAAAAATTCTCTTATTGTATGATTTTATAAATAATATTTTGCACGTCAAATCACTTCTTAACTAAATGTAATAATCTAAAATGTCTTATGTAATGATCTAAAATGTCTTATGTAATGATCTAAAATGTCTTATGTGTTGTGGATGGTTGGTTATTTGTTAAAACCGATTACCTACGCTTGGGATATAGGTCACTCTAGGGGTCATTCTAAGCGCTCCTAACTCGTATTGACAAGGTTCGAAGAAAACTCCGAACGGTTAGGTCGACGAGCGCGAGAGAAGTTTAAACCCAAACGTCTAGTAGCTTTAAAACCAGAACCTCTCAGTCACTGGTCTTATGTGTTGTGTTTATATAAATAATATTTTTCTTCTTTAATCACTTAACTCCAAAATGAAATGTTTCTAAGGCACTTTGTCATGTCTTAAGTGAAACATATTTAACTAAAGAAGGATGTAGTATTTGTGACATAAGTTATTCTACAGTACCCTTTTAAGAAAAAAAAGCTATATTACAAGTCAATTAAAAAAAAATTATATAATTAAAAAGTATATATATATATTGTTTAAGTATCCTAAAAACGATTATTTAAGTTAGTCCACAAATTTGTAAACTTAAAAAACGGAAGATGTAATGTAACACAAAGAAGTATGACAAATTTTTCCCCCATAAAGGATTAGTCTCAATGACTTGAATTAATTTTTTCCCCTAAAAATGACACATTACTTTTAGTATACAAGTTTGTGAAACGGCTTTTATAAGAAAATATTACGCTGAATACAATATTAAACCTTGTAATTTAATTCAATAACAAAAATGCGTGGGTGTATAGCTTATATTTACATTTTTGAAAATCACTTTGCTTTCGTTTTTAAAATGTATAAACACGTTATTTTTGGTAACAAAACTCTATTTCAAATATAATGTTGTACAAGAAATGTACAAGAAAGAATTAGGTATACTATCTTCGTCAATCTCTATAAATAAAATTTCGTATAGAAAGTAAAAATTTTCCCTCTAAATTATTATTTCGAATATTGAAGTGATCTGTTGACAGAGTGTTGTAAGAGAAATGTGCTTGTAAATTAAACAAACAGATGTAATAGCATTCATATTAAACCAAAACTCGCGAATTACTCAATAGCTAAAGACAATTTCCTGCAGTTCATTAAAACTATGATAAAGATATCTCAACGCAGGTCTGAAGTAACCCTCTCTCGCATTTAAAGAGATAACAACACACACACATTCTTGGTGCCCTAAGATAAGACATGTGTGATACAGAAATTGCAGGTTCTAATGTCACTAAAAATTAAAATAATACGTAAAACACTACAAAAAAAAAATATAAAAAATAATTTGAAACGCTTTAAATAAATTAAATTAAAAAAAAAAAATGAAAACACTTTAAATAAAAAATAAAACAAAATTTCACCCTCTACAAAGAACAAAATCTATATGTCTAATCATGCACCTTCTTTATCTCTCTCATCTTAATTACTTCCGGTCTCACAAACCACCTGTCCTGTTCCAACAAGCTCCCAAACATGTTCCTAAAACATGTTTACTGCTTCCTGAAAACCCTTTTTGGAAAAAGCATGTCTAATCCCGTTTCCGATCTTATTTCCTGTCGCGTTTCCAGTCTAAAAATAAATTTCACGTTAAACTTTTATAAAGTAAAACAAAGTCAGAAAGATTTCCATTTTTATATTAGGTGTTAGTTAGCAAATAAAATTTTTATTTCAGGTGAGAAAAAAAATAAAAATAAAAATAAAAATAAAAATCGAACATTTTGCTAATATTACTTTCAAACTAAATTCATTCTGATAGCAGGATTCCTACAACTCAACTCCACTCGACTAGAAGGATTAAAACCAACAAAAAAAATTAAGCCCCACACAAAAATAAGCCCTCCCCCTCTCTCCCTTATCGCATTCACTTCCTGTCACATTTCCGGTTAAACTTCCTATCTACACTTCCTGTTCACTTCCTGTCTCAACATGCCTGTTATCCCCACCTGCTACATCCGGTGTCCACACCTGTCCCTTCCGCTGACCTTCACAGAGCACAGAGGTCACCACCGCATCCACCGCTGATGCAGAACCGGCCTTTATTATCTACTATTATCTACAACTTTTATAGTGACAAGTTTTTGACAGAATCAACTCTTACAGAAAAATAATAATAATAATAAAATAAAAACAAAAAATCCCTCTCGGTTCCGCCTACACGCACAGGTAGATTTCGAAGTGGGCATCCCAACTGCCGTTCATGGCATAATGGTCCTTCTGCAATTCACAATAAACAGGCGCCCCACCGTCTACGTCTTTTAAATCTACTTGTACTTGCAGGCCGAGCCGTCCGACGTTTTTTTCTTGCTATCCTGTGCCAAATTTAGCTATTTTTAGGGTTTCGTTCATCTCACGAAACCCTATTACTCCCGCTCCGTTGTCTGTCCGTCACAGAGCCGTTTTCCGGAACTAAGTAATTTACACTCATGGAAATTTGAAAAAAATGTATTATTTTAATAGAAATTGATAAAAAAAAAATTCTAAAAGCCTTTTCCTATAAATTTAAACATTTTTCGTTATAGCAGTTGCCAACCATTAAAAATCCACAATAAAATCCTTTCTACAATAGTTCATTTTCTATTGAAAGATTTCCACATGAAAAATGAAAATGAAATAAAAAGTTTCACCAATTGAAATAAAGATTAAAATGGCGTCATATTGGTAATAAAACGGAAATTTTCAAAGATTTATCAATAATACAAGGAGTATATGTGTATGTACAGAAAGCAGTGGAAAATTTTCATGAATCCAATACTGTCTTCTCGTAAAGATAGTAGAAAATAATAAACACTTTAAACATTGAAACTAATAATTATCAAAAAAAATTTCTAAAGCCTTGCTATTGCAACATTCTATAAGTGAGACATTTATCATTAATGAGTATTTTGGCTAGTTTTAGAAATATATGTGAGAAAAAATTGCTCCTCAACTGTGTACAGTAAGATTAAAAGAAAACTCGTCAACCTCAAGGCTAGCATTTTAGTGATAAATTCTCCCTTTAGCCTAAAATTTGGGGGAATTTTTTTCTTTTTTTTTCGGGGATGGGGGAGGTGTATTGAATTTCCTAATTATTTGATTTGTTAATTTCGTTTTATTAATGTCATATTATATTTACTCCAATCGTTATAATGCTATTAAATCATTTTCTTTATTAAATAATATTATATATACAGTATGCTCTTAAAAATCTACACAGCCTGACACTAGAGTCCTGCCCAGATTGGGTTGTAGCCGACCCGAATCGTGACTTTAACCCGACAGTCTTCAAGCCGAATCCGAAATATTCATACCTGAACCCGAAGTGAAAGAAAATTAATGTATATTTTAATACATTTATGGAAAAGTAATCTACAAGTTTACCGCTTATGTACAAAAAATAACACATATACACCCATTAATATTCAAATATATAGTAGTTTTTTTCATTTGAAATTATGCAGAACCTGTTTTTGTATAATCGTTCCATCTCGGACCCGATTCGAAAGAGGCAAAGCACAACCCGAAGCGTTTAATGTTTACTCGACCCGCAAAAAAAAAAAAAAAAAAAAAAAAAAAAAAAAAAAGAATCAACCAAATCCAAAACGAAATGCATTTCGGGTAACCTATGCAGGACTGTAATTTCCAGTAAACACGGAAACGTCCAAAAAATTTTCATTGACCGCAACCCCACACGAAATGAAAGAAAATTAATCTATATTTCAATATGATTATGGAAAAGTAAACTACAATTATATCGCTAATAACAATTTTATCTTTTATGTAGAAACCGATTTTTTTCATCTGAAAATATTTAGTATTTCTTTGACAACTCGGGAAACAGGAACCCTACTCAAAATAGTGAAAACCCAACTCGAACCCGAAACAATTAACCCTTTGATAACGGGCCAGGATTGACGACTAATTTTGCATTCCAAATCTACAATTCCATCTTACATACTTACCATACTTACCATCTACAATTTCCAAAAAAATTCCTTGTGACAGATTTCTCTTGAAAATATCTTAATATAAGTGTATGACAGATTTAAAAAAGTCGTACTAATAGAATAAAAAATAGTCCACTGGGACATATATCATAAAACTATATCCCAACCGTAGTCAAATTTTCCAAGTCAACCTGACCCGCAACGAAAATATGCCGCGTCAAGCCGGCTCGATCCGCACCGCAGATTGGGTTGTGTTGCCCGACCCAGTGCAAGAGTAAGGGACCTGAGACCAAGAGTTTTGCACATTTTTTAATTGTATGGAATTTAGATCATAGTCTGAATAGGAAGGCAGCAAATGATTATAGAATTTTTTTACTGACAGAAAATCATTAATGAAAATTTTCTTATACCTATGGATCACAACATTTGTAAATTTCGTAGCTTCTTGATGGTGTTCGTATGCTGATTACCTCGTGACAGATTGAATTTCACGACTTTTTTCCGTGATTGTCTCATATATATATATATTTTTTCCTGTGAATCATTGACGGAATTGACTTTTTCGACCATTTGTCTAAATTCACGACATTTTTTTTTTTTTTTTTTTTTTTTTTTTTGCAACCGGTCGACGAAATTCGCTATTTGTTTTCACCCTGTTTTGACGAAATTCGCGACTCTTTTCTACGATCGTTTGTTCAGAGCCGTCCTTAGGGGTGTGCGACAGGTGCGGCCGCACAGGGCCTCGCGCTTAAGGAGGCCTCGCGCTCGAAAAAAAAAAACGATGTTTAATGCAAATAGCTAAATACTTATTATTACTTTTTGTTGTGAATATTTATTTCATAATAAAATTTGTATGTATAAACATGCTTATTTATAAAATGTGTATATTTTATCAATAAAATGTTCGGACAAGTAGTGGACGCTCGAGAAGAGAATAGTTTTTGTAGCTTATATTCAATCTGCAGGCATTGTACGGGTACTGTCTAGGCAACTCTAGCCTAGGCAGTACCCGTGCAATAAATCTAGACAAGCGCATCGACGGAATGCAAATTGTTAAGTGATAGGTGCTGATGATAATTCTGACAAACTGCTCGCTATTATTTTAATGGCTGTTTGTAATGTAACAACACTGATTTGCTTTCCTTCTTGTACAATCAAGTTTATATTTTTATTATATTACGAATATGATGTTCCGCATATGCATATCTTATCGAGTAAACACGACGGTGAGGCAAGGGAGATGAAACCTCGTCCCCCAAACCACAAGACTAAACTGAAGATTTAAACTCTCCAAATATGAAAGTTTAAGTTTTTAAAGACTCTTAGAGAAAAGAAAAAATTGAGAAATGTTGATTTTGACTCAGATTTTCCCCTATTTTAAAATTCTTTTATTAAATTTAAAATATTAACATGTTTAATATTTGCTAATTAAATGAAAAACATGTATTATGTTATATGTTATACACATGTTATGCATGTTACGATGACTGATTAAGTAATTTAATAGACGAATTCTTTCACTACAAAATTATTTTTAATAGAAATTTCTACCACTGGCGGCTTTATTATTATTATTATTATTATTATTCATAGCACTTTAAAAAAAAAAATAACCTTTATTGTACACGTTTATGACAATTTCAAGAAAAATTTACCACTTTTATTTTATTATTATTATTTTTTTGTAAATAGTAGTACAAAACCAAATATAAAAATATTCTATAGTGGCAGCCCTGCTTACGGTCCATGGAACATATATGTCTCTCCATATTCAAACACATGCATATTTTAGCTATTATTTTTGCATAATGTTCATTTGCATTTGGTTGATCACTGATTGCCTGATCACAAATGCCACTTTAGAGGTCTGCATGGGCCGAAACTTTCAGACCGAGATCTACCCTGCATTGTTAAAAATATTGTAAAAAATTACCCCTGCTTCTAAAGGCTTTCTATTTTCTGACAAATGAGAATGTTACATAAGCGCCTATGGAGCGTTCTCGTTGGTCAGAAAATAGATAGCCTTTAAAAGCAGAGGTATTTTTTTGCGATATTTTTAACAGTGTGGTCCAGAAAAAAGTATCCTGACCCGGTATAAAAGTTAATAGCTCGGTCCCGTATTGAGCTCAGCAAAAATTATTAAAATCAGACCCGACCCAACCAAATACCAACAAAAATTTCCGATATTTGTTAGCCAGTATTATCCTACAATTAAAATTCTTTAAAATAATATTGCATTCATAGTTAAGCAAACATTTTAAAGCATAGAATTTTTTAGATTATATGTCCGACAGCCATGTAATACGGAATTACAATATTAATGATCACATAAGACATTCAATTGAAGACTCACTTAAATTAAATAGTTTAGAAGGAAAGAAAAGGATGATTAAAAATGTCATAATTTTGAAGCGCTCCGTGAAGGAACACCCTATATCCCTAAAGGAAAAAAAATAGATTTTTAAAAATATTTTTTTTTTAAATTCATTAGGCCAAAATAAATTTCTACAGATTTCGTTAACAATTGTAGAAAAATGTAAAAAAAAAAAAAAAAAAAAAAAAAAAAAGAGAGAGAGAGACAGAGAGATAACACTCCTATACTTTTTAATGGCCAAATTAAGGAGAAGAGATGCGAGCGACCATAATTCAAGATTTTTTTTTTAATATGATTTTATTCCAGTCCGAGTATTATGACAGAAAATTGGCCCGAGTCTGTATAAATCTTTACTCTACTAAAACATACTATTCCCCCCTCCCAAAAAAGCATAATCCTTGGTGCACCACTGTGTGTGTATGTCATGCAAGCTTTTTCAAAAGGCAATTGCATTGTGTGCACTTCCGATTCAGAATTTTGTCTACTTTCCGAATAGGAATATAAATAATGAAAAAGACCATGTCTACATATTAAAAATTGCGTCAACTTTAAATTTTCACATGGTAGCACCCACTTTTGATACCATACTTTTTTTTAAATGAAGGCAGCCCGAAAGAAAGTATTGTTCATATACTTTTTCTTATTCTTCATAGAATTATAAAAGAAAACGAGTTATGAGATTATCCATAAATTTAGAAAAATAAAAATATCTTACAAGGAGATATTTTGAGAACATTAAATTAGCTCCCAGAAAAATTATACAGAATTTTGTAGTGTTCACCAAAATCACTTTATATGTAATAAAATACCATAATACATTTTTTCTCCCCGGTTAATCTCTATTTTTTTTTCTGTGAATGCTTTGATGATAACAGGAGGCAGTCTCATTAGGCCATCAAAAAGTAAAATTTATCTATATCTCGAAAACTAATGATTCGAATGAGTTGTAATTACCTATGTTTTTTGTAATTATGGTTGTTTTTTGTGCAAATTAATGTCGATCATAATTCAAGATTTTTTTAATATGATTTTATTCCAGTCCGAGTATTATGACAGAAAATTGGCCCGAGTCTGTATAAATCTCTACTCTACTAAAACATACTATTCCCCCCTCCCAAAAAATCACAATCCTTGGTGCGCCACTTTGTGTGTATGTCATGCAAGCTTTTTCAAAAGGCAATTGCATTGTGGCAAGAAATGTTGCCAATTTAGTGGATTGTTTTATTCAACATATTTACCAGAATTTTCTTTACTTTATGTAATCACGGATGGTCTGCCATTAAATAAAGGAAAATTCATTTAAAAAAAGAGCTAAATGATCAATATTGGTGGGAATTTGGGGGATTAACTATAGTTTGGAAGTGAAGGGCCTCGCAAAAGTTCTTGCACCCGGCCTCGCTTTCGGTAAGGACGGCTCTGCGTTTGTTGTACTTCGAGAGTCTTTTTCCGCAACCGACTGACAAAAATTGCTATTTTTTTTGCGCAATCGTTGACGAATTTTTTTTTTCGACCATTTGTCGAAATTCACGACTTTTTTTTTTGGCAATTGATCGACGAAATTAGCTTTTTTTTACGCAATTTCCGATTCTTTTCTATGATTGTTTGTTGAAATTCGGGAGTCTTTTTCTACAACCGACTGACAAAAATTGATGTTTTTTTACGTGATCTTTGACGACATTACCCCTTATTTGCGCGATTGTTTGACTAAATTCGTGATTTTTTTATTTTTCCGCAATAGTTATACTAATTTCGCGACCGATTGACGAAAATCACTATTTGTTTCAGTGATCTTCGGCGAAATTCGCAATATTTTTCCGCGGTCGTTTGAAATAATTAACGATTTTTTCCGCGACCAATTTGCCAAATTAATTATTTTTTCTAAATCCAATTTGTAAAGTTTGCGATGTTTACCGCGATCGGTTGACGAATTGCTTTTTCGTAAAAAAACGAAAAAAAAAAAATCGCGGACTATCACTAAATTAAAATAATATTCGCTGAAAAATCACATGTTTGTGAAAGAAGTTAAGATAATAAGGCAAAATCTCACACTGCATTTTTTATTGTGAGGGCCTATTTCTATTTTGTGCACGATTTGGGCAATCCTGCACGCTATTTCAAGCCCTGCCCCTAAAAAAAAAACTCTGTTCCCCCTTCTCCCCAAGAAACTCTTAAAATGGCGCCCCTGCAGTAAAACCTGCAAAGAAGGAGTTGAAAAGGACTAGAAAAAAAGCTCCATTTTAGATAGGTCGCCATCTTAGCAAATATAATTATATGGCGTTTTTTCGTCGAAACTTGATTTTTTTCCCGTTTGAGAAAGAATTATGTTATAGACAGGTATAGGATGCTTAGACACGTTTCACCGATACGTGTAATACAACTATGCTCTTCAGAAGTGCTTTATAGAAAGGAGGTTTTAACAGTCTTAAAGAATACCTAAAAAAAAAAACGGTACCGGCCTATAATTGAAAACTTTCATAATATTTTAAAATTCTACTTGCTAAGACAAAAACCTGTCTAAAACGAAAATTTTCTGAGGTCCTTTATGATTCCGTATTAAAAGTGTTACTGTCTTTGTATGTATCATGGAGATAGAAATAAGAAGGAGAACAGTGAAGATAGGCTTTCAAGATCAGAACATGGAATGCACCTGCATTCTCCACCGCAGCTCACTGCGAGAACTCATCAACATCAACATCAACATCATGATGAACTCTGCATAGATGGACCCAGCTCGATTAGCGGTAAACATGGACATTACGCCCCATGTAGGCACACGCAAACTCATTCTTGATTCTTGATTGGTAATTAGTACCCAGTTCGTGGCGCTGGTGCTTCCAAAGGCCGGTCATGTGACCTGTCAAACATGACAAATTGTCGTCTGCTCTTCCTGCATTTTGGTTTCAAGCATGGTAAAGAGTTGTCAGTCGGAACCGGAAATAGAGGGCGCTACACTCCCCAAAGGTCCAAAAAAAAGGAAATGCCGCCATACTAGGTACCGCTTTTAGTTTCATAAGTAGAAACATTATCGTTGTTCTCCTTCTCTCTATCTCCATGGTATGTATGATTCAGTAAACGTTTCTCGTTCGGAGAGGATGCGGGGGGAGGTGGGGGGTATTTTTAATTGTATATTTATAAAAATATGTTTTAATTTAAATTTATAAATTTAAGTATTTTTAATTGTTTATTTATAAAAATATGTTTTAATTTAAATTTATAAATTTAAAATATGTTATTAAGTTTTTAAATCATGGTGAATCGTTTTTAAATATGGTGAACCGTGTGTTGAATATTGCAACCTTGTAAGATAATGTGTATAATTTTTTTACTAACAAAAATATAAGAACTATTCTAACTACTCCTTATATCATTCGTTTAGATATAATGCTTTGCATTTCAAAATAATATATAAAGACACGTGATTAGATTTTCGTTTAACACTGATTTTAGTTATATTGAAGTTTTGTATCATGGGACATAACGAGTTAGCTATAAGTAATATTATTTTTACAAAACTTGTATGTACTGGGTGCTTACAATATTTATTATTAGTGTTAAAATGTTACAAATTTGGGGAATTTATCTTAGACTTCGATTTAAAATCGGGCTTTACCATATTTTTGAACGAAAATTACATAGTAAATGTATCAGAAAAATAAGAATTTGATGAAATTTATAAATAATTAATATTTTTATCAAAGTTTAAGTAAGTTGTGACAAGACTTTTATATTTAAGTGATTGGTGTAAAGTATATTCAAGCTATGACAAAAGACATGAGGTGGTGGATACTAGACAAGTTCAAACAAGTAAAGCAAGATAAGCGAACGATGACTCACCCAAATAGACATGCCACACAAAAACAAGTTTGGACAAGTCAACCAAGATAAACGAGTGATGACTCATCTAAATAGACGTACTGCATAAAAACAAGACTGGACAAGTTTAGACAAACACATGATGACGTCATTCAACAAGTTTAAACAACCAAACAATGAGCCAGCAGCAAACGGTTGTTAGCAAGGTAGAGAGAAGCAAGAATGACTGAGCGAGTGTAAGTTGGATTTAAAGTTTATTCTTATCACACACCTGAAGACTACTAACGCCTCTAGCGGCGATTGCAGCGCCCCCTAGCAAAGATAAGGGAGAAACGTTAGTTGAGTGAAGACTAACACCCAAAGTGGACGTGTTTTTCGGTAAGTGTTAATTTCTGTTTTGTTTCTGAAAGGTGTTTTGTGGGAAAGGTAATCGAGTTGTGTATAGTAATTAAACTTAAAAGTTGGCAAATAATTTAAAGTCGAACTCAAGTTAGATTAAATGTCTATGTTTTTCTGCGCATATGCAGATACAGAGTATATAGTTGATATGCACCAGTTGGTTACAAGGATAAACAGTTAGATTATAGTCTCTCAATAGTTAAAATTAAAAAGTTAATTTTGATTTACTTAAAGATTTTTAAACTTTTTGTAAACTTTAAATTTTTTAAAACTATATTTTTTTAACTTTAAAAACTTTTAGTAAACTTTATTTTTATTAAAAATAACTTATTCAACCCTCTGTTATTAAGTGAACCTAACATGTCAAATTTATTCACTTTAAACATAAATCCTAAGTTTATCAATAAGTCACCTTTCGAAAAATATAATTAATTAAAAAACTATGCATCGTGTTGTACTCATTTTGTAGTACTTTAAGCAGTAAACCCTTCAATTAAATTAAAAATTCAAATGATTTGCTTTATCGAATATCTTAAATCGTCTATAAATACTGAAATATCATGGCTTGCTCAGTTAAACCTACCCTAAATTATAAAACCGAAAAATAATTTTTGTTGTGGGCTCGAATTCAAGTTAAAACTTTTAATTATCTCTTAATTCTATTACCCACCGATAGAGGGCGATACAAAAAACTATTATTTCATTTTAAAAGGTTCACATCTAAATTCTACTTAAACTCTAAGTCATTTCAAATTTTAACTCGTGACTTTTAAAACATTTGATTGTTTTACACAATAATGTGATCGTTTGCTTTTTGAATGCTAATTAAGTTTATTGTTTTTAAGTGTATCATTAAGAAATAACTTGAATATTAAATCAATTTAACCTTAAAAAAGAAACACAATATATTCAATCAGTTGTTATCAGTGCCTTTGTGATGTAATTACCGACGCATTCAGCTGTTAAGTGAAAGGATAATAATTTGATTCCATTCAAATACGACTTTTCATTTTATTTTTCTATGTTCTTTTTCTTATGTAAGGGGAAATTTCAAAAAGTAGCCAAAGTTGTAGTTTATATTTCTCAAATATCTTAAATCTCAACTAAACTTCGTGCTTAAAAACCTACCCTAAACTATGATTTTATGACTTGATCAGTAAATATGTTATCAGTGACGTCATGTGTGGGAGAAAAACCCATCTGAAATTCCTATGTCATTCCTATGTGTATATTGTAACATCATGTCTTATCTTGTGAGTGATTAAAAGTAACACATTTTCAATCAATTCTCATGTAGTTTAAGTAACATATAATAAATACCTCGAGTTTATTTCACCAAAAATAAAATTTCTTTTAAAAGTAATGAAATTTTTCATGTTTTATATAATTTCAACAAATTTATTCACACTTTGTCTAAGACATTCAAAATGTTTAATAGTTGCTTATTTATTTTTTAAATAAGTTTTATTTTAAAAATGGAAAAAATTTACAAAGTTTTATTTTTTAAATGAGTGAGGTTAAAAAATTTCACTATTAAATTCCACTAAGTTGAATTTTTTTCAGGTATACTATTTCCACTGCTTTGAAAATGTTGTGTTGTTTTAAAAAAACTTTAACAATGTGTTAAGTCTGATTTTTAAAGTTATTAATTTTCCTTAGTTGAAAATATTATATAAGTGTAAAGTTATTATTTTTCTTAGTTTGAAATATTGTCTAAGTGTAAAGTTTACTTAAACTTAATTATTTTCTTTTGTCAATGTATCGAAATGTTTATTTGTTGCTTATTTTATAAAATGTATAACCAACTAGATATTTTTAAGTGTGTTAATTTCGTTAGGTCGAATTTTCTAAAATTTACAACCAACTAGATATTTTTCAAAGAAACTCTAACAATGTGTTAAGTCTAATTCTTCTTAAATTAAAATATTGTCTAAGTGTAAAGTTATTATTTTTCTACCTTCCATGTCTCGATGTAAAGGTGATAATCCTAAGTTTCCAATTTGCGGGCGAAAAGACATTAAAATATTTAAATGTTCTAGTAAAATGTGTGATATCTGAAATTTGGTAGTTCAAACAGCTTCCGGATAAAAATCGTCTACACGGGTTAAACATAGCAATCATTTTTTCAACATACAAATCCACACATGTAAAGATGAGTCACTCATGCAAGCTGATAACAAGTTTAGGCAGGAAAATCGGCTTGCATTAGTCATTTTTTTTTTACTCTTCGTTATCATGTTAATAGGAAGTGATCTTAGGATCTCATAGTTATGATAAGACAAACCACGTGATGTTAACAACAAAGTGTTATTCACAACAAAATTAAATTCTATTTCCTTAAAATAATTGTAATGGAAAGGATATCGTGACTATCTTGAAAAAACTTTAGGTAAGTCAATTTTTATTGTAAAACTTTTATATTATGTAAAATCTTTTTTTTTTAAATGTCAACACACTCCTGTTTTGTCTGACACATTCAAAATACACAACATTAGTTTAAAAGTCACACAGTGTATGCTAAAGAAAACACTTTTTTTCGAAATCAAACTATTTATTAATCATTTAAAATAATACAAATCAAATAAGCCTGTCATATTGAGCTGTAATCAATTCTAATTTCAAAATTTTTCGTAATGTCCAATTAAACACTCGTTCTGTGAAATCTTCAAAGCCGTTGTACAACTTTAAAAAGGCATTCTCAGCATGTACATGTATGTTTTGGTCTGTTAATTCTAGTTCATATATTTTGCATATCATTTTGTCTTTTAATTCACTATAAGTTCGAACTAATCTATAAGCTTCACTATAAGTTCAAATAACAAATCTTTTAAACAGGGTGATTTCGCAATATTAGGTAAAACTTTATGAAAAGTATCACAATGTTGTAAAAAATCCGATTCACACTTAAATATTTCACAACACTTTGCACATGAATATTGTTTACGAATCTTATGGGTCTTCTTGTGTATTAATAAGTCAGACATTCTTGAAAATATCTCGTTGCAATCACTACACTTGTATTGTTTGGGCAATTTGTGAATCTTTTGATGCTTACGTAAATCACTCTTTTGTGAAAAAACTTCAGCACACACCTCACAGCAAAAAGATTTTTCCTTTAGATGACTTTTCATATGAAACACTAAGTTAACTTTTCGAGGAAATGCTGTGTTACACATCTTACGCACATGAGGTAACTTCTGTTTCTTTAGTCCTGATGAGGTGAGTTTCACTTCATAATTCGAAACGAGTCCTTCTTTGGATAAAAGTGTAGAATCCATCTCTTGATTATTTAACTCTGGTGATGAGTGTTGACACTCCAAGTTGGTTACATCACCAACATAAGAATTCATAACTCGTTCCACAATAACTTAAATGAAAAATACAACCTATTACAACGATATCAGGTCACAGTAGAATGTTATGAACTCGTTTCATTGAAATTTATATAATGATAGAGGGCGCTCGTGTAAAAATACTAAATTTTTATTTGTTTGAAAATACTGACATTTTATTGGTTTAAAAATACGTCACGTGATTATTTCATCATGTAATGTTATAAGTTCAATAACCACTTAATTCTTGCACAATGATTTAGAAAGTCTTACCTATCAGAAGTTCGTACATATGTAAGTAAAAATCCTTATTACTCTCGTATCTATTGCTTTTATAAATAATATTTTATTTATCAAACCACTTAATTTCTAAATGATGTATTCTAAAACGCTTTTTATGTCTTATGTATGTAAAGTCTACTAAAAGAGGGGGAAAAAAGACGGGGTGTGAAGTATTTGTAAAATTGAAAAACGTTAATTTATAAAAACTAGATTCCATTCCCTTTTTTTAAAATGTTGGTTGTATAAAGTCAAATCTATTGAAAATTTATTTTAACCGTGTAACTCTAAACAAAATACCCGCTCTCTTTAATAAGTTAAATAGTCACTAAAAATTGTTCATTTAAAAGGAAAAAATCTTAAAAATTCTCTTATTGTATGATTTTATAAATAATATTTTGCACGTCAAATCACTTCTTAACTAAATGTAATAATCTAAAATGTCTTATGTAATGATCTAAAATGTCTTATGTAATGATCTAAAATGTCTTATGTGTTGTGGATGGTTGGTTATTTGTTAAAACCGATTACCTACGCTTGGGATATAGGTCACTCTAGGGGTCATTCTAAGCGCTCCTAACTCGTATTGACAAGGTTCGAAGAAAACTCCGAACGGTTAGGTCGACGAGCGCGAGAGAAGTTTAAACCCAAACGTCTAGTAGCTTTAAAACCAGAACCTCTCAGTCACTGGTCTTATGTGTTGTGTTTATATAAATAATATTTTTCTTCTTTAATCACTTAACTCCAAAATGAAATGTTTCTAAGGCACTTTGTCATGTCTTAAGTGAAACATATTTAACTAAAGAAGGATGTAGTATTTGTGACATAAGTTATTCTACAGTACCCTTTTAAGAAAAAAAAGCTATATTACAAGTCAATTAAAAAAAAATTATATAATTAAAAAGTATATATATATATTGTTTAAGTATCCTAAAAACGATTATTTAAGTTAGTCCACAAATTTGTAAACTTAAAAAACGGAAGATGTAATGTAACACAAAGAAGTATGACAAATTTTTCCCCCATAAAGGATTAGTCTCAATGACTTGAATTAATTTTTTCCCCTAAAAATGACACATTACTTTTAGTATACAAGTTTGTGAAACGGCTTTTATAAGAAAATATTACGCTGAATACAATATTAAACCTTGTAATTTAATTCAATAACAAAAATGCGTGGGTGTATAGCTTATATTTACATTTTTGAAAATCACTTTGCTTTCGTTTTTAAAATGTATAAACACGTTATTTTTGGTAACAAAACTCTATTTCAAATATAATGTTGTACAAGAAATGTACAAGAAAGAATTAGGTATACTATCTTCGTCAATCTCTATAAATAAAATTTCGTATAGAAAGTAAAAATTTTCCCTCTAAATTATTATTTCGAATATTGAAGTGATCTGTTGACAGAGTGTTGTAAGAGAAATGTGCTTGTAAATTAAACAAACAGATGTAATAGCATTCATATTAAACCAAAACTCGCGAATTACTCAATAGCTAAAGACAATTTCCTGCAGTTCATTAAAACTATGATAAAGATATCTCAACGCAGGTCTGAAGTAACCCTCTCTCGCATTTAAAGAGATAACAACACACACACATTCTTGGTGCCCTAAGATAAGACATGTGTGATACAGAAATTGCAGGTTCTAATGTCACTAAAAATTAAAATAATACGTAAAACACTACAAAAAAAAAATATAAAAAATAATTTGAAACGCTTTAAATAAATTAAATTAAAAAAAAAAAATGAAAACACTTTAAATAAAAAATAAAACAAAATTTCACCCTCTACAAAGAACAAAATCTATATGTCTAATCATGCACCTTCTTTATCTCTCTCATCTTAATTACTTCCGGTCTCACAAACCACCTGTCCTGTTCCAACAAGCTCCCAAACATGTTCCTAAAACATGTTTACTGCTTCCTGAAAACCCTTTTTGGAAAAAGCATGTCTAATCCCGTTTCCGATCTTATTTCCTGTCGCGTTTCCAGTCTAAAAATAAATTTCACGTTAAACTTTTATAAAGTAAAACAAAGTCAGAAAGATTTCCATTTTTATATTAGGTGTTAGTTAGCAAATAAAATTTTTATTTCAGGTGAGAAAAAAAATAAAAATAAAAATAAAAATAAAAATCGAACATTTTGCTAATATTACTTTCAAACTAAATTCATTCTGATAGCAGGATTCCTACAACTCAACTCCACTCGACTAGAAGGATTAAAACCAACAAAAAAAATTAAGCCCCACACAAAAATAAGCCCTCCCCCTCTCTCCCTTATCGCATTCACTTCCTGTCACATTTCCGGTTAAACTTCCTATCTACACTTCCTGTTCACTTCCTGTCTCAACATGCCTGTTATCCCCACCTGCTACATCCGGTGTCCACACCTGTCCCTTCCGCTGACCTTCACAGAGCACAGAGGTCACCACCGCATCCACCGCTGATGCAGAACCGGCCTTTATTATCTACTATTATCTACAACTTTTATAGTGACAAGTTTTTGACAGAATCAACTCTTACAGAAAAATAATAATAATAATAAAATAAAAACAAAAAATCCCTCTCGGTTCCGCCTACACGCACAGGTAGATTTCGAAGTGGGCATCCCAACTGCCGTTCATGGCATAATGGTCCTTCTGCAATTCACAATAAACAGGCGCCCCACCGTCTACGTCTTTTAAATCTACTTGTACTTGCAGGCCGAGCCGTCCGACGTTTTTTTCTTGCTATCCTGTGCCAAATTTAGCTATTTTTAGGGTTTCGTTCATCTCACGAAACCCTATTACTCCCGCTCCGTTGTCTGTCCGTCACAGAGCCGTTTTCCGGAACTAAGTAATTTACACTCATGGAAATTTGAAAAAAATGTATTATTTTAATAGAAATTGATAAAAAAAAAATTCTAAAAGCCTTTTCCTATAAATTTAAACATTTTTCGTTATAGCAGTTGCCAACCATTAAAAATCCACAATAAAATCCTTTCTACAATAGTTCATTTTCTATTGAAAGATTTCCACATGAAAAATGAAAATGAAATAAAAAGTTTCACCAATTGAAATAAAGATTAAAATGGCGTCATATTGGTAATAAAACGGAAATTTTCAAAGATTTATCAATAATACAAGGAGTATATGTGTATGTACAGAAAGCAGTGGAAAATTTTCATGAATCCAATACTGTCTTCTCGTAAAGATAGTAGAAAATAATAAACACTTTAAACATTGAAACTAATAATTATCAAAAAAAATTTCTAAAGCCTTGCTATTGCAACATTCTATAAGTGAGACATTTATCATTAATGAGTATTTTGGCTAGTTTTAGAAATATATGTGAGAAAAAATTGCTCCTCAACTGTGTACAGTAAGATTAAAAGAAAACTCGTCAACCTCAAGGCTAGCATTTTAGTGATAAATTCTCCCTTTAGCCTAAAATTTGGGGGAATTTTTTTCTTTTTTTTTCGGGGATGGGGGAGGTGTATTGAATTTCCTAATTATTTGATTTGTTAATTTCGTTTTATTAATGTCATATTATATTTACTCCAATCGTTATAATGCTATTAAATCATTTTCTTTATTAAATAATATTATATATACAGTATGCTCTTAAAAATCTACACAGCCTGACACTAGAGTCCTGCCCAGATTGGGTTGTAGCCGACCCGAATCGTGACTTTAACCCGACAGTCTTCAAGCCGAATCCGAAATATTCATACCTGAACCCGAAGTGAAAGAAAATTAATGTATATTTTAATACATTTATGGAAAAGTAATCTACAAGTTTACCGCTTATGTACAAAAAATAACACATATACACCCATTAATATTCAAATATATAGTAGTTTTTTTCATTTGAAATTATGCAGAACCTGTTTTTGTATAATCGTTCCATCTCGGACCCGATTCGAAAGAGGCAAAGCACAACCCGAAGCGTTTAATGTTTACTCGACCCGCAAAAAAAAAAAAAAAAGAATCAACCAAATCCAAAACGAAATGCATTTCGGGTAACCTATGCAGGACTGTAATTTCCAGTAAACACGGAAACGTCCAAAAAATTTTCATTGACCGCAACCCCACACGAAATGAAAGAAAATTAATCTATATTTCAATATGATTATGGAAAAGTAAACTACAATTATATCGCTAATAACAATTTTATCTTTTATGTAGAAACCGATTTTTTTCATCTGAAAATATTTAGTATTTCTTTGACAACTCGGGAAACAGGAACCCTACTCAAAATAGTGAAAACCCAACTCGAACCCGAAACAATTAACCCTTTGATAACGGGCCAGGATTGACGACTAATTTTGCATTCCAAATCTACAATTCCATCTTACATACTTACCATACTTACCATCTACAATTTCCAAAAAAATTCCTTGTGACAGATTTCTCTTGAAAATATCTTAATATAAGTGTATGACAGATTTGAAAAAGTCGTACTAATAGAATAAAAAATAGTCCACTGGGACATATATCATAAAACTATATCCCAACCGTAGTCAAATTTTCCAAGTCAACCTGACCCGCAACGAAAATATGCCGCGTCAAGCCGGCTCGATCCGCACCGCAGATTGGGTTGTGTTGCCCGACCCAGTGCAAGAGTAAGGGACCTGAGACCAAGAGTTTTGCACATTTTTTAATTGTATGGAATTTAGATCATAGTCTGAATAGGAAGGCAGCAAATGAT
This sequence comes from Maratus michaelseni, assembly GCA_963931845.1. Taxonomy (NCBI): domain Eukaryota; kingdom Metazoa; phylum Arthropoda; class Arachnida; order Araneae; family Salticidae; genus Maratus; species Maratus michaelseni. The sequence continues at coordinate 161,544,637 of OZ007587.1, forward strand.
TATAGAATTTTTTTACTGACAGAAAATCATTAATGAAAATTTTCTTATACCTATGGATCACAACATTTGTAAATTTCGTAGCTTCTTGATGGTGTTCGTATGCTGATTACCTCGTGACAGATTGAATTTCACGACTTTTTTCCGTGATTGTCTCATATATATATATATTTTTTCCTGTGAATCATTGACGGAATTGACTTTTTCGACCATTTGTCTAAATTCACGACATTTTTTTTTTTTTTTTTTTTTTTTTTTTTGCAACCGGTCGACGAAATTCGCTATTTGTTTTCACCCTGTTTTGACGAAATTCGCGACTCTTTTCTACGATCGTTTGTTCAGAGCCGTCCTTAGGGGTGTGCGACAGGTGCGGCCGCACAGGGCCTCGCGCTTAAGGAGGCCTCGCGCTCGAAAAAAAAAAAACGATGTTTAATGCAAATAGCTAAATACTTATTATTACTTTTTGTTGTGAATATTTATTTCATAATAAAATTTGTATGTATAAACATGCTTATTTATAAAATGTGTATATTTTATCAATAAAATGTTCGGACAAGTAGTGGACGCTCGAGAAGAGAATAGTTTTTGTAGCTTATATTCAATCTGCAGGCATTGTACGGGTACTGTCTAGGCAACTCTAGCCTAGGCAGTACCCGTGCAATAAATCTAGACAAGCGCATCGACGGAATGCAAATTGTTAAGTGATAGGTGCTGATGATAATTCTGACAAACTGCTCGCTATTATTTTAATGGCTGTTTGTAATGTAACAACACTGATTTGCTTTCCTTCTTGTACAATCAAGTTTATATTTTTATTATATTACGAATATGATGTTCCGCATATGCATATCTTATCGAGTAAACACGACGGTGAGGCAAGGGAGATGAAACCTCGTCCCCCAAACCACAAGACTAAACTGAAGATTTAAACTCTCCAAATATGAAAGTTTAAGTTTTTAAAGACTCTTAGAGAAAAGAAAAAATTGAGAAATGTTGATTTTGACTCAGATTTTCCCCTATTTTAAAATTCTTTTATTAAATTTAAAATATTAACATGTTTAATATTTGCTAATTAAATGAAAAACATGTATTATGTTATATGTTATACACATGTTATGCATGTTACGATGACTGATTAAGTAATTTAATAGACGAATTCTTTCACTACAAAATTATTTTTAATAGAAATTTCTACCACTGGCGGCTTTATTATTATTATTATTATTATTATTCATAGCACTTTAAAAAAAAAAATAACCTTTATTGTACACGTTTATGACAATTTCAAGAAAAATTTACCACTTTTATTTTATTATTATTATTTTTTTGTAAATAGTAGTACAAAACCAAATATAAAAATATTCTATAGTGGCAGCCCTGCTTACGGTCCATGGAACATATATGTCTCTCCATATTCAAACACATGCATATTTTAGCTATTATTTTTGCATAATGTTCATTTGCATTTGGTTGATCACTGATTGCCTGATCACAAATGCCACTTTAGAGGTCTGCATGGGCCGAAACTTTCAGACCGAGATCTACCCTGCATTGTTAAAAATATTGTAAAAAATTACCCCTGCTTCTAAAGGCTTTCTATTTTCTGACAAATGAGAATGTTACATAAGCGCCTATGGAGCGTTCTCGTTGGTCAGAAAATAGATAGCCTTTAAAAGCAGAGGTATTTTTTTGCGATATTTTTAACAGTGTGGTCCAGAAAAAAGTATCCTGACCCGGTATAAAAGTTAATAGCTCGGTCCCGTATTGAGCTCAGCAAAAATTATTAAAATCAGACCCGACCCAACCAAATACCAACAAAAATTTCCGATATTTGTTAGCCAGTATTATCCTACAATTAAAATTCTTTAAAATAATATTGCATTCATAGTTAAGCAAACATTTTAAAGCATAGAATTTTTTAGATTATATGTCCGACAGCCATGTAATACGGAATTACAATATTAATGATCACATAAGACATTCAATTGAAGACTCACTTAAATTAAATAGTTTAGAAGGAAAGAAAAGGATGATTAAAAATGTCATAATTTTGAAGCGCTCCGTGAAGGAACACCCTATATCCCTAAAGGAAAAAAAATAGATTTTTAAAAATATTTTTTTTTTAAATTCATTAGGCCAAAATAAATTTCTACAGATTTCGTTAACAATTGTAGAAAAATGTAAAAAAAAAAAAAAAAAAAAAAAAAAAAAGAGAGAGAGAGACAGAGAGATAACACTCCTATACTTTTTAATGGCCAAATTAAGGAGAAGAGATGCGAGCGACCATAATTCAAGATTTTTTTTTTAATATGATTTTATTCCAGTCCGAGTATTATGACAGAAAATTGGCCCGAGTCTGTATAAATCTTTACTCTACTAAAACATACTATTCCCCCCTCCCAAAAAAGCATAATCCTTGGTGCACCACTGTGTGTGTATGTCATGCAAGCTTTTTCAAAAGGCAATTGCATTGTGTGCACTTCCGATTCAGAATTTTGTCTACTTTCCGAATAGGAATATAAATAATGAAAAAGACCATGTCTACATATTAAAAATTGCGTCAACTTTAAATTTTCACATGGTAGCACCCACTTTTGATACCATACTTTTTTTTAAATGAAGGCAGCCCGAAAGAAAGTATTGTTCATATACTTTTTCTTATTCTTCATAGAATTATAAAAGAAAACGAGTTATGAGATTATCCATAAATTTAGAAAAATAAAAATATCTTACAAGGAGATATTTTGAGAACATTAAATTAGCTCCCAGAAAAATTATACAGAATTTTGTAGTGTTCACCAAAATCACTTTATATGTAATAAAATACCATAATACATTTTTTCTCCCCGGTTAATCTCTATTTTTTTTTCTGTGAATGCTTTGATGATAACAGGAGGCAGTCTCATTAGGCCATCAAAAAGTAAAATTTATCTATATCTCGAAAACTAATGATTCGAATGAGTTGTAATTACCTATGTTTTTTGTAATTATGGTTGTTTTTTGTGCAAATTAATGTCGATCATAATTCAAGATTTTTTTAATATGATTTTATTCCAGTCCGAGTATTATGACAGAAAATTGGCCCGAGTCTGTATAAATCTCTACTCTACTAAAACATACTATTCCCCCCTCCCAAAAAATCACAATCCTTGGTGCGCCACTTTGTGTGTATGTCATGCAAGCTTTTTCAAAAGGCAATTGCATTGTGGCAAGAAATGTTGCCAATTTAGTGGATTGTTTTATTCAACATATTTACCAGAATTTTCTTTACTTTATGTAATCACGGATGGTCTGCCATTAAATAAAGGAAAATTCATTTAAAAAAAGAGCTAAATGATCAATATTGGTGGGAATTTGGGGGATTAACTATAGTTTGGAAGTGAAGGGCCTCGCAAAAGTTCTTGCACCCGGCCTCGCTTTCGGTAAGGACGGCTCTGCGTTTGTTGTACTTCGAGAGTCTTTTTCCGCAACCGACTGACAAAAATTGCTATTTTTTTTGCGCAATCGTTGACGAATTTTTTTTTTCGACCATTTGTCGAAATTCACGACTTTTTTTTTTGGCAATTGATCGACGAAATTAGCTTTTTTTTACGCAATTTCCGATTCTTTTCTATGATTGTTTGTTGAAATTCGGGAGTCTTTTTCTACAACCGACTGACAAAAATTGATGTTTTTTTACGTGATCTTTGACGACATTACCCCTTATTTGCGCGATTGTTTGACTAAATTCGTGATTTTTTTATTTTTCCGCAATAGTTATACTAATTTCGCGACCGATTGACGAAAATCACTATTTGTTTCAGTGATCTTCGGCGAAATTCGCAATATTTTTCCGCGGTCGTTTGAAATAATTAACGATTTTTTCCGCGACCAATTTGCCAAATTAATTATTTTTTCTAAATCCAATTTGTAAAGTTTGCGATGTTTACCGCGATCGGTTGACGAATTGCTTTTTCGTAAAAAAACGAAAAAAAAAAAATCGCGGACTATCACTAAATTAAAATAATATTCGCTGAAAAATCACATGTTTGTGAAAGAAGTTAAGATAATAAGGCAAAATCTCACACTGCATTTTTTATTGTGAGGGCCTATTTCTATTTTGTGCACGATTTGGGCAATCCTGCACGCTATTTCAAGCCCTGCCCCTAAAAAAAAAACTCTGTTCCCCCTTCTCCCCAAGAAACTCTTAAAATGGCGCCCCTGCAGTAAAACCTGCAAAGAAGGAGTTGAAAAGGACTAGAAAAAAAGCTCCATTTTAGATAGGTCGCCATCTTAGCAAATATAATTATATGGCGTTTTTTCGTCGAAACTTGATTTTTTTCCCGTTTGAGAAAGAATTATGTTATAGACAGGTATAGGATGCTTAGACACGTTTCACCGATACGTGTAATACAACTATGCTCTTCAGAAGTGCTTTATAGAAAGGAGGTTTTAACAGTCTTAAAGAATACCTAAAAAAAAAAACGGTACCGGCCTATAATTGAAAACTTTCATAATATTTTAAAATTCTACTTGCTAAGACAAAAACCTGTCTAAAACGAAAATTTTCTGAGGTCCTTTATGATTCCGTATTAAAAGTGTTACTGTCTTTGTATGTATCATGGAGATAGAAATAAGAAGGAGAACAGTGAAGATAGGCTTTCAAGATCAGAACATGGAATGCACCTGCATTCTCCACCGCAGCTCACTGCGAGAACTCATCAACATCAACATCAACATCATGATGAACTCTGCATAGATGGACCCAGCTCGATTAGCGGTAAACATGGACATTACGCCCCATGTAGGCACACGCAAACTCATTCTTGATTCTTGATTGGTAATTAGTACCCAGTTCGTGGCGCTGGTGCTTCCAAAGGCCGGTCATGTGACCTGTCAAACATGACAAATTGTCGTCTGCTCTTCCTGCATTTTGGTTTCAAGCATGGTAAAGAGTTGTCAGTCGGAACCGGAAATAGAGGGCGCTACACTCCCCAAAGGTCCAAAAAAAAGGAAATGCCGCCATACTAGGTACCGCTTTTAGTTTCATAAGTAGAAACATTATCGTTGTTCTCCTTCTCTCTATCTCCATGGTATGTATGATTCAGTAAACGTTTCTCGTTCGGAGAGGATGCGGGGGGAGGTGGGGGGTACAGCCCACCGAACTCCATCCTTGGCTATGCCACTAACTTAAAAAAAAACTTTGCCCTACCCAAGAAAGTTCTGAAATGGTGCTCCTGCCCGCAATGACAAAATTTGAAAAAGGGCGGGTTAAATTGAAAAGATTTTGGTAAACCAGACGTTGATTTCTACGAAGAGGGTTATAAACGGCTGCAATCAAAAGGTGGGGAGTAGAGGGAATTTCTAAGACAATGGGGGTGGTTTCAATGCATTCCATTTGAGGGATTTTAGCAAGAGAAGCATTGAGACCTTATTTAATATACACAGCAGTGCCACCAAGGTGGCGGCCGCCATCTGGAGGTCTGTCAACATGGAAAAGCTCGTAGTTAGCGACCTTAATAAAATCAGAGACCAAAACAATATCTAAGTTACATGCATAAGTAAAGTCCTTAAACTCGTCGGCTTAAGCCGACGAGTTAAGACAACATAAAAACTAAGACATAAACAATTTCAAACTCAGACATTTAAACTATTGGGACTTAAAACGCCTATAGAGGCGCTGATCGCAGCCGTCGGAACAGGAAAATTGTCCCTTTAACTAATGCTAAAGTGCCATTGAAACCATTATTTATTGTAAACACATTTGAAAGTGTTAGATATTCAAATTTGGATAATTTATACCTTGCCATATAAACACAGAACACAAAAATTACATAAAATCTGAAATTGTGCAAAAAAATAATGATTATGAACAAATTAAAAATGCATGTAATACAATGGGCTAGAAAAGGATTTTCCTGAAGCAAGCAGTTACGTCTTTTCTCCACCAGATGGCGTATTCGATGGCGTAGTAGGGCTAATGTTATCAACAATTAATATTTTTTTCTTTTTAGAAGCAATATATTAATTAAAATATAAAAAATAAAATATATTCAAATTTTAGCAATTACATAGGAAAGAAATTTTAGCAAATAAAAGAGAAATATATTAATTAAAATATGTAACTTACTATGATTTCTTAAATATAATGTGGGCTAATAAAAATCCTTATTTTCCATTTTTTTTTCTTCAGTATATAAAAATTAAGCTAAAATTTAGTTTCCAACAGAAACAAAGAAAATTTCTAAGTCAGGTTATTTTGATGAAAACCTAATGCCTCTGTCAATTAAGATTTAAAACTAACAGATTAATATCAAAACCTTTCTCATTTCCTTTATAGATGCTTATAATAAAAGCATTATTATCTACCTTTGATTGTAAATCTTGTTACAATGGTTAATAAGAAATACTGTAACTAACCTTACATTTCTACCTTTTGGTATGCTTGTCCTAAAACACTTACAAAGTACCTCAGATTGTGTCAACTAGCAACCTTTTATAATCCTTTTTACAATGTTTGCAAACCTTTCAGACAAAGCCTTTAAAAAGCATCCTAGTCATTTACATGTTAAGGTCAGAAAAATGTTTTAAAAATCAAAAATTGTTATCTGGGTTTATTTCGAAGCCCGTTGTCATTCCATAAGCCAACAGTGAAAGTGAGGAGTTCTTTTAGAAAATGGGCATCCGAAACTGCACCTGATTTTGGGGTTGATGAAATTTTGGTATTCTCTGGGGCCTCCGTGGCCGAGTGGTTAAGACACCATTCCGCTAATCGCTTGATAGCGTAGGAGTCAGGTCGGCGGGTTCGACTCCCGCCAGCTCCATTGCACACACTTTGTGGAGCTCCCGGATGTAACTCTCTGGTGTTATAAATTTCCTTGTAGCTAACTCGTCCTTGTATATTGACGATGACTTATAAGCGGGCACTTGATGTCAAGCACACAAGTCAGATGTATGTCTCTATCTCTATAAAAGAGTAAGTGTCTGTCTGCCTGCCCGCGGATTTCTCCGTAATTATAACACCTAGGACTCAGAAATTTTTGTCATGTGTAGATGTTGTCACCGGATAGTATTCCTCGCGGCCGGATTTTAAAATTTTAATTTAGATTTTTAAAAAAAATTAAAACGTGTATATGGAATTTTGGGTTCGAGGCTATTTCAAGCTCCTCCCATGAAATAGCCTCGGCAACGAAGCAGCCAGCCAATGAGAGACCGAACCGACCGAAGAAATCTATGGCCTAGCCTGACTCGTGAGTTGCTGGCCTAGAGTTGTCCAGTTTTTGTCCATGGTTTTGTCGCCTAGCTTCGGAGGTTGACTGCCGTGTAATCGAATCGAAAGGACAGTTTTCGATATGCAAAGAGACTGCAAGAGATGTTAGTTGGCAGGTTAAAAAGAAGTGAACCGAGCTAAGCTAAGAGAGATGCAGAGAGAGTTGAACAGACGATGGTGAGCGGAAAATGATGTGTGCGCGTGAACAGCACGCTGGGGTTTTGATAGCAGAGTGTAATGTTTTTTAATTGTTCATCTTATTTTAACTTGTGTATCAACGATGCCTAATAAAAAGTGCTGGATGTTAATCATTACCTTGGATCACTGGAGTTCGTTAAGTCATTACAGTATGGCTCTTTCCACCCGACATCAATAGAGCTTACTGATTTTCACCACAGGGGAGCGCTTTCGTATCTTTGGTTCTATGGGCTGGATCATGACGGGGTATGCCTCATTCGACTCGACATCGATAACCTTAATGAATTCAGTTATGTTCGTATAGAACATATTGTGCCCCCTGGCGGTGGAAGGTGTAACTAAAGGATTTTGCAGCTAACTCGGGTTCTATGGGTCACATCACGACACGGTTTGGCTCATTCGACACAACATCAATAGAGCTTACCTATTTTAGTTTTGAATTTCACCACCAAGGGGTGCTTTCCTATCTCTGTTTCTATGGGCTGGATCACAATGGGGTATGGCTCTTTCCACTTGACATCGATAGAGCTGACTGATTTTAGTTCGGATTTTCACCACAAGGGGTGCTTTCCTATATCTGGTTCTATAGGCTGGATCACGACGGGGTATGGCTCATTCGACTCTACATAGATAGAGCTTTTTGATTTTCACCACCAGGGGTGCTTTTCTATCTCTGGTTCTATGGGCTGGATTATGAAGGGGTATGGCTCTTTCGACTCGACTTACGGTAATATATGGGAGTGTGTATGGCACGCCCAGTGTTTGCTGTCTAAGGTAGTGGGGCCCCCAACATTAGATTTGTTTAAAAATAAAAAATGTTCAACACTGATTTCAGGTACATTTAAGGTTGTTGGCACGGGCAACGCCGGGCGGGTAAGCTAGTTCTCAATAAAACAAACATGGTATTCTCTGAGGGAGTAGGGGTGAGGTCAGCAACCACGCCAGTCGCAGCTTTTGCAGCATATGTTCTGCCTACATTCCGTTTAGTTGTATGTCTTTACGGCTTCCTGACATCACATTTCTCACCATTGATTGGTTAAAGAACGAATCGTTTTAACGTCATCATTTTGGAGGCGTGGCTTACGTGTTCCCCCCCCCCCTCTTACTGGGAAAGCTCAGTTTAACTCAACTCAACTCTTCCATGCAGACAACAACAGACCCGCGTGTTTTGTATTTGTTTGTTCATGGTTCCTAGACAAAGCTAAAGAAAGTAGAATAGATGCTTCCATTTCTTTGACAAGACTTTCTATTTTTACTCTGAGGTGAGGTTTGTTTACTGGTGTTGGATCGCACATTAAGTCGATATTAAACACGTTAAGTACACTACTTTATTAAATTATTTGTGTGGCGATGGCTTTGCCTAAAAAAAGAATTTTATCAAGTGTTCAAGAAGAGGTGACTCTCGAAATTTGCTTGCGTAAAAGTATGCAGCAAAGGTGAGAAATTTATATATTACGTTAATTGCTGAAGTGAATTTACCATTTTCCATAGAGGTAAACGAGACATGTTACTTTTTCATGTAAACACGAATTTCTGGTTTTATTTTTATCATGATTTTGCCATTTATGAAATAGTTACAAAGTTGAAATGAATTCATGCGTGCGTAGCAGGGGGGGGGGGGGGGGGGTCGGTCGGTGTACCTTTTTACAAATGCATAGCCATGACGAATGTCGCGATTTTCTTCGATCGATCTATCTTTAAAATCAAGACACCCTTATTAGACATCACAATCGCTAAGTTTCGTTTAACCACTTCAGTGTTGCCACATTGCTGAGAGAAGAATCAGCCAAAACGTACGAAAAATTCAGCCAAATTTTATTTGAAAGTCAGCTAGATTTTCCGCCAGTTCAAAATTTTGCGTTACATTATCATTATTTTGACAAATAATGCATTAAAACCTGTTAAAACGGAACTATGATTTAAAAGAAACACAAAAACAGAATTTACCTGTCCCTTGCGATTCCCTCTTAGTTGGTGTTCTATATGAATTTATAATATAATAAGCATCGAGAAATATACTAAATAAAATATATTTAATATCTATTCATTATGCATTCTGATTTACATGTTTCTTACGCGAACATATTCAGGATCCTTGCTGGGGGGGGGGGGGGGGGGGGTGATAGGGTAAGGCGTTCTATCCCCTACAAAATCTTTGAAAACTGAGTCGGTAGAAATCGAGGGGAAAAATCGGTTTTAGACAGGTTTCTGTCTTAGTAGGTGTGATTGTATGGTTATTCCTTTCGCCGAGACTGTGAAACTTTCTCCATAAGACAGGTTTTTGTTAGAGACAGGTTCCATATTAACAAGTTTTACTGTAACATTCATCTTCTGGTTAAACATATCGATAATTGGCTTAACAATTTTAAGACTTCTCCCCCTCCCTCAGATAATAAGTCATATCAATGCACTGATGATCATATTTTACGAAAAAAAACGAATTACTAAAACCTATAAAGATGGAACTTAACTTGTATAAAAAGAAATGTTTCATTGTCTTAGCTAAAAGAGTACAATAATTTACAATGTACCTGCTAAAACGGAACTTTTCTCAGATTCCTTGAGATTGCTTCTTGCTCTTATTAAAGTTTATTACATTATATGTAAAGTAAAATTTTTTATATCCAAATAAATAACAAAACTAAAATGCAAAACTCAACTTATATAAATAACAGCAACAATAATAACAATCTGAATTTGATTTACATCTTAATAAAATCCCTTTAAACATTTTTTGACATAGTTATGAATTAATATTTTATTTTAATTTTTCTATAGATCTGTTCATAATTATTTTCTTCCACTTAGCTGATATCTGTGCATTTTGGTTAATCTACATTTCTTCTTTTTTATAGAACTGAAACTAGTAATGAGCATTTAGAAAAGCTTAAGGATGAAGTACACGGGAGGACAAAGTCTCTTGCTCGTTATGCAGATGATGCAGATTTAGATGAGAAATTAAAATGTATTATACATGATGATGATCCTATGTCAGCTTGTATGAAGAAAAAAAAGCAAAAAGTAGCTGGAACTCCAAGTATGTAATTTTGTCATCTAATTTATGTAGACTTAACATTAACATTCAACTTAAAATGTAAAATATTTATTTTTTTTAGTTTTGAAGCATTTAAAATAAAGCTACATTTTAGAGCTTGTGTCACAAGTACAGGGATAAAAAATCTGCTCCAAACTGCTTCAATTTTGATTTTCTGCTACATTCTGCTCCAAACATGGAAATTTTGTATTCTAAAAAATTAGAATAATAATTAAAAAAAAAATTCATATTAACCTTGTATAGGCTTGGGTACACACCGTTATGATGTATGTAGCTAAGATATGCAGCATCATTTAAGTTTCAAATTTATCTCTAACTGAATAATTCAGATGAATTATGTTACATAATCATTGTCTTACATTTCAATTTTTATAATATTACACTTCTTAATCAAAAAGATGATGATTATTGCAAAATACAGCTAATGTACAATCTATGAAAGAAAAGTATTGTTGAAGATATATTCAGCATTAAGGCTGTTCTCAAACAAAATATTTTTACCTTCTCAACAATGCAGAAATTTCTGACACATCCACAAACTATTTTTATATATAAAAACAAGAAATTGGTAAACTGAATGTCATGAAGATTGTAAAAAACAAATTGCATGAAATCAACAATCATGCACTCTTCACAAAGTCCACAATGCATTTGGCTATAATTTTGAAATGTGTCTTATTGACTTATACTACTACTACTACTAAAGCTAATCCACTGTGCAGTTTAGTGATTACTCACAATTACAGTCATACCGCTACAAATTTTGAAATTCTCAAATAAGTATTTAATTTTTTTCCCTCGCTTTAACATTTATTACATTTTATATGTTGAAATTGCATATACGCATTATGTTAAAGAAAAGTTCATTGACAAAGCATATTTACTTTTAATTTGGAACTGCTACTAAACATAATTAACACACTCCAAAATTGTAATTGACCTGTTCCAAAACTGGCATTTACTGCTCCAAAACTGCAATTTGACCTGCTCATAAAACCTGCTACGAAAATGGATTTTTGATTTTCCACCTCTGCAAGTAAAATTTCATCGTTTCAACTTTATAAGGTGGTTTTTCCCCTTGTCTTATAAAATCTGAGTTGTTATATGAACTAATGATTTTGAAGGAAATCTACACATAGCTTTAAAATGGCATACTTAATTTTTAAGTTCATAGCTTTCTCCTCAAATAGATTAATGGACGAAATACCCACATATATGCATATATATGGTATCTTCACATTAATTTATTTTGTAGATCTTTAACTGCTTTCATTCTTATCTTTTAAATTTTACATATAATACATATATAAAATACACACATGCTGTATTTACTTGCATATTTTGCCATTTCATCAGTGTCAAAAGTAAAAGGTGCAAAAAGTATGTGGGTTACAGGGATCACATTCGTCCTGTAATTCCTACAATTCCTAAAATTTTCTTATCGTCCTAAAATTCTACTAAAATTTTTCTTGTTTCCCTAAAATTTGCTTCCGATAACTATTTTCGTTTACAAATGACTGATAAACAAAGTTAATTTTGCTTTGTATCGTGATCGTCAAAGCTGATTCTCGTTAGACATTTTCATTGGTTGTTCAAAAGTAAGTCGTAAACAACAAAGAAATAAAGTATCGTAACTTTTAAGTTTAATTAAAACTGCACTTGTTTTACCTCATGGTAATGCTGAAGCTGATCCTAAAAGGGGATTTTTGATAAACAATTGTATGCTAAAAGGTGGTTTCAATGAACATACGATAAAAAGTTTGAGATTTGTAAAAGATGCTGTTAAAAATTATGGAGGTATATGAGTAAAGTACCTATTTCAACTTCCTTGTTAAATGATATTAAGAATTCACATAAAGTTTATCAGCAGTATACATGAAAAAAGAAGAAAAGCTCAGATATTGAAATGGAGAAAGACCATATTTTAAAGAAAAAAAAGTAAATGTGAAACTAAATAAAATCGAAATTTATTTTCTATGATACAATTCAGCATTTTTATTTATTTATTTATTTTTAAATAATTGAATATTCTTTGTGTTTCATTTAACTATGTCTTTGAGATGCTAAAACTTTAGCAAGGAATACATTTATCCTTTAAGTAATTGAAATGGAGAAAGCCCAATTTTTGATGAAGAGAATTAAATATGAAACAGAATAAAATTTCAAAATTTATTTTCTATGATACGATACAACATATTATGGATATTCCATTGTATTTTTTTTTTTTTTTTACTATTGAATATTCTTTGTATTTTATTTAACTATGCCTTTTAAGATGCATAAATATTTAAATGGGTGGATAAATATTTAGCAAGGAATACATTTAGCCTCAGCCAAATTTAAATAATTTTGTTTTTCATTCAAATATACAAAATCCAAGTATTTAAAAAAAGTTTCAGAAATCATATAAGATTACCATCTAATAAGATACACATCTTATAAAGCTGTTAGCAGGGCCGTGCGAAGATGGGGGCCTTCGCCCCGGGCGTGAAAATTGAGGGGCGCTAAATTTATACTACCAACCACGGTTTAATTTATTTATTCATTCATTTTTTAGTCATCGATCATTTTCTGGGGAATTTCTTTTTTTCTTTTCATCATTCTTTTTTTTTCTGTCTCAAAATATCATGATCTCTCCAACAAATAGGTGCAATTTTCTCTTACGCTATTTAGTTGTTTGCAATTTCTGAATTAAAATTAAACCTTTTAAAGTTCCAACGTAAACGTGAAATGTTTATTCAATTTCTGTTTCTGTACTTTATCAGTTTTGTGTTACCTGTCACAAAAAGAAGGGGGGGGGGGGGGGCACCAAATTGAAACTTTGCCCCGGGCGCAGTTTTCTCTTCGCACGGTCCTGGCTGTTAGATATAGAAAAATTAAGGTAACACCATTTCTTTACTTTGTTATTATTATTTGCTCTGTATTTGAGACATTTTTAGGACATTTGAATGTTTACTAACATGACAAAAAATTTTAATCAAGAATTTTCTAAGAATTTATTTCCTGTGTTTCTTAAATTAAATTACTTGTGTTATAATACAAGTGAATTGGAAAATCACCGGGAATGGTGGACGTGAATTAGCCCAAAAATTCCTCCTTAATCTTTTTTAAATATTTGTTGCACCCCCTGGGGTTATTATATTTTTAAGTACCGTATATACTCATGTATAAGTCGAAGAATTTTAGACAAAATTTAGGAGCTGAAAATGGGGGGTCGACTTATACACGAGTAAGTAAGAAAAAAAAATTAGCGGAGTGAAATACTGGAGTCATATTTTTTTCGCAGATAATTGGTGAATATGCAAGTCTTTTAACTAATCACATGGGTCTAAGTTGGAGAGACAGATAAAAGCTGACAATGGTGATTGATAAAAAAAAGCTCAACAATAATGTCTTTGTAATTGTTCTGGACTCATTTTCTGTTGGGATAGAATTCCCTTCAATACAGGGGCATTCCTTTCAACATTTTAATCCCCTTTTTAAAAAGAGTTCAACTTGAGAATGCTTCTAGATTTCTCTCCTAAAAGTTCTACAATACAAAGAAGTACTATATTTTAGCAGTTTAAGAAATTGTTTACCCTTGTAAATAAGGCTTGATCAGTTTTTCAAAAAAAAAAGTAAGTAATCATTAAATTGATGTGAATAGCTTTCAAAATAGTTTAACCTTCTTCAGTTTTACATAATTATACAATTTTAAAATGTTGAATTAAAACAAAAAAGTAAAGTCTGATTAGAAACGTAAAAAAAAAAAAAAAAAAAAAAACGTTTACTAACTTAATGAAAATTTATTATTATTTTTTTCATCTTCGATTACAAATCATTTTTCAACATAACTACCAGAAATGTGGTTCGACTTATACACGGAAATTCAATTTTTCCAAAATTTTGCATAAGAATTGGGGGGGGGGGGGGGGGGTCGACCTATACACGAGTATATACGGTATTTATTGATATTACATTTTTTTGGAGAAAACTTAGAGTAATTAAAGAAATGTCTCTCTTTAAGGTAATTATAACATAAAAAAAAAACTAGCGGTTAGCCGTTGAACTGGTTAATAATTGCTAGTTTGAGTTTGACTGCTCTCACACTGACCACAATATTGGGGGCAGAGCTGATCAGTCTGTTCATTTGTTTGAGCTCTGGAAACTACGGTTGTTGCCAAACGTAAGCTAGAAATTCAGCCTTATTTCCGCGTCACGTAAGAGAAATATATATATAGATAATTAATATCAATAAAAAAAATTATAGTTGTAGAAGTTATTTGGGTTTGCATTTTCAAACAGAATGAACACAGACATTTTGTTGTTTTCAGTAGTATTCTAGGGTAATAATGATAATACAAAAGAGCTAAGTTAGTGAAAGTGCATTAGTAGAATTTAAAAACTCTATTGCTATATTTTTCTGCAAAATGGACTGTTCTAAATATAAAGTGTATCTAATTTTTTCTAGCCATTATAATTTCACAGCACAAACAATATGATCAAAGATCAATTTACACTGATTAGTTCAGACAGTTAGTACTAATATAACACATGTCTGTTGGTGCACCATTATTGGCCATAAAATCACCTGCACTCTTTGAGCAAGTGACAATAGCAAGATGCAAGCACAAAGAAAGAAATATGCACCTTCTTTGGATACACAGAACTAAACTCTAAATTGACTTTAAATCTGATTATAAAATCAAAATTGTTAGAATGTATGCAGTTAGGGTAATTTGAAATTGTATTTTATTATTTCAGACTTTCTCATAGATGCTTTATCTGAAAATTACACTTCTTTTTTTTTTTTTTTTCTAAAGTACAGGGTGCATAAATTGTTTAGGAAAGAAGCTATATTAGTAAATCTAAATACTGTATATTTAAAAATCGGTGCAAAACAAGTACAGCAACAAGTACTTTAAAATGCCTTAAAAGCACAGAAAAAGTAACATGAATTGTCTTGCTTTGTAATTTTTAGATTTATTTGGTTCTTTTTTTTTTTTTTTTTTTTTTTTTTTTGAAACGAATAGGGTTTGTAAAAAAAATTGTATATCTGTTGCAGTTCATATTTATGGATAATCACATCCATTAAAATCATATTAGTAAATTGTTATCTATTTTTAAATATTTTGATTTTTATATGAACCTTGCCCATTCTTGCACAGTTTAAATCAAATTCTTTTAATCATTGTGTAAACTGTGATTTAAAGAAAATGTTTTTACCCTCCTAAACAACACTTCTTTTTAATAAAATGAGCTGGCTGTTAGGTTTTTCTTGTTTTATAATTTAAATGTCTCGGTTAACCAATATGTATATAATTTCTACTTTGTCTAAACACTTCATATCGAAAATAAACTTTCATGATTCTAGAGTCTAAGTCAAGGGTCGGCAACCTATGACCCGCATGTCACCGAGTGACCCATTTCATAATTTCGAGTAACTAACTTGAGTTCTGAAAAAAAGTATTAAAAAAAAATAATTCTATTGAAAAAATATTCGAGTTTATTTTGGAACTTTAAAAGGTTTAATTTTAATTCAGAAATTCCAAACTATTAAATAACATAATAGAAAATTGCACTTACTTGTTATAAAAATCATGTTTTGAGACAGGAAAATAAAGAATGACAAAGAGAGAAAAAGAAATTCTCCGGAAATTGAGTTGGTATAAATTTGGCTTCCCCTGCAGCAATGAAAGACTGCATAATGAATGAAGCGATTGGACTTTTCAAATTTACACTTTTATACTTTTCAAATTTTAGCTATTATTTAATTTTTTGTTATATTTTTCAATGACAGTCTGCCCGGGCAACGCCGGATGGGTCTGCTAGTTTGAAAAAATCGTATTATTTTAATATATAGAGATAAAAAACCAAAAATCTAATCCTTTTCCTATTAAATTTAAACATTTTTCGTTATAGCAGTTGCCAACAATTAAAAATCCACAATAAAATTCTTTCTACAATAATTAATTTTCTATTGAAAGATTTCCACGTGAAAAATGAAAATGAAATAAAAAATTTCACCAATTGAAAAAAAAGATTAATATGACGTCATATTGATAATAAAACGGAAATTTTCAAACATTTCTCAATAATACAAGGAGTATGAGTATCTGCAAATACAGAAAGCAGCTTAATATGATGTCATTAGAGAATTAAAAACAAAATTTATCTGATGGCTAACATTTTGAAGGTCTCTATACAACATTTTTAATTTTGAAATAGATTTTTTTTTTTAATATCGCATTTAGTCCACATGATAGATATTATTATGACAGAGTATAATAGCAGGCTTCGCCAGTTATAGGACAGGTTCAGATTTTCGAAAAAACGAGAAAAATAGACCTGCAAATTTTTACTTTATAAAAAACAGGACTTTTTTTTCTTTTTTTTTTTTTTTTTGGAAAATTAAATTTATTTGAATTTATTAAAGAAAGGATAAGGTGTTTTGAAAGGAATATTAAACAAAACTCTTTGTGCGATCTTCGATCACACTTACCCACTTGTTTTTATGTTTAAAGTGTTTGAAATGTATATGTGCTTTTTCAATTTTTGTTGCAGTTTGTTTTATTGAGGACACTTTCACTTTCGAAACTGGTTCCGAAAGTGAAAGTATCTTAATAAAAAAAAATTTGCAATCAAAATCGAAAAAGTACAAAAGAGCATGCATGGAGATTAACCTCAACTATCCAATGCAAAGAAAATTATTTAAAAATATGGAAATGCGAACAAGATATCGTAAATTATTTCCCCCATAGAATTAACATTAGCGAGCGGGTGTTTTCGCCTGAGTGAAGTATCCTCTAAACGACACATGCTTTCGTCTACTATTAATGTCAATCCGATGGAACAGTTTTAATAAAATGAGTTAGACAATGCCTACATCAACAAGTCCAACATTGTGCAAAGACAGTTATTTTGGTAGAAAATGCCCAATAACACATTTATAATAAACGAAGGAAAAACATTTCTTGGTTATAAACCAATGAATGATAGGTAAACATTGCTTTTAGCAGCAAGTACAAGTGAGACTGAAAGATAAAACCAATATTATTTTGCCAGTTAGAGAATCCCCGAGCATTCAAAAGTTCAATATCTCTAAATCAATCCTGTTGTTTTATGGAAGTCTAACAGCAAAATCTAGGCCATAAGAATAAAATTTTATGATTGGATTCACAAAGTATTTGGACCAACTGTCTAAGGCTATTTTGAGCAAAATTGTCTACCTCTGAAAGACATTTTAAATTTGGATAATGCATTTCGCCATCCAACGGCCATACAAGAAAATATACACCAGAGCTTATTAGATTTTGTCCGGTTGATTTCTCTTCCTCCCAAAGCTAGATTTCTGATTCAACCTACGCATAAGCTGATAATTGAAAACTTTAAAATTCTTTACAAATGGGTACTTTTTAGCAGGAGCTTTAGAATGTGAGGTGCTACCACCACGATCCTACGAGAATTGTTTAAGGAAAATTTCAACACTCTCATAGCAATTGTAAAGGACTGGAAAGAAATAACAATTAATTGTCCCAAAGCAGCGTGGAAGAAACTGTCTTTCTTTTGATAAGGAAGAAGCTTCAGATAAAGGACATAAATTAGTAAAAGTTATTGTGGCAACTGCTCGTGATCTTAACTTGGGAGTAGAGGAAGAAGATGGAGAATTAAATTACTGGAGATACATGACTGTGAACTGGCAAATGAGAGGTAAAAGTAATTCTCTACCAGCATTGTAAAGAAAAGAAAATGGAAATTTCATCTAAAGATAAAGATGGGGAGAAAAAACAAATTACGACTGCTAAAATAAAATAGATGTTTTGCAAAATTGGAAGAAGTTTGAAATATTGCTTTGAATTGGAATTAAATAAATCTAAGGTTATCAGTACTAAATATCTATTTAACGAAAAATCCATGCAGTTTTTCAGGAAAAGTTTAATAAAAGGGCATTATCATACAGACATTAGACATGCTTTTATACAAGTTCATTTGTTAAAAAACACCGAATTTCTGAAGTGAACACAGTAGTTGTCTTTACAGTGAAGATCAGTAATTAAAAAATGTTTTCATGCATAATCTATCTATACTAATTAAACAAATATCTCTGTGTGTCCGTCCACGATGGTTAGGAAAATATACTGTACAGATGTCTGAAAATTTGGATGAGGATAGTCCAAGGCATGTCCTAATACCTGGAACTCAGATTTTTCATTTTTTGATAATTGATGAGATATTAATTAAAAACACATAACGAACACTCAGAGATTTCGAAAGACATTCTTTCTCCCAAAATGGTGCTTCACGGGCATTCCGGAGGTTGCTAACAGAAAAAATCTGACAGTCGAAAAGCGTATTTTTTTTCTCGTCTTTTGCGACGCGTATCAGCTTGACACAAATAAATAAATTTTTAAAAAACTACTCCCATATAAAGGTACTTTTATCTTTCTAACAGTGCAATCCGTTTAGAAAATTACGAATATTAACCCTTTGAAAAAATTATTTTTGAAGCATCATTTTTCGTCTTTTTTCCCTCATCTTTCCTCATCGGCTCCCAACTATTCAAAATACGAAAAAATAAAAAATACTCACTTAATCTGTCTACGAGTGTGCAATACATTTTAAAATATATAAATATTACCATCCCTTTCAAAAATAAATTCTTTTCCGAGTGACGTTTCGGAGGTTTTCGCTATTTTCTGCAACGTTTGAAAATTTGCATCCGCTCTGGAAATGGAAATACGAAAAATATCTACATTTACTTTTCTTTTGAACAGTGGTAGTCATTTAAAAATTATTAATATATATTAACCTTTCAAAAACGTTATTTTCCGAAAGTCACTTTGGGCGATTTTCAATTTTTTTCTGCAAAGTTTAAAATTATGCGTCAGCGCTTCTGATTGAAAATTCAAAAAAACAAAACATACTCTCTTAATTTGTGTCCATTTTCCTTTCGAACGGCGCAATCTGTTTAAAAATATATTAATATTAACTTTAAAAAAAAAAAAAGTTTCTTGAAGTCACTTCGCCCGCTTACATTAATTTATCTCTGTTGCCGATAGGATTAACAGTTAGCATATTTTAATTTAAAAAATAGATTTAATTTTATACAACTGCTCCCAAATTTCAATAGAATCCTATGCTAACCTTTTAGTTAATGATCAAGTATACAGTTCGTTCAATGAATGTTAGATTTAGGAGGGGAATTAATCAGTTTGGAAAAAACTTCCCATGGGGTCAACATTGCGCACTGTTTGACTGAAAATATGAAAACTTATTTTTGCATTGACGCTCTAAAATTTTAATACAATACACTAACTTTTTAACTGTTCTTTGTGTAAAATTTTGGTTTAGAAATAATGAGATTTAAGGGTAAAATAATATTTGAAAATAAAAAAAAATTCCATAGGATTAACATTTTAACAGTCGTGTGTTCTGAGGTTTGGATTCTTTGCTAATGGAAGATTTATTCAGTGATTATGTTCTAATAATATTTATACCAGTTATTTTATTATTTAACCCCTTTTGTGCCTTCTTTTCAGAGGTGAGCAAAATACACCAAAAAACCATTTTTGATACAAAATACATTGGTTTTAGGACCTAAAATACAAAATACTTTTCAAATTCTAAAATTTCAAAATACAGAATACATGTATTTTCAAAATATTTATTTTTATTTTAATTATTCTGCATTGTCTTGCACTGCAAAAAAATGCTTTAATTGCAATATCATTGTAAATAAAAATAATGGTATGTATAAAAAAAATGGTATAAATAAAAAAAAAAATGGTATAAATAAATGCAATAAATTTTTATCTACTGTATGGACAGGTCCGTAAACAAAAAAAAGAGAGGTTTGCACGGGCCGAAATTTCCAGGCCCTGTCTCAACCCGACCTGTAGAAAAAAGTTTGAGGCCCGACCCGGTATAAAAGTTCGACCCAAGCCTGACCGTGTCTGTACAAAAAATTCTTTGGCACAACCCCGTATAAAAGCTAAAAATTCGGTCCGAGCCTAGCCCAGCTTGTACAAAAACTTAATTGGCCCGATTGAATTTCTACAAAAGATAATTTTTTACGCTGATGAGGTTAAAAATTTTCTTGTACGAGGTATTCTGAAAAAAATATTTATTTTAGCTATTTTTCATATTTATATTCTTCATTTTTTAAAAAGCGCCCAGAGCTGCGAAGTACAGGCACAGCCGTTCCAAAATACTGCCCTCCCTAGATTTATTTCTGCCTTTGCCCATGTAAACTATATAAATTTTTTTTTATGAATCTCTATTTGTACGTAAATGTTTGAGTTGTCATTAATATCATTAATGCATATTACATGGTTTGGAGGCTTACAAATGTGAAAATAGCTATACAGAAAAACCTTTTAATACGGAATCGCGTAGGAGCGAAAAATATACGTTATAGACAAGTTCCCACCTTAGCTGGTACATCACCTGTTGACCTGTTGTAAATACATTATATTCTTTTCACACGTATTATTACATTTATTTTGCATGAATGAACATATTTTTCCGTTTAAGACAAGATTCCATCATAGACAGGTTTATTTTCACAGGTTTTTGTGTACTGCAATTTTATTGCCTAGAAATATATGTTATGTACTATTCTTCAAAAAGTATAAATTTTAAATTTTAATTGTAGAATGATGGCAATTAAAAAAATATTCATTTTCTGCAAAAATTGTTGTACCGGCCCAAAATTTACTGATTTTTGAAAGGGTCAGGCCAGGTCAAGGATTTTTATATGATATGGGTCGAGACCGGGCCTGAAAATTTCTTTCCATCTAGACCTCGAGGAAGAATGTACAGGTCTAGCTCGGTCTAGAAAAAAAAGAAATCGGACCCGGCCCGGCCCGATTCTGTAGAAAAAGTTAAGCCCAAGCCTGGCACAGTCCGAAAAGAGTGATGAACAGCCTCCGTCGGTATCGACCTGAAAATAGTGTTTTGGTCTTAAACTAATTATCACAAAATATTATTTCGAAATATTTCGAGTATACAGTGGAGTCGCGGTTATCCGAGTTAATGTGGACCAAGCTCACCTCGGATAAACGAAAAACTCGGTTAAACGGGATTTATATAAATTGTCACTAATTTAAGAGATAAAATATAAATTTACACACAATTTATTAATTTGTATAGTATACTTACAGTCATTGTGATGTACACTGCAAATGCTTGTAGAAAAAAAACAGGTAATGAATTGTTTATTTGAAAAAGTCCTTGATACATATATTTTTTGTTTGTGGGATGATAAACGTTTTTTTGCTGAAATATTACGCCATTTTTTAGTGTCATCAATATTGTAGGTGTAGGCTCTTCTTGCTGCTCATTGTAATAAATGGTTCTTTCAATAAAACTTAGACATTCAGAATGCATAATTTTTTTCTAATTACCATCATCACTGCTCTCTTGTTCGCAATTTTCAACCATATCTGTAATCACGTTATCTGTAATTTCTTGCTGTTCATCTGCATTCATCCACTCAGAAGCAGGAAGTGTTTGTGCTAAGCTCAATAAAGATTTGTCATCAGATGCTTCATTTTCATAATTTGATTGTCAATGAAGTGTAAGGTGGAGATGAAAGAAAATTAATAAAATTCTGATTTTTAATCAAAATAAGAGAAAGGGATATATGTATTTTTTTTTTTTTTTTTTTTTTTTTTTTGTGACTCGGTTAAGCGGGACTCTGATAATTGCGACTCTACTGTACTTATATTTATCGCGTAGCGGGATGTATCACAATTAATTTCCTTTCATTAGGAGTTCTCAAGTATGTATTATCCATCTTTTCACGAGTCTAGGCAATAACTAGCCGCATTACTCTCCTAACATACTTTAAAAATGCAATACTCGAGAAAACTCTGGACGATCCTATTTTAACCAACACATCCTACAAGAAAGCCTCCACACAGGGTGCCTGACGTCACAGCTAGTCGTCCATCATTACTACGCGGGAGATTCAATGGCTATCTTCGGTGTTTATTATTATTATTATTAAAAGAAAAATATGTATATTTCTAATAGAATGCAATGAATTGACGTTTATTAAGCTTTTTTTTAACTAGTCACTAAGTGACTGGTTTTAAAATAAGCGATATTGCGGAAAGGGATGAGCTTATTTAAAAAAAAAAAAAAAAAAAAAAGTAGACCAAAGAAAACTATGAGGCAACTATATATTCTAAGATAAGTCGAATTCTTACATCAACTATTTATTTTTTATTGATATGTCTTATGTACTTAATGGCAGTATATTCTATATATATATATATATATATATATATATATATATATATATAATTATAATATCTATGAATTTCAAAAAACATATCAAGTTCTATTCTACTTAAATCTCCAAAGAGATAATCAATGATACTGTGTATACAGAATACCACATAGCTAATAATTAACATGTGCAAACATAATATTACCATAGCTGATGCTTCAATGGTAATTGGCCAAATTTTACTCATACCAAAAGAATATTGAAAAAAGAAATAGAGAGAAAGGGAAAAAAAAAAAAAATTATAAATTGGAGTTGCAATTAAGTAAACACAAATGGATTAACAAATTAAATATGAACCATACACAATGGAAAATTGGACCACATGAGAATTAAATATGAATTGGACATGGAAAAACACATGCACATGTACTCATCAGCCTGGATGCACCCACATGTGTTTTAAATAATAATTCAGTGTTTCATAATTCTACTGGCATAATGCTAAGATCAGTAGAATCATCCAGGTACACTGAATTATTACCAGACAACAATTGGAAATATTAAAATTTGGAAATATTTAAATAGGAAATAAAAAACCATTAAGAAAATACAATATATTTCACTCACATCGATTATCCAAAAAACTGTAATTAACACCTCACTAAATTACCACGAGATAACAGTTTTAAAATAATAAAATTGGAAATATGAACGCGTAAAGTGTAGATAAAATATATTACTCACAATAATTATACAGAATCCTTAAAATGTCACAACGTCTACATAATATTCACATCCACATGGCATATATATTATTTTATAACCAGGGATTGATATTTTTATTTTATTAGGTTTTTAAATGTCTAATTTGCAGACAAAACAAGTACACCAAAAAGGAAAATTTTAGCAGAAAGACTTAAAGAAGTTATTAATAATAAAGTTTGGTTCGAATTGGAATAACAGAATTTCGTGTTTCCTTACAAAATGTAATTTTTCAAAAAAATAACTTTTACTTTTCACAAAATGGGCACCAAGGAAAAAAAAAACCTGGATCAACTCCTGATTAATTTATTTATTCATCAGCTTTAAGGTTTTTTTTAAACCTTTTTATAGAACCAATATTCATTTCTAATATCTATCATTTTCATAAATTCAATAAAACTACAAAAAGCATCTAAAGAATTTTCCTTTAAATATATAAATATATACGTGTACTTCAATTTAATTAATTATATTAACTTATATATCAATCTATGTTCACAAAGCAGACATATGAGTTTTAGCTCTTTCTAATTGAAATTGAATATAAAATTATAAATGAGCATTTCTATTGAATAAGCATCATTTTTCATGCTTTTAATAGAAATTGTTTATAGAAAATTTGTGAAAAGTTCTATTTTTAAGGTAAAGAGTTTTGTGAAGGGTTCTGTTTTGGTATGAAAACTTTTGTGAAGGGTCCTGTTTTACGTAGGGTCCTGTGAACGTAAGTGGGCGAGACCTCTTAACATTTTGATATTAAAAAATATTTCTTATTGAAAAATTTTCATGCAAAAATAAATAAATAAATATCAAATAAACAAAATTAATTAATTAAATAAATAATAAATGATTTGCTTAATTTTTATGATAATTTAATAAATAAACGCACATGGCAACGATATTATTTTAGCTTTTAACAAAACTAACGTTAAAATTTTTAATTTTTCCTAAAGAAAAACGCAACGTAGAATTCAAGATGATGAATAAATAATTTAAAATAACAATTCTTGTAGTAATAATATTTTAAAATTACTGTATTATTTATAAAATAGATTAGAAATACTGCCATAAAATAACTTAAACACAGCAATTTGATATAAATAGTTGAGTAAAAAATGGGACTCACCTTTGAATATTTATTTGACTGGACATTGTCGCTTTCTATGTCTGAAATCCTCTTGGTTTTTTTTGTTATCCATAAAACTGGAGAAATCCTGTCTTTTTATAGCTTGTATCCAATTGTTTTTTAAACCTTGATGCCTCTACCAAGTGCACACTACACATTTATCATTCCTTTTATTTTTTTAAATAAATGTATTAGTAATAGGTCTATTTTAATGCGAAATTAAGCTAACACGTGTTAAATATATTTTAGTCACGTACAAGATGTTCGCATTCACAAAGTTGTTCTGCGGGCTATATCACTCTAGAGCAGTGGTTCCCAAAGTGTGCTCCGCGGAGCCCTTGGGGCTCCGCCTATACTTTTCAGGGGCTCCGTGGCGTTCCAGGATAATAAACAAAACATGAAAGAAATTAGCACATTGCAAGGGAAATTTTTTCGAAAGTATGTGGGAATTTGCGTGTGTGTGTCAAATTAATACGTCTATCACCGGGTTGAAAATACTATAATATATTTTTAAAAGTAAAAAAAAAAAAATTGTATTATACATGTATCTATTTTCTATATAATATTTTTGGTTTGAGCTACTTAATTTTTTTGTTTCTGCATTTAATGTGTTTTAAAAATTCAATTCAAAATAAGCTATAAAAAATAGTGTTCTGAATCAAATGCACAACGGGAATCAAAAAAGCAAAGGCGCGCCAGTGCTGCTATCCCAGCTTGCCGAACGAAAGGGAGAACAGTTTTGTTGTTTGGAGACTCACCTATTCATGTGTTTATACAGTAAAAGCTCGATTTAACGGACCTCGATTCAACGGACTTCGGATTCAACGGACGTTGAATCCGATTCTTAAAAAATAAAAGAAAATTAAAAATTAAAAATTAAATAAAAATTAAAGTAAAAAAAGGAGCAACCTTAATGTGATGTTAATAACATAAAATGATGCCTGTTCTTTTTGGGGCATTGTAATTTTTTTCCATTTTTTTATTGCCTGTTCATTAATTATTATTTCTGTGCAAAAAGTGTTTCATTCCCATAAAAATTGCATAGGTGTTAATTCGTTTGTATTTCTTTACTAATATTGTATTATTAAAAGTAATGTGTCGTGTTTATATATATGTATATATATACAGTAATATACATGTATATACAGTATACAGGGTGTCTCAAAAGGTCGTTTACAAACTTAACATGCTGGTCTGTCATATCATGACAAACAAGATTTACATAGGAACTTGTGTGCGAAAATGCAAACTGCGACCGCTAGAGGGTGATGAGCGCAGGCTTACAGGAGAGTCGGAAGCGTAATCATTTCACGCAATGATGTTGCAGGAGAAAGATGAATCGGCAGACAGACAGTGCCCACCGCGTATGGAAGTGCACACTGTGCAAGAATACCTCGATAGGACATATCCTAATTGCTGGATTGGCAGAGGCGGACCATTCGCATGGCCACCACGATCCCCCGACCTGACTGCCCTGGATTTGTATCTGTGGGGACACATGAAGTGTATGGTGTACCAGACGCCCGTAACATCGGATATTTATCTCGTCGCCAGAATCGTGGAAGCGGCGGCTACGTGTCCGTG
This sequence comes from Maratus michaelseni, assembly GCA_963931845.1. NCBI lineage: Eukaryota > Metazoa > Arthropoda > Arachnida > Araneae > Salticidae > Maratus > Maratus michaelseni. Next base: position 161,570,819 of record OZ007587.1, read on the forward strand.
ACACACCTGGCCATTTTGAACGGGAACGTGAATCTATGCGTCGACGTTGTGAAGCATGCATTGCGGCGAAAGGAAGGAATTTTGAACATCTTCTCTAAATTAAACCATGTTCTTTAATAAAACTCATATTAATACCTCTTTCAATATCCTTTCTTTCTTCCCCTCCACACCAGCGCTCATCGCCCTCTAGCGGTTGCAGTTAGCATTTTCGAACACAAGTTCCTATGTAAATCTTGCTCATTATGATGTGACAGACCAGCATGTTAAGTTTGTAAACGACCTTTTGAGACACCCTGTATATGTATATACAATATATATTTATGTATATACATATATTGTATAGATACAATACATGTATATACACTGTATATATTATATATATATATATATATATATATATATATATATATATATATATATATATGTAGTTTGTACTGTAGTAATATATGTAATTACAAGTACGTAATAATATATATATGTGTACTATAATTATAACAAAATAATATTATAAATAGTACTTTGCGATTTAACGCACTTTCGATTTAACGGACACATCTTAGTCCCAATTAGTCCGTTAAATCGAGGGTTTACTGTACTTCATATGTTGTTCTTTTTTGCTAAGGAACCAGGGTCTAACTTTCTAATGATGTAAGTGTGTCTCACATTGTTTATTTTCTTTCGCTTCACTCTTTACGATCTTTAAAATGAGGTATTTTATAGTCTATTACTTGCTGTATTCACTGAGAGATGTGTTAGTTAAGTTTTTTGCTTTTCGTTAATATTTTAATTTAAGTGGATAATTTCAAATTTCATGTTCTATTTCAGTTTTAAATTCAAAACCGCTTCAATTTTTTTTAACCTATTCAGTTTTTCAACAGTTGTAATTAATTTTGACACCCTGTTCGTGAAAATTGAACCTATCATGCATTTACGAAATAAATATTTATTTTCATTTTTATAATTGCTTGGTCTGTAAATTTTATTTTATAGTTAAAATTTGTAGTCAAATTACTCTTGTAACTTATAATTTACTCTAACATTTTTATTACTGTAATATTTGGTGTTTTTATTTTAACTTTACAATGTCCTATTAATAATGTTAACATTACATATTTAGTTGTTCTTCATGATTTTACATAATTGTACTTAAATTTTAAATCAATGTATGTTGCTGAAAACGCATTTTTTTAACAATTTGTATCACTTACAAACCTCTCTTTAAAATTTTGTTTTAATTGGTATTGGCATTGGCTAAGAATATTCTTATGTTATGATGCCCCATTTTCCTGTCAGAGATATTTAAATATATATATTGGTTCTTTACATTTACCATCACACTAAATATCTAAACTTTTGCTCGGCTCCACCCCTTGCTTAGACTTTTGCTCAACGAGTGCCCGCCCTGATATAAATTTAACCCCACCCGTATACCACGCTTTGTTAGTAAAGATTTTCTACTAGTTGCAGTTATTTTAACATGTGTAGTTTTTAACCGTATATCTATTTTGAGGCAAAAACAATGGTGAAAGAAAGTTTCTTTCAAAACTATAATTAATAGCTAAATACTTCAAATAAAACATCCAAAAAAAGCAAATGATGCTGCACCTAACAATACAGGTTATAGATTTTGCCCCGCCCACTTAAACACTGAAACTATGATCTGCTTCTAAATGTATGTTTTTTAAATGGTTCAAAAGAAGGAGCTCAGAAAAGAGAGGTTTTAGTTGCATGTTTAGAAGTACTAGAAACGTAAAGAAGTACGGAAAAAGAATCCGTAATCGCATCATTCTATTACGGGTGGACGGAGCTAGCTAAGACGTGTGATATAATTACTCATGGGCAACTGAGCTTACGCATTTTCTTTCTTTTCTCGAGTAGCCTATTGGGATTATGCAGAAGTCTCTCTTTGTAAACGAAAACTGTACAACTTAATTTTTCTGTGTGTGCGTCATAAATAATAATAGTTTCACGTAAGCCCCATTGCAATGCATGACCCCCACAGGATTACCATTTTGATCTTTAATTCCGAGTTCCTACTGGAAATTCCGAAAGAATATTTTTTATTTTAAAAAATGGATGTTATTAACTTCTTAACAGTATTGCTCGAACAAGAAGAGTTTGTTTTCTTCGTTACTAAATGCTTTCCGAAACCACAAATTTTTAACTATAATTTGTGCATTTCAATTATACAAGGCTTAATACAAAAAATGTGGTTTATAGTCCTTATTTTTAATTTATTGAGTCCAATAATAGTAATATTAAATAAAACTGTTAAGTATAATAGAAAATTTAATTTTCAAAATTTCTAGTATGAATTCAGAATTTTTGTATAAAGAAACGGGCCAAACTGAGAACCTTGGCCCCATGTTGGAAACTACTGGTTCAGACTCTTATCCAGCAGCAGATCTTTCTCTGCTCCATAGGCATAAAAAACATTAATTTGTAAACCCTATGGTTTACAAATTAATGTTTTTTATGCCTTAACCCCGTACCGTGGGGTTAAGGGGCTCCGCCTTAGAAATTCTTCCCAAAAAGGGCTCCGAGAGCCGAAAAGTTTGGGAACCACTGCTCTAGAGTAACCTGTTTGAAAATCCTAGTAGGACTAGTGACCGTGACGTCACAATCCAGTTTGTGGGGAGTGAGTTGGCTTTCTTGTAGGATGTGTTGTTTTAATCTGCCCCAACATTAAGTTCCATGCCCCAATTGCCTGATTGGACGCCCCAACATTAAGTTCATTTGAAAGGATTTTCCTTTAAAAATATAAAATCATTCAACACTGATCTTAGGTATATTTAAAATAATTATCACGGGCCTGTGCAAAGCCGAGCAGTTCAGCTAGTCTATAATAACAAAGATAAGACTTCCCAGAAGATAGCTATATCAGGACAACCTCCCATTATTACAACATTTTATCTATTTTTAAAAAGGGATTTTTTGATACTTATTTTTTTATTTATGCGACTAGTTTATGCTTATTTCAATGCTGAAATTTTTACAAATATTTATTGTTACAGATCATCTTATGTATACCGGACCTCCTGCTCCTCCTAGCAGATTTAACATTAAACCAGGATATCTGTGGGATGGTGTCGACCGATCAAATGGTTTTGAAGCCAAATATTTTCAGAAGATCAACCAAAGAAAAGCAGTACAAGATGAAGCATATTTATGGAGCGTCAGTGACATGTAAATACGACATGCACAAATATGTAAATAGTTTATAAAATTAAATTATGTTCTAAAAATCTAAATCTGTTGTTAATTTTGTAATTGGTCTGTTTTTTTTTGTTTTGTTTTTTTTGTCTTTTTTGGTTAGTTTTGTTATTGGTGTATTACATTTTGTTTGCAAATAATTTGATATAAATATCACATAAAAATATGTTCTGAAAAAAAATAATTACATTACCAATATCATTTTTTGGTTTATATGCAAGATATTTGTATATTCAAAAATAAATTACACTTGATCTCTTCTTGATTGCAAGAAATCGTTAAACATTTTCACAATTTTTTTTTTGTTTTATCCGGTAGAAGAGTATATGTACGACCAGTTGGTGTTGTAGGGTTTACTTTGCAGATGACATCAGTTGAAGAAATCTACAGAACCAGGACTTGATTACCACACAGGTCAACTAGGCCATGGCCTTGGGCCCACTGCTGATAGGGCCCCCAAATGAAATGAAGTGCTTTAGAAAAAGAAAAAACTTAAAATTGCAGTTTTCTGCAATTTGCTCAAAACCAAAAAAGATTTTGCTCCACTTGGCAACTGTATCGTAATATCTAATAATATCCCCCAAATACTCCCGAAAAAAAAAAGAATCTTGCAACTATTTTGGTGGAAGGGGGGGGGGCTTGGGCCAGATACAGTCTTTATCGGCTCTGCACAGAACATCAGGTACCGAAGGGTTAAAAAAAAAATTGAGCCAGTCCTGGTGAATGAAGAAAGATAACTTTTAACTCATTATCATCTGCATTTTTATCTAAAATATAACACAGCCACCATGCATCATTGTATAAAGAAACAATGTAGCCAGTTAATTTCTCAAAATCTAATTTTTCTCCAACAGGAATGATTGCATGAGTTTCTGGTGATAATGAAAACGAAAATATTTTTGTTTGCACTCTTGTCCCATATGTGGAAGGGATAAAAGCATGAAATTTTCTAGTGTTATGTACTGCCACAGCCTGGCTGAGTCTGTGTGCAAGGTACTGTTCAGTTTCAATATACTCATCCTGGATAACATAGCAGAATTCCATTGTCTTAGATAAGTTAATCTTTAACCACTCATACAACTGAAGTGGCGTCATAATTTGGTCTTGGTAAGGTCTTTGTAGGCTTGCTCTTGCTGCTTCCCTTTTAACTGTGCCTCCTACTCCATCGCAAGATCCTTTACTGTGTTGTCGCAGAAAAATGCCATTCTGCTTCAATTCCAAAATCCTTCTTGTGATGGCTTCCTTCTTGTGAAGATTTGTGAATTTTTTTTTATTTTTGTATTAGGCTGCACTGCCATCTAAAAAATAGTAAAGTTTCTTCACTTCATTAAATTTTGATTTTAAAAACTGAATAAGTTTTATCTGAAATATGTATACAGCTATGGTGTTGTGTTCAAAACATTCTGAGACTATGACAAAACTACAATGCTTAATTTCATTTTTCTCTTTAAAATATACTTCAAATGGATGTATAATGGCCTGAGGTTTTTTCCAATTCAAGGATTGTGCTTCATCCTGTAAAATAAAACTATAATTTTTTAAAAAGTCACAAACTACAGCCATTTCCGAAGTTAATAAATTTTCCTTAGTGTAACGCAAACACATAAAATTACTTTGCTGCTTACTAATGAAATCACGATGAAGAAGAACCAAGAACCTGGAGTTTTTCACTGAATATATTAATAAATTCTTGCACAGGTTTCTGTATTGTTTCTAAGTTGCACCAATCAACTGAAATCCATTGGCGAAAAGTTAGCGTTTCAATCAAATTTTCTTGAAATCCATCTTCCAAGATTTTTCTAATGTCATCAACACCAGGTCAAGAGGCACAATTTGAAAAATAGCAGTCAATAGATGCTGGATTGCATATCATTTTCGTTAAACAATCTTTATAGCTTTGAATCTGACCTTTTGTGATGGAATTTATTTTGCAGTTTTCCACCATTAGCTTCACGTTCTGATGGATAGTGCATATGCAGACGGTGTGTGTTTCACTTTGGCCAGCTGGGACACAGTTTTTGGGATGCAGCTCAGCAAATTTTGAAAATCCAACTCTGATATTTGGAATTTTTTCTTGGAAGAGCTTGTATGTTTCTTTTAAATTGCAGAACATTAATCTTTTGGAAACTTCCACTTTTTTTCCCATCTTTGTCTTTCATTGAAACACGTTCTTTGATGCCTGGCATTGGTAGACTTACTACATCGTTCTCATGAAACTCTATAATTTTATTTAAAGTCTCTGTAGGCAAGTTCTTTCGTGGTCTTTGACTTGTTGTAGACAAAATACCCTTCTGTTGCTAGAGTTTCTTGGTTTGCCTAACCTGAAAATCTGGAACCTTGAATTCCTTAACAATTTTTCTTATGCTCCAGTTCTCTGGCAACAAAGTAAGTATCATAATTTTCTTTTCCCTGCTTTCACAGTTTTGGTATACACTCTTTAAATGATCCATTACAGTATAGAACCATTTATCCGGAATGGTCGGGGCCAGATGTATTCCGGATAACTGGTTGGACATTAAAACAACATCAATTTGATGAGATTTGTAGAATATATGTGGTTGTAACATTGTTACTGATTTTAAATTATTAGATTACTGTGCTCAGAACCTATCAAGATCAAAGATTAATCATAGTTTGAAAGAGGGCAATTTCTGGCAATACCTTGGAAACAATAATACTGCATAAAAATCAAAATGCTCAATATCTGACTAAATAGGCTTTCATTTCAAATACTAGATATTGGTCAAGTTGTACAATGCATGCGGTAATCTATCAAGCGATGCACATGTCAAACTGGCACTGCATGGCACTTTTTTCTGGAAAGATTCTGAAATCAGTCGGAAATATCATTCTGGATAACTGGTTTTCCGGTTAACTGGATTCCGGATAAATGGTTCCATACTGTATTTCATTTTTTGAATCACAATTTTGATCTTCATCAGATGAACTGGCATTTCTTAGAAAGTTTCTCTTGACTGTTGATGTTATATTTTCAATTTTTTGATTAGAATACTTTCTATACCTTGTTTTTTTTTCTGTTTACTGGTGATTCACCTAGTTCCACAAGTGATGCATTAAATAAGGTCAAAGATTCATTCAATTTTAAAGCTTCAGAATCACTGTCTTCAGATATATTACTTTTAGATTTCAAATTGCAATAGCTGGTGCTGGGAAGATCATTCTGCATTCCTGACAGGTTCTTTCTGCATTTAGTACAAACTTTTACAGGCATTTCTGGAATTAATGCACACATCCATGGTGCAACAGTTCTTAGTCCTTTTCTTACATGAGAATGATGAGGTTTGTTGAAGGGATTAAAGCAATTTAAAATCTCAACTCTTCTAGAATTCATTGTGAATATTAAATAGTATTCTAATAACAAATAAGTTTTGTAATTAATGACATTTTACTGCATTAAAAAATGCAATTTGTAGATTATTCAGACAAAATTACCATCATGAACATATAAGCACCACAGAACAAGTCAGCAAAAATATGTACCAGTGAAGTCTTATAATACAAAGATGTAGAAGTAATACCTACCAGGATCCGCCTCTATACACATTTTAGCCAATCAACCTAAAGGATCCACCCAACAAGTTACGAATTACACTCACCAGAAATTCTTTTGAAATAGTTTCTAGAATATTCATGCTTATTCTGAAAGAAATAATTTGTTCTGTATTATTGCAAAGATGTAGAATAATACCTACCAGGATCCACCCCTATACACATTACAGCCAATCAAGCTAAAGGATCCACCTACAAGCTAAGAATGCACCCAGCAGTAACTCTTTCGAAATAGTTTCTAGAATATTCATGTTTATTCTAAAAGAAATAATTTGTTCTGTATTATTAAAACCAAATATAAAAGTGTAATAAATGAAAGACCAATATGTTATTGGTGATAATTTAAAATTCCAAAAGTTTATATATATAATTAGACATTAAATGATATTTAACAAGAAATTATAGAAAATATTTTCCATAAATCTAACATGGCATTGAAATGAAAGTTAGAATTATCGCTGTACATATAAACTTCAACTTTCTGTATCTTCTGATCCCCTCATGAAACTTGGGGAAAAGTAAGAGTCATGAATGGGAAAATCAGTTTGAGAATTTTTTGTAAATTTTAAAAATGTCGCTTTTTAAAAAATTTAAATAAAAAAATTTTTAATCATGTTGCATATCAAATTAAAGGTTGTAAAAAGAGCTTTAAAATTATGCATAAACCAAGTTTGTATCGCATTTAGTTTTTGAGAAAATGGCAATTAAAGTCATTCCAGATGTAGCAAATTTTAATGAAAAACGCTATAATTAATTGTTAATAAAATTAAAACGAAATGCATTAAAAAAATAATTTTAGTGTTTTCTTTCGTAACTATGTAAAGACATTTTATAAACCAAGTTTTATCAAAATCTGAGGGGTTAAGGGAGAAAAGGTGTGTTGATGTGACATGGAATGACTCAACTACCAATTTTGTCAATCGCTCACAAAATAAAACTGCGAATTTCTTCAATCGCTGGCAAACAAAATGAAAATAATAATAAACTCATTTCATTCAGTCATGGAAAAAAGGCGTGAATTGGTCTCAGTAAAAAGTGAATTTCATCAATCAGTCATGGAAATTTTTTTTCCAAATTTCGTCAGTTTATCGCAGATTGTAATTTGTCTGTCAGATTTTCAAATATTTTTAACTTTGTATTTGTTTTAAATTATATATATTAAAATCCCCCAGCCGTGATGGCACTGGGAACATATATACGCACACATGTGCGAACACACACTCATATATGTATGTGTGTATGTATAGATAGTATTGAGTATCAAAAAATGTAATATATAAACTTGTCTGTGTAATAAATTCATTAAAAAAAAAAAAACAAGGTTTGTAAAATATCATATTTTCAAAAATATTAAAAAATAGTCCGATATTTTGATATATAGCTGATATTTTATATATATACTATTTATTTAGATTGTTAAAGTTTTACTAATTAAAATGTAAAATAGATGCATCTCAAACTTTTAATTACATACCTTATTTTTTTAAATAGTTTGAAACTGAAGTTTATTCATGAGCTTGATCTCTGTCCTTAAAAATAGCTTTTAATAGTTCATTGAAGCATGAATATGTTGAACAAGATGCATCAGTTCATTGGATCTAGTGACGGAGGGTTACCAGAGCATCTATACCTTTGCAAAAGTCGGTGAATTGTGTTTCAACGTTTTATTCGTTATCTGATTCATCTGCATTGGCAACATCTTTAAGTTCTGAGACTATTTCTTGTATGTTCTCCATTTCTACTGTTATTACATTTTAGTCAATATCTACAAAATCATGAGAATTAATCATTCTCCAAGAAACAGCATTCGATTCTTCATTTAATACTTGTTGATCTTTGGTAGAAGATGCATCATTTTCGAATTATTCAGAATGAAGCTTGGTTCTTTGAAACAGTCCTCTTAGAGGTATCATGTGTAAAGCTATAAAGAGATTTGTTCTAGGAATGCAGTTTATAATATTGTCCAGAAATCAAATGCCAAAGGACAACCAATTGAATTCCCCTTTAAAAGCTGGTGTGAAATTTCTTGGAATTTACATGTGTAGAATGGGAAGAAATGCCAATGGGTTTTTTCCAAAATTGCTCCGTGTTTCGCAATCTGACAAATATTGCAGTCAAATTGTCTTCCAACTCATCTTTATTAAATATCTGAAAATATTGTTCAGATGTAATTTTTTTTTTCCTTTTGATTTACACAATTCATTTTATAAAAAATACCAGAACTTATTTGGCGTATATTAGCATCATTTAATAAGAAAAATAAATATTGTTGATTTAAGCGAAATTGAGAATATTTTGACATTAATTTGGCTTTAATGAAATCACTAGAAGGTAACTTTTGTGGTCTAGTATGGAATCGACCATATTTTCCTTCTATATAAAGGTGAGGGAAGCACTTTATATCGAGATCTTTGTCTCTAGCGTCAATTGGTCGAGCGTTTACCTTGAGTAATTGGTAGAGTTCCGATTCTGGAGCATGTTGTCTTGTCTCATGGAAAGGGTAGATGGTGTATTGTTCGTAATCAGTTTCTTTTTTGTGAGTTATTTGGGTCAATAATGCACTTTCCTCCACTTTCCATAGTGCATTATCATCTCCCTGCAGATCTGTGCTGTGTACAATATGCTGTACATTTTTGTTATGGCTGATTAATTGATGTGATGCTTTTGGCAGTTGTATGTGAGAATAATGTACATTCACATTTTTGAGGTATCTCAATGCTTCATTAACCTTATTGACGTCTACAATGTCTTCCCACGCTATTTTTGATTTCGTTGGTATACCACTTACCATAATGTAGAGTTCTGTGTTTTTATAAACAGGATCTTCTGGTCGAGGGAGCTTTTTTATGGTTTTTTTCAAGTGGCAAGGGTAGTTGGGACGTTCTGCCCTTTACTTTCTTTACCAATTGTTGGTTAGGAAGATGTTTCTTTGCGACAGGATTCATCGACCAAGATCGCCTCTCGGACTAATCGATTACGATGAACCGAGCCGGTGGCTCATCAGTAAAATGAAGGCGTCCATACCTAAGTCGGACCTTGGGTCGAAACCAATCTAGCGTGTCTATGCATAGTCGGAGTTTTCTGTGCCCGACGGTTGGATTAGCTGGAGTCTTAGAAATAACTTTCAAGCTACTAATCTCGATCGGGACCACCTCTTTGGCACTTCTGAAGGGAGTTTCCACGTTTCCAGTTTAGAGTCCGATAGTGGTATCTAGCACAACTTTCCATTCACTTACGCTTTGTTGTGTGTTTGTTTGTTTTATGTGTTATTTAGTATGTGTTCCCGGATGGCCTTCGATTGAGTCAACCGCATCCGATGTTTTGCCATCGGTAGAAGTCAGAGGGAAAGCTCTCGGGGGGTCATATGGGAGCGACCTAAGCTAGGACGTGTTTAAGCGTTCAGGGACACATTTCCTCTACGTCCCTGGCTAGCGTGAGGCTCCTTCTTCTTCTCTGCAGCCGATGAGAACCAGTCGTAACCTTCATAGGATTTCGTTGATTGGAAACTGCTGTACAGTAAGAGTTGTCGGGAGAACCGGGCTTAAGGCCTAGGGCCCAGTTTCCTCTTTTGGTTTCCGGCTCCAAAGCTGTCGAGCGACTCAGGCACACTCCCCAAGTGTGATGTGGTGGTGTCCTTGGAGTTTGAGCTCCACTCCACCGTATATCTGAAAGACCTCTGACGTCAATTTGTTTGGGTGCAGGGGAGTGATATGCAGGTAGCGTATGCTCCCCTTGGTCGAAGAGCCCGCCTGCGAATGTGCCTGGGTAAACCGTTTCTCCAATGGCGGATCACTCGTATAGGTTCAATTCAAGAGAACCTGGACTCTGCGTTGGAGTACGTCCGCCTTCGGCGGCGTAGCTTGTCTTACCACTTGAAATGCTTTAGCATGCTGAATCAAGAGCTTCTCGTAATCGCTTCCCGACTCACTCCAGGGTGTGATTCACTATAGCCTTTTAACATGTATTTTCGTTTTCCATGATGGTTTTGACGATAGCGAGTTGCAGCTTCTTTCAGATGATGAGAACTTGATTTCTCGGAGATTTTAGGCCTTTCTCTTTTGATATTAATACATCTTCCAAGATTTTTTTTAATGTAACTATTTTCTTTCTGTGATAAATGTTCATTTGGATAACTATTAGATTCTTGAGAAGAGGGAGGAGAACATAGTGATCTCTTAAGAAACTACCAGAAAAACGTAAACGTTTCACTGGGTTTTCATTCCTCATGTCATTGAAGCAACAATTTTGACAGGCTGTGCCAAAGTTGGGAGTATTTTCATTCCACGCATACCCCTCATTCAATCCGATATGCCATTTCAATTCAAATGTCTACAATTTCCAGTTCATTTAGCTTTTGCCATGTCCATCAATAAGGCACCAGGGTCAATCCTTTAATGCAGTTGGAGTCAACCTGGAATCACCTTGCTTTTCTATTAGTCTTTCGTTGTGTCTCAAGAGTTAGCTCTTCAAGAAATTTGTATGTATTTGCCCCGAATGAAGAAACAAGAAACATAGTTTATGAAGCTTATTTGAAGTAATTGTTTTTCAGTTCGTTCCATCATGTACAGTTCAAAGACAGTTTGAATTTTTTTTCTTTTTAGCTTTTATTGCTCTAATGATGAATAGAAAAAAGCTCATTTATAGCTAAATTCGGATGCGTCTATTATACAGGGTAATTTTTTTTAAAGTTGGGAAAGTACAACCCTATAACAAAAGAATCACTGATCCAAATGACCTGAAATTTTACTAATGTGCTCCCAAAGCAATGGGAATTTTTTTGACGTAATTAAAAAAAAAAAAAAAAAAAAAAAAAAAATCCCACCGACAGATGGCGCTGTGTATGCAGCAAAGTCGGGAGACAAGATTGTGCACGACACCCATACAGTGACGATAAAAGCATGAAGTACGTACACCTCGTGTTCATTATTCCAGGGATATCCTCGCAATGACTATGCCATCGACGGACCGTGCGTTGTTAGTGAAACTGTATTATCAGAATAATGACAGAGCAGCAACTGCTCTTAGGAGATTTTGGACACTTAACAATTTCAGAAAATGTACAATGATGAATTTACGGAAGATGGTTTTGAAATTTTAACAGACTGCTTCACTGACCCTAAAACCCGGTAGAGGAAGGAAACCAGTTGATGATAACCTACAACGCCATCTGTTGGTGTGATTTTTTTTTTTTTAATTACGCCTAAAAAATGCCCATTGCTTCGGGAGCATACTGGTGAAATTTCTGGTCATTTGGATCAATGGTTCTTTTGTTATAGGGTTTTACTTTCACAACTTTAAAAAAAATCATCTTTTCATTTGATTCATGTGTATAACATTTCGACTGCTTTTTTTTATTTGTTTGTTTTATATTGTATGTTTAATTTTGAAATTGTTTTTTCTAGGGTTGGGCAATTTGCCGGCAAAATGGTATTTTTGCCAGGACAGTGGCAAAAACTGGAAAAAACCTGGTAAAAACCGGCAAAATTGGCAAAAACTGGCAAAAAGGCTGGATTTAATAAATATATTAAAATAACATAATTTTGTATATATTATAATTGAGACTTAAATCAGAATATTAATTAGATGTTTCATTAATATTAATTTGATTAATTAAAATAATTTTCATTGGTGATATGAATCAAAAAATATCAATAATCAATCATAATCAATTTTGTAGATAAATTTATGTGATGGTGACAGGTAAAAACTTTTTACTTTTCTCAAATTAATGTAGTAATGTTGCCTTTAAAATAAATATATATTAAAAAAAAATTAAATCAACAGTTTCTACATTTAAAAAATCTATAACAAAAAACAATATTAATGCATAAACATTGCCAAATCAATCTTCATTTTATCTTTATTTGAGCCTTTAGGTATAACTTTTACATATACTTTATAGAAGTAAACTACTTGTATAGAATGTATTATTATAGAAGGTACTACTTGATTATCCCGTCGACCAGTTTCGCCAAATTAAACAAATCGCCAAACTATTCACCAAATTATACAAATGAAAAAATATTGCCATTCTAAACTTTTAAGTTAGGAAAATGAATGAATTTTAATTAAAGAAAAAAAATCCCTAAATAATAGGGTTACTTTAATGATAAAGTTCACTCATGACGCAACAACATAGCAAATATAAAATTTGATTTATGCAGATTATTTCGGACAAAATAATACTAAGAACAGTTTATGTGTTTAAATGCAGAATTATTAAATTAAACCATAAGCAAACAGATATTTTTAAGATATTGGATTTGTGAATTAAATGTAAGTATTTTAACTGCAATAATCGAATTTATTAAGGAACATAATAAATATCATGATAACGGAAGATTGTAAAGAATTCAATCTTCTTTATTTAGTCAAAAAACATAGAAAAAAACCTATAAAATGTATGTAAACATTAGATATAGGCTTGAAGCAAATATAGAAAAATAAAAATATTTTGTGGACAAAAATTTGTGACGGCAGTTGAAACTAATCTGTTATATTTTTTCTTTTTTAATATCATGAGATAATCATTTATTGACATAATTTTCACTTTAAATAACAAAAGGAAAAACAAATTAGTATAACCTTAATTAAAATACAAATAAAATAAAATAAAATTCACATGATGATGTAACAAACATGCATAACATGTTTAATGTCAAGTGAAAATGACATTTACAATTACCCATAATTAGCATTTAATCTTATAGTTTGGCGATAGTTTTTTGGTCGATGGGATAATCAAGTAGTACTAAGTAAACTTTTAAATTCCTTCAACTTTTTTTTTTTTTTGGGGGGGGGGGGGCGGAGTTATAAAAAAAACACATGGATTTGATGACATTAATATGTATAAGAGAGGAAAGGGTAGAATAATTTTAATTGATTATTTAATGTTGCAAATATAGGCAAATTAATCTTTTAGGTAATTTTTCTTACAATTTTCCCCATTGTCATTATACAAGCTACAGACTTGAATCTTGATTTGATCTTAGGAAATGAGAATGTTCAAATCTCAATGAGAATCTTTCAAAATGTTTTGTTTCTATTGTTTTTACTTTAACTTCAAATTACTGTTGTTCTCATAGCATAGCAAAATTGGTAAGTGCTATTTCTCTCTCAGACTTTGCTACAAAATTAACTGAAGCATAAGGATTGATTGTTTAATAATTATGACAGTTTAAACCAAAGCCAATAAGTTATTTACTAAAAACTACAAACTACTTACATTACTGTTTTAATGATGCATTGAATATTCTAAGGTAAATAAAAAAAATAAAAAAACATATTATTGGAGTTGAAATTATTAAAAACTAAAATATAATAATTACATCGCTGTAAATAAAACATATCTATTTTTGCCACTTTGGCAAAAAGTGGCAAAAATGTATTTTTGCCAGGACGGTTTTTACCGGTTTTTTCCATGGTTTTTACCACCTTTGGCAAAAACGTGCCAACCCTAGTTTTTTCTAAACAAACATTCTTAAAATCCCGGGCAACGCGCCAGCTATAGTATAATATGAATGACACATATAAAATGTGTTGAAGAAGTTTCTATGTGACAAACTAAATACAAGTTTAAACGTTATTGTATTATTATTTTTTTTTAGATAAATTGCAATTTTGTTACTTTAACTTAGCATCGTTTCTCAAAACAATCCTGATCCTGATAGACAGAGAAAAAAGCTCAGCAGTTACGTTGATGCAAACTGGTTATGCATTTTAAACACTTTCCAACATAGTTGAAAAGTGTTTAAGACTTCGCTTTGTCTGTCTGCCTGTCCTTACTCTAACTCTCATAAATATACTCAGATTGCCCTTTAATTTTTGTATGTTATTAACAAGTGTTAGTGTAGAACGATCGTTATTGAAAATAAAATGTGTAGCATTTATAGTTCTTTTACAGTTGGATTTTCAAATAGGTTATACGTTTTCCAAATTTTTTACTTAGACATCATTTTTCACCTTATTAAACTGCGAAGTTATGTTACAATATTCTGAATATGTTGGAAAATGTTTTATAATCTATACTTCACGCATGATTTTTCGATCTTGTTTTTTTTTTTTTTTTTTTTTTTTATCTAGCATTAAATAAAATTAAGACACTTCATTTTTTTTTTCTTTTCTATGAAATATTAGAACAGCCTCAAATTGGTTTGAGAATGATTTATCTTCATTACTAACGCATTAAGAAGTAAATATTTTCTTTGTGTTTTACTTACCGGTTCTACTGGCCTTGTTGGCGATATGAGACGGCCTTCTCACATCGATACATGATGATAGATAATTAGATAGCCAAAAATATATAAATCTTAACTGTTATTGCTGTTCCCTTACAATCTTCATTCTTTCTCTCTCTTTTCTTTTTCTTTCTTACTTTTTAAAAGATATAACTTCGAAGATAATTTCTCTAAATGATAAATACACATCTACAAAAAAAAAAAAGATTATACCGTAAAATCAGCAATTTTTTTTCTTTGCAGTGTATATTTAGAAGATATTCGTCGATGATTCAAATCTGGAAAGGGGAGAGGTTTTATGGGACACAGTTCGAGACTTCTAAACATGTATTTAGCAAGATTATTTTTCAGAACTTCTGCATTCCAATGCCCTTGTACAAAAAAAAAAAAAAAAAAAAAAAGGTTTGTGGAATTTTTTGCCTTAACTAGTACCAAGTTGATAAAATTGTTATGATAACTGAATAATACCTACACAATGCAACATTTTCTTGCAGTCTCTAATGAATAAGTAAATGGGTGAAACCGCCATATCTTATTATTGGTTTGTTCCTGAAGTCAGAATTTAACAAATTCACATTTTTATTTATAAATGATTATTTATAAAAAGTTAAATCATCCGGTTTTGCCTCTCCGGTGCGGTAAATTATTGTTTTCTAATAGGCTTTTTTATACCCCATAGAATATCCGATTTTACCCCAAGAGAATGAGAGTTGTAAAGAAAGCCACAAAATTGCACCTATTAATGCTAGGAACAGTTTTATTGTCGGAAATAAATTTTTATGAAATATGCTACATGCAATAATATAAAAATTTTCAAAAACTTTAAATGTGTTCATATTAAAGAATTTTTAAAATTAACAAACATTAAGACAAACAAGAAAGAAAAATCATGCGTCACACATATATTATGAAACACTTTCAGAATACTGTAACAAAGCTTCGCCATTTAATAAGGTAAGAAAAAGTATCTCAATAAATAATTTAGAAAACGCATAACACAGTTGAACACCCAATTTCTGCAATTAACGCCCACACTCGATAAGATATTCAAATTCTTTTGAGCAGCCCTGTATATTTTCTATAGATTTGTATACACACTTCACATGGTTTTCTAAAATTTAATTCGACTATAAAACACAGAGCTCATTTGAAAATTTATTTTCAGCATTTACTGCCCATATTTGGTAACATGAAATTTTTTGTACAGCCTTACTACAATTTTTTTATACACACTACGAATTAAGCTAAAATTTAGTTCAGATAGGAAACTCATAACACAAGTAAAATCGCACTTCTATCAATTTCAATTACAATCCATAGACTGTAAAATATTCAGTTTTTTTGCGTAGCGCTGTGTATGAATGCATATATCTTAGTATATCCTAACTAAATATAGTTTAGCTGGAAAACACAACTGAAAAACACCTCTAAGCTATTCACGCCCATAAACAGTAAAACTTGCAAATTTTTTTGCGCATTCTTGTACATGAGCTAAAGAATTTATACACCACGTAATGTACTAACATTTGGTTAAGCTTTAAAATTAATATGCATCTGAAATCACACTTCCCAGAGTTATCACTCATAGACAGTTACGGTAACAAAATTCTTTTTTGTGTCTCTGTTAATGAATAAATAAATGCTTTGCACTCCATATTCTACAATAACCATCTTGTAATGCCCTTCAGCAATACACATCAATTCCATTATGTTTAAAATAGTGTAAGATTTTAAAAATACACTGAAAATGGTTTTTCCCCATTGGCCATAATGTAACGGAATTATTTTGTGTGTCCCTGTAAATGAATGATAAATGTTATGTACTCCATAGTCTACAGAAATAATGTTTATTGCAGCTCATTAAGGTATATAAATTTCAGTATGTTTAATATAGTGATATTCGCATTATTTTTTATGTCATATTCGCTTACTTCCCGTATTTACTCAATTTCATGCACCTTGTATTATTATTAAATACTTGAAAAATAATGTTTTATTTTTAATATGACGTCATTTGATCTTATTTGTAATTCTTAAAATTTTTCATTTCATTTTCATTTGAAAATTAATTGTTGGGGAAGAATTACTATTCCAGGTTTTGTATTTATTGGCAACGATAATGGTTAACAACATAAAATGATTAAATTTTACAGGGAATATATTCATTCATACTCCAGGAAAATAATAAAATTTTTAATTAATTGAGAAAAATATTTAAAAATAGTAAATAAAACCTACCCTGTGTTCATTTCTGGGTTATAAACTATCTATCTGCAAAGATACAGAGTCATTAAATCATCCGTTTTGACGTTTGCTTCAGCCAAACATTCATACAAACTTTCACATTAATAATGTTAAAGATTAATTGTCCGATTGATATGCCGAGCTTCTTGAATGATGCTATCACTTTACTCTGGGTTTGTGCATCATGTCTGCCGCCATATGTCATTTGCTAACTGCCTATACATGTTTATTAACATTGTCCGTCAGGAACCTAAAAAAGGGAATGCTTGATTTGGTGAAAATGACATCATATTTAATATAAATCATGTATTTTAATTCTTAAAACTGAAATAGTTTTATATGCGCAAAAATGTTGTTATTTTCATACCACCAGTTTCAAAAATTTTCAAAGAATGAGAAGCTGTGACAAATGTTATATCAGCTTTGAAAATAACATTATTGAAATCGCATACTGAGCAACGTTTTATTATAATTTAGAATACCATTATAAGAGAGAGGTGACATGGCGCACTCTCATATTTTGGAAGATATAATGGTAAACGCCCGAAGTTTCCAACAAAATCCTATTGATCGAATAATTTTTTGTTTTTCTGTATGTCTTCATTTTTTATACAGGCACTCCACTATAACTGCATCAAAATAGCGCAACTTTCGCAATTTTCAGTTAAGCTATCTTTTAAATATAATTTCTTACTTATAAAAATAAATTTTATAAAACTAGCATTATAAATATTTTTAAACATGGGAGAAAATTAGATTTACTTTTCTCCAGAAAATCGAAAAATGCGATACAATGTAAAAGTGCATTGGGTTGCAATGCAGCTAGTTTTTATGTAATACTAGGGGACTGGTGTGCCCCCTACGAGCTACGCTCGCCAACCCCCGTTCAGACACTGCAGATTCTAAAACATACTATTTTAATCTGCTTAAAAATGATTACAAAAGATTGAATTATAATTAAACGACCAAGTGGCGATCGCCTGTAATCGGGTTTCCATTTATTTCATTTTGACTGAGTGATCTTAAGGCTGAATCTACTGCTGTCCAGACAGCTAACGACTGTTTTCGTGATTGATTAAATAAGATCAAGTAAACATTTGAAAATCAGCTTGTATAAAATGGCTAAGTAAACAATGTCGCTGCCTCACGTAATTTTATAACGACGCTATAAGGAAACTGCTTTAAATAAGACATTTTAAATGTATCGTTTCTGACCTAATTTTTTATCAAAGTTTTATTCATATTTTTAATATTAACGTAAAAATACAGTTTTAATTGGAAGGAACAATTATTATTTGCGCTGTTTTAAAATTTGCAGCAATACGTAAAAAGATTGTTTCGAAATAAATGAATCTCTCGTGTAAATATATTTTTAAGTTGACACTGTTTGGAAATATTATTTGAGCATTTTAAATGTGGCGTAATTTTCCCCATTTACTACTTTTAACGCGTATAGCAATTTAATTATTATTTTAAACTTTTATTTCTGTTTCTAATAATCACGTGTAAATACATTTCTTAATTGAAAGGGAATATTATTACGTGCGCTTTTTTACAAATTGGAAACAATATAAAAAATGGTCTTATCGAAATATGAAATAAATATCTATCGAAATAACGAAAATTTGAATAAATAAAAAAAAATCCTGATAAAAATTAGTCAAATTAAAAAAATAATTTCTACTGCACACCGCAAACTTGTCAAATGTTCTTTCAAAATATGGTTAAATTACTGCGCATAGTTTATGTTCCTATAAAACTTTTTTAACGGAACTATTTTGACAGACTTCAGTATTAAATAACTCATAAAATTATTCTTCGATTTCAGAACTGTCTGCTTCAGCGTGTTTATCGAACATTTCTCAATAAAACTACCAATTTTTATATGCAAACGTTTTCTTAATGTTAATCTAGAAAGACCTCCAGACACAAAAAATTCATTTGCAGCGGTGAGAGCATTAGTCCCCCCCCCCCCCTCTTATTTTAGAATAGAGAGATTCCTCAAATTCTTTCAATAATTGCAATAAAAATTTATATCGCGGTTGGTCTATGGGGAGAATTAGCGAATGCTTGACATGTTTGTATATCTTCAGGAAAGATTTTGGAAATCAAAGTGCATCTCGTTTACCTGGAAAGAGAACTCTGAAAAGCCACAAATTTCGAGTTCCCCATATTTGGGCTTAGCATCCTAGATGGTGGGATGAGTTCCCCACCCCGCGACATTTCCCTGAAGGGGAAAAAAACCCTATTTGGATGTGCCAGTCCCAAAAGTATCTTCTATCTCATGCATGTTAATACTTCCAATTTCGCTATCATCAGGGCTTAATTTGCGCTGGAGAGCTCCGGTACTTCTCTGTTTTTAGTAAATATTTAAATATTGGCGAGAATTCAGCGGAGCTCATAAACACTGCGCTGGGCTCCGGAGCCCAGTGCAATAACGCTTCCGAAAAACGAATCATAAATTACCTTTTCCTGTCCCTCCCATCTCCAATCTTTTGCCTTCTTTGTATCAAAACACTTATAAGTGTCGCTCACGAAAGATATGGGGATGAAACAGGTTCGATTTTTATATCAGTCTTCGGGTTTGGGAGGCTCGAGCTCAATCTGTCTTAAAATTAAAATTTTATTTATTTCCATTTCAAATCATTTTAATGCTATTTTGATCAGAATATAGAGTAAACAGAAATAGTCTTTTTCTATTCTGCATAGCTGCGAACTATTCATTTTTTGTGTTAACACTATTTCCGAATCATAATCCTGAGCTTATTGAATCGCAGAATTTTGCGATTAATTAACATTAAGGTTAGGCAAAAGTTTCTATTTGGAAGTAGTAATAACTAAAAAGTGGAATAGTGGATAGCTAAGTATACGCTGTATTTAACATTTTTATTTTGCAATAAATAGACAATGCTTTCAATTTTGAAAATAATGTATGAAATATAAATATGCAGATTGGGTGCGCTACGAGTGTTAGTACTGCAGAATATTAGGGCTCCGGTCCTTTTTTTCTTAGAAATTAAGCCCTGACTATCATAGTGCCAAAATTAAATGACAATCTGATGTTCATCATGAGAATTCGAAAGGTATATTAGGTTCTTAGAATTGTGTGCATTTAAAAAAGAGATATAAGCCTCGCATTTTTCAAACAAATTATTAAATTTCGGCACCCACCCTATTAGATGTCTGCAACCAAAATTCCTATTCCAAAGACATTGTAGCGACACTTGTTGGGCAGTTTACACTCAACCCTAATAAAGATCTATTTATGTGAAAGTGTAACAGAATATGAAGTTTGATTAAATTCCGTGCGTTAGTTTTTGAGACATAGTTAACGCGAAAATTGTGAAAAATGCAAGATAGCAGCACCACCTGTTTTATGATTTACACGAAAATCTAATAAGCACCAACTATGTCAAAGGTCTGGTCTAACCGAATATGTAGTTTAATGAAATTCTGTGCATTAGTTCTTGAGATATGACTATCGCTAAAATCGAGTAAATTCTGAAAAATCCATTGTTGTTGGGCGTTGGGCGATACAACAAAACCTAATCAGCAACAGCTTATGTCCACTTCTAACTCAGGTGTTTCCAAACTATGGTACGTGTACCACTACTGGTACGCGAAAGTCTAATACTGGTACGGGAAATGGAATACAGCATATTATTATGAAATCAAAACGGCTTAAATTTATCACCCAGAAAATTTTCGAATGCAATTTAGTGATTTTTTTTTTTTGTTTTGGTTACTAGAAATGTTTGTTATAGAAAAATTTATTGTTTTGGTGAATGCATATCTTGAGTAATAAACGTGGCATTGGGTATTTGAAATCCATACACATGTTGCGTATGTTACAATCATTTTTTCAGAATTAAAAGCATATAATTATTTATATGAAAAAAAATTGTAAGTCTGACCTAACTTTAAAATTAATAAATAAACACTTATTAGTGACAAAACTGCTTTTGAAATTAAATTGTTTGAAGGTATAAAGTCTGGATGCGTGGAAGTAGGGGGAGCTTGTGCGAATAGAAAGAGTTAAAAAAAATTAGAAGATGAACATTTGTTTCTCAATTAGCCGGATATTTTTCAGACTTATTGGAAAAGGCTTGTGGAGCGGTAAGGCTAATTTTTGGAAATTGTTCATTTATTTCTCAATCAGCTCGATTTTTTCCAGGCTCATTGCAATGAGCCTATGTAGATTTAGCCTAATTAGAAAATAATCACCCGTTTGTCCAAACAGCTCAGCTTCAGCTACGTTTATTGCAAGAAGTCCTAGGAAGTGAATGTTTATGCATAATTTTAGTATAAAAAATAGGAGCCGGAACTTAAAATACTCATAAAAATGGGTATAAGAAAACTGCCATTTCCTTAACGTGAACGTGAATTAAGATTAATGAATACTTCATTTTTATTTTTAGGGTGTATGTTTCGCAAAATTCCCGTACAGAAGTATTAATAAAATCTGTATATGACGCAGATTTTTAATGTTTTCTCAACATTACGTAGAGAATATGGGTTGCTAATGAAAATAATTATAAATAATATATAAAAAAAATTCTGCAAAATGTAATCTGCATATGAGACAGATTTTTAATGTTTTCTGAGCGTTACGTAATAGAGAAGATGGGTTGCTGGATGAAAATAATTAGACATATATAAGAAAATAACAACAAAATAAGAAAATAATAATAAGACATATATAAGAAAAGTTGTTATATCATTAAAATCTGCAGACGGGGCAGATTTTAATGTTCTGCCAGCATTACTTAGAGAAGATAGATTACTGAATATATGCCATTTTTATGAGACTTTTACTAATCATGCAAGAAAACCATCTCCCCTGGTGAGACAATTAGAATCTAAACATAAGGCTTCTAAAAGATTATCTCATGGAGTTTTTTTCAAATGAAATTGGTAGAGTTATCTGCAAGCAAGCAGAAAATAGCTTCTTTGCTTGAATTTAATGAGAAGTTGTTACACGCCTTCTTATAATGCATAAACTTAAAAATAGCCAAAGCACACTATTTAAAAATCTTTTTTGCTGCCAGTTACTGAAGACATTCACAATGCTGTTTTGGGAGAAAACTTAGCCAAACAACTGTACTCAATTCCTTTGACTAATAACACTGTATCACATAAGATTCAAGAAATGACATCAGACGTCAATGAATAGTTAATTGAAAACTTAACAGCCAATATTACTTTATTCATTTGGATGAGAGTACTGATATTACAAGCACTAGGGAATCGAACCCGGGCTTCCCGGGTTACAGAACATACACTCTAAAAAAAATCCGTGAAAATACAAGAGATTTTCCGTAAAATTTTACGGAGAAGTTTCATTTTTCCAAAACAACAGTACAATTTCCGTAAATGACATTAGTTCCGTAAATGACATTAGTTCCGTAAAGGAGATTTTAAATCCGTAGATATGCAGAAAGTTTTCCGTAAATTTGATGGATTTTTTTTCAAAACAGTACAATGTCCGTATTTCCCCATTTCGTAAATAACGTTCAAAGGTTTGCATACAGATATCGTGTTGTTTGAAATGCGAATTAATATTGTTGTATTTACTATAGGGTCCAGGGTCTTCTAGGATCCAAGCCTGGACCGGTCCCGTGGGCCTATTTTCTGTCATTAGACTCGGGCCAATCCTGGAGCTCATTCTAACCGGGCCCGTGTCTGGACGGTAATTTTTTGTGAAAATGATATTTTTTATTTTTTAGTGAAATCTTTAGAAATTTACTTTATTTATATAAATTACAGAAAAATATTTTTTTTAATCTACTTTTCTTTCTTTATAGTGCTTCAAATTATGAATTTTTTCACTGACATTTTAAAATTTCATTTTAATTTTATTAACGTGAGGCAATATTAGGTTTCGTAAAATAATATCTTTGCAAATTATTGTATTGAACAAAACTGATTTGTCTTATAAATTTGTGAATTAAACTAAAATTTATTATTTTATTAATTATAATTTTAGAAAGTTTATATTGTTTTCTTTAAATTTATAAAAATAATTAATGACTTTTTCTTTACTTTTATAAAAAGGAAGTTTATAATTTTATAAAGTTTATAATATATTTAGTTAGTTTATAATTTTATAAATTAAACTAAATTAATTTAGACTAAATTAATAAATCCAAATTTAAACCTACCTATCCCAAGGTCATTAATTTCAAAATTTTCACTAAACATCTATTTTTTTTTTTTTTTTTATATTTTTAAGGTTTTATAAATTAATATATTTGCAAATTATCGGTATGTAGGTGTTAAACTAAGCTGAATTGTCTTATAAATTTGTGAATTAAACTAAAATTTATTATTTTATAAATCATAATTTTACAAAGTTCATTTTTTTTTAATAAAAAAATAATTAATAACTTTTTGTTTACTTTTATAAAAATGAAGTTTATAACTTTATAAAGTTTATAATTTATTTCGTTAGTTTATAATTTTATAAATTAAACTAAATTAATTTAAACTAAATTATCAAGTCCAAATTTAAACTTACCTATCCTAAGGTCATTAATTTCAAAATTTTCTCTAAAAATCTATTTTTTCTTTTGATTTTTTAAAATTATTCAGTTTAACAGAATCGTACACAAAAGCTCTCAGCAAAGATTAAATATAATAATTTAATTTTTTATAAAATTGTTTATTCGCATAAGTTTTTAAAATAAAGAGATAAATAAAATTTACTTTAAAGCATGTAATAAATACGTCTACGTAAGATAATTATTGATTTTACTGGAATTGATAAATAGATCAACAGACAAATAATTTTAAAAAGTATATGTACTATTGCAAAAAGAAGCAAGCATTAGTTTTAATACAATGTTTTACGCATATAATACATAAAAAGTTAAAATTTATCTCTTATAAAGCATCAAATAATAAAGCAAGATATTAAAAATTATGAGAATAAAATATTGAAAAAATCCATCTAACTATGAAACCTTCAAGTTTTTGCATCATTAAAAGAATCTAAAATAAATAATAACATTTGAGGGAACGAAGTGTCCGGTCTTAGTGTAATGGTACAGCCCGCCAGTTTACTACACAGAAGTTTCCGCATTCGAACCCCTTCGGGGCAAGTGTTGGTTATTTACTGAAAACTCGCACAGAAATGAAAGAAAAAAAAATAAAAAGTGTTATAAGATGTTACTTGAGAAATATATATATATATATATATATATATATGTGTGTAAGATATCGCCTCTGTATAACGGGCGCACCTCGATATAACGAACGCACATCGATCTGTCTGTAACGAGCGGTCGATCACCGCTATCACACATCCCATTAATAGGTATATCGTCGTTGATGTAGTCGTGCGAATGTAAGAAAAATCAGCAGGCATTTTCCTGGGAACTAGCGTTTATTCCTTTGTAATTACAAGTCTCTCTTTAAGCTAGGCCCAGGGGACAGTTTGAAGAGTCTTTTACCGGGGAAACATCGTCTTATCGTTCATATTTCGGCGAATTGCCGGACTTACAACGGCAAGGATGCCGTCGCACTTCGAAGAATACTGGCCGTAGTTTTTGTGGAGAGTGATTAGAGTCAAAAGCCACGCAAAAACGTGCTCCTCACATTATATACGGCCGGACCACCGCTAGAGACCGCTTTGCAACTTATGAAATAATGTCATTTAATTGGCTAATTAGCCCTTAACTCATATCTGGGTAAGCAGCCCAGATAATTAACATGCAAGATGTAGCCACCGGGAGAAGAGAGATGCGTTACCGTCAGCACTTTTAATCTTAACGAGGATTCAAAATTGATATCTGTTCGTAATAAATGTATCGTAAGGAAAGTTAAGTTACAGGGGCAACTAGAAATGAAGGCAAAACTTTAAAATTTTGACACACGATTTAGGGATTTTAAACTTTGAATTTTTATATTTTAGTTTCTGATTTGGAATGGGTTTAACTAACTATCCTTTCATATCAATCCACATTCGTTCACATTCAAAATTCTTTCATACTTTTTCACATTCATTTCACATCCCCCCCTTTAAAAATGAGCACCACAGTACTTGTCAGCAAGGGCTGTGGGGCTCAACCCCATAAGTTAAACTCATTTTAAAATAGGCTATCGATTTTTTTTTTCTACGGAATTCTAATTAGACTCTCAAACTGCTTGGGCTTACTTTTACATAAAATACTGGTACTATTTGATGATATACACTGAAGATAAAACATATGACATATACTGTAAACAAAACACACAGCTGCAGCAAAAAAAATTTTAACATTTCTCGCGAGAACATTATGTGCTATTTTTTGAAAGTCTATTAGCACATTGCAAAAGTTTTTGTTAACCAACGTGTCCTGTGTGAATTGTTCTTGGGTGTTGGTTCATCAGGAAAGGTAAACATTGCACCTTTCTTCAATTATACAATACAATAAAAACTAAATAATATGATACTTGAAAACAGAAATATAATATGGCAATTACTTATATGATTTACAAAACACAAACAATTAAAAAATGCACTTAACTTATAAAAATATTTAAACATGATATAAACACTTATTCAAAACATTAAATTTCAAAATATAGTATAAAATATACTTCAAATATACTGTAAATATAGGACAAAACAATTACTACAAATGCAATAAAAACAACACAAACACGAAAATGTCATATGAGCAGTTATAAGCTCTGTTACTACTCCAAATTATCTATTTATAAGCATATTTGGGCTTATAGAACATTCTAGTGGGAATTAATCTCAGGAGAAAAAAAAAACTGAACTTGAAAACTTTGTAAAAATAGGAAATTCTAACCAAAAAAATAAAAAAAATTAGGCTATCCTTTCCACCATGCTCAGTGAGACATGGATTTCTAAACTCTGAGGTGATTATCATCCAAAAAATGTGTCTCTTGCACAAGGAAAAAGGAAAAGTGGATGCCCGATAATCACCTACAGAGGGAAAGCGAAGCAGTTTTGCCAAATTCTCCATTCTACATGGAAAGAGAAAATGGGAAAACAGTTCGACTATAGACGGGAGGCCACGGAGCGGAGGACCCCTAACGTGTTCCTAGTTTTGTCATTGTATGAGTAATAAAAAAAAATAAAAAGGTTAGCAGTACTTTAAAACTGCTCCGCCAACTACACCGCTGGGTTTTAAATTAACATCCAGCTGGGTCCTCATCCAAACACTAAAATGATAGAGGGACGATAGGAAAGCAAAAATAAAAAATTGAAAGATGAAAGAAATAGACGGGGGTTATTCATGGTAGAGTTTTAAATTTTGAGGAGGGTTATAGAATCTCAACTTGGAGGCGTGCACTATTTCAGAATTTCTCTTAAAATGTATACTGGGTTTATCAATTTCAAAACTTACATCAGATAGTTGTTTTAAGATAGTATATGGTCCAGAATATGGTGGAGTCAATTTACGTGTATTAGGATAGTGGAATTCTTCATACATTACAATGTCACCAACTTTAAACTTTACAGGAAGAAAACGAGCATCGTAATGGATTTTATTTTTTTCATGGTAAGCTATTGTTCTTTCCTTAGCTAATTTTCTAGTTTCTTCAACAGGAGGGTAATAATCATTATCTGGCAAAAGAGGATCATAAGGTAATTTTCCTAACAGCAAATAACTAGGTGGAAATTGAGTTACAGAATGTGGAGTAGCATTATATTGATACAATACTTCATCTAAAAATTTTGTCCAAGGTAATTTAGTTGGTGATGAATTTACAATACATTTTAATCTGGTGACAATAGTTTGATTCAAACGCTCAATTTTCCCATTCGTTTCCGGGTGATGACTGGAGGTTAATCGGTGTTTTACATTATAATTACGAAGAAAACGTTTAAATCTAGAAGCTGTAAATGCTCCATTTCTATCAGTAAGTATTTTTTCTGGTACTTGAGTTTGAAATAATTGTTTCAAAATGTTTGTATAAGTTTCAGTTGTTACACTTTTTGACGCGAAACCCCACACATAGCGAGTTGCATGGTCTATGACCAAATGCAGATATTTCTTTGCCGAATTATAATGATTAAATCCGCCAACAGAGTCCAATGCCAAGCATTCAAAAGGTATATCCGTTGGGGGCATGAGCTGCAACAAACCAAATCTTTTTTGCCTACTTTTTTTGTTGATTTGGCAGGTATGACAATGTTTAACAAAATTTTCAATATCTTTATTAAGATTAGGCCAATAATATTGATTTGTAATTAAATTTATCATCTTATAAATTCCAGGATGTCCAAAATCTGTGTGGGCTTTTTCCAAGAGGGGTAAACGTAAAGCCATGGGGACGACAATCTTATGCAAACTTTTCTTTTTAATCACAATAACATCATTAATTTCAACATATTTTTTACCATCTACCTTGACATTTTCTTTTTTCTGATTTTCTCTGATATCATTCAAGTTGAGTAAATGGGTATGATGTGGGGGGTCTTCTGAAACAGGTAATCTAGACAGCATATCAGCCTCTACATTAGTGGAGCCCTTTTTATATTTAATATCGTAGTCAAACATACTCAGTTTAAGGGACCAGCGGAAAAGACGTCCTCTTAAGTTTTTAACATTTTTTAGCCAAGTGAGAGCCGCATGGTCTGTATGAATGACAAATTTTTGACCGTGTAGATAATGGTAAAATTTATCTAGAGCATCCACGATTGCCAAACATTCGAGTTCAGTAATTGCATAATTTTTTTCATAGTCACGAAGATTTCTAGAAAGATATGCTATGGGGTGCAAAATACCATTTTCATCAGCCTGTTTCACAACACATCCCACTCCAAGACTTGATGCATCTACAAATAAATTACAAGGTGTTTTGGGATCAAACAATCTTAAGATAGGTTTTTGAATTAGAGCTGCTTTTAATTTTTCAAAAGAATTTTGACAGTCCTGGTCTCATACATAAGGAACATTTTTCTTTAGCAAATTATTTAGAGGATATCTAACCTCAGCATATTTATGAATGAATTTATTATAAACATTAATAGATCCCAAAAAGCGTTGTAACTCTTTCACATTAGTTGGTGGTTTTAACCTCTTGATGGTTTCAATATTCGGGTTATCGGGTGTAACACAACCATTCGACACTTCATATCCAAGAAAATTAATTGTTTTTTTAACAAAATTACATTTAGACAGCTTTAGTTTAAGATTTTCATGGACACAAATATCAAAGATGGTTTCCAAATGATGGTAATGTTCTTCTTCATTTTGTGAGAATACAATAATATCATCAAAATAACTGCATGCAAAGTCAATTTTATATTTATTTAGGATTCTTCGAAGGATACGGTTAAAATTCGCGGGCGCATTTTTCAAGCCGAAGGCGAGCCTCTTCCACTCAAACAAGCCAAACGTTGTGGCAAAAGCTAATTTTTCAGTATCTTTAGGGTGGATAGGTATATGCCAATATCCACTTGCTAAATCGAGAGTGGAAAACACTTTAGCTTGCACCAATTTGTCCAATAAAGTGTCGATTCGGGGTAAGGGTTCTGCATCTGTTTTGGTTATGGCATTTAATTTTCGGAAATCGACACACAACCGAGTTTTCTTTCCTTCTTCACGTTTATAAACTAAGGTTACAGGTGAGGAATAAGGGGAATGACTTTCTTTGATGATACCGGCTTTTAACAAATTTTTAACTTGTTCTCTAATTTCTTCTTCTTCCTTAGGGGAAGTACGATAAGCTCTAAGCGAAATTGGTAAGTCAGAAGTTAAATGTATTCTCTGTGGTTCCATGTTGACACATCCTACATCATATTTATCTTTGGCAAAAATACCGACATATTTGGCTAAGAGAGTAGGCAGTTTGTTAGGTGCAGACTGAACTTGGATAGGTTCAGTGGCGTTTACAAACTCCGGCTCATAATTTTCGCCAAATATCCCTGCATTTTCCTTTTCTGAGATATCTTCATTAGGTTCTGACACGTGCAAGGAATTAATGGTTGGAATATTTCGTAATTGGTTCAGGAGAGGCACTCTTTGGTTATTTTGGAAAATTTGCATCTTAACACAATCAATATTTAACTGGAAACTTTGGCAATGGTTAAGTCCAATAAGGGTATAGGGTAATTTATTATCAATAACATAAAGATCAACATATTTGGATATGCGGCCAATTTTTAAATTAACACGACATTTTTCCTGCAAGGTGAGAATGCCTTGTGTTTGAGCGACCGATAGACCTTTACGAATTTTGGAAGTGTTTAACTGGAATTTTTGGACTAAATGTAATGGAATGACACTTAACGAGCTTCCTGAGTCGATCAAACATGGTATTGAGTTTTCCGGTATCCTTAGAGTAGTAATTTGACGTTTCTTTGGGTTTTCTTTGGATCCTTTTCTTTTTTCTATGTACCCGGGTACTATTAGTTGTCATTGATTACTACTTGGGTTTGCGGAAAAATCACTTTGTGTCTGATTTGGATTTTGGATTTGAATGTTTGGTTGTTGGGTTAGAGAGGAGGCCTCTAAAGATTGCTTTCGAAAAGGACAATCTCGTACCCAATGGTAAGCATTTGGAATATTAAGATTAAGACATACACGGCATGGCGATGGTGCCAATGTAGCTTGGTAGTGTATATTTGGTCTGGGAGGAGACGGTTGAAATGGTCTCACATTTTGGAATGTTCTTTGAGGGTTAGGCACATTTGGGCGATTCTGGGGGTTTTGATAAGGGTATCTATAATTCCAGGATCGCATTGGAAAATTCTGCTCAACGGTATTAGGGCGATATGGTCGCCATTGTCTCAACTGATTTTGGGGAGTTGGGTCTGGTTTATTTTCAGGACTCTTGCCTGCTACTTCAAGCTTAGTAAGTTTAAAAACCAATTCTCTCCATTCTGTGGCAGATTTAGGGGCATTAGTCACAATTAATCTTTGCATAGAAATTGGCAAACCTTCTGATAACCCTTCTAGAATGAATTTGTTATCTAAACCCAGATTACGACCCATTTTCGTTTTTTTTTGGTAGTACTCGTTGAGGTCATCACCTGACCTATACCGAATACTAGCAAAGTCGCTTAGGGATAGTGTATCTGGGGTAGAAAAATTTTCATGGAATAGTGAAACAAACTCATTCCAGTGCAAAACATTAAGACAGTTGTTAATGTATAGGGTAAGGGCACTATCTTTTAAAAATTTCTGGATGTTTCTTATCTTCCAAACATCATCTTTTCTGGACTCAATACATACAGCCTCAAAATAAGCAAGCCAAGAGGCAAAGATCATCTTAGCTTCCGGCGAAAACGGGATAATCTCGGGGTCTTTTGTTTTTTCCTCACTATTTGCTGCATAGGTACCTACAGCGGCCTTTTTGATTGACTCTATTTCAGGGATTAGGGTCTGATTTTTAACAGGTTGTTGGCTCACTTGACTGATAGCTCCATTCATATTTACAGGGGCACTTTCATGTATTTCCGTATTTGGAGGACTTTCAAGGGGATTCCCATTTCCCTCAATTTCTGTATTTTTTTCCTTTAAAGATTCGTCACCTTCACTCACTTGAGTGGATTTGTCTTCTGCGCTCATTTTTATTACTTATTTTTACAATCTCATTAAACAAAATATAAAAAAAAAAATATTTTTACTAGAAAAAATCATTTTTTTTTTCTTAATTTTTCATTAAATCCCGCTTAAATTTCCAAAATAATAAACAAAAATAATCTGCTTCATTTAATCACTTAAGTTGTAACATAGAGATAATAATAAAATAATAATAATAATAATAATAATAATAATAATAGTATTTTTCATAAAAATAACACTTAAAAAATAATAAAATTTCAAATTGTTTTTATTTAATTGTTTTTCTCTCTTACTGCTTCAAAAAATAAAAATAGAAAGTTTCTGTCCGCTTTTAAATTCTTCTTAAAAAATAACAAAATCGAACATACCTATTTCTTCTTTTTCTTTTAAATCCATTTGATTGCACAGAATACTCACGTGAAAAAAAGAAGAAAAAAAAAATATCAACATTAAAACGAAACCAAAACAGGAAACATCAACAAAACAACGGACTCTTGACACACACAAAGAAAGGGAGAAAAAAAGAACATTCCTCCTTCTGCCAGGAGATCGTTGACCTTGAATTTTCCACAAACCATCTGTGAACCATCCCTTTCGCTGGATAGTAGGTCATTTGAGATAACTATTGAAAGTGTATGAACAAAACTGTTTTTCTTTTGGAGTGAAGCGCTGAAGAAAAATTGTTTATTTTAAGTAGGCAACGAAATAAAATGTTTATCCGAGATTTGATAGCTTAATGAGGAAGCAGGAGCTCTTTTATTAACTGATTGTAGATATTTATTTCTTTATTTTGGACACAAACTTTTTCTTTTCAGTTAAACACACTAGTCTTCTGTTATTTTCTTTTAAAGGCCCGGTGATTAAAAATAGTCTTTTTATGGTTGGTTCGATTACGATGTTTCCTATTAATGAATAGTTATTTAAAAGAAAGGATTTTCCCATGGCAGGTATTTAAATCCTAGCAGACTCACTGTAAGATATCGCCTCTGTATAACGGGCGCACCTCGATATAACGAACGCACATCGATCTGTCTGTAACGAGCGGTCGATCACCGCTATCACACATCCCATTAATAGGTATATCGTCGTTGATGTAGTCGTGCGAATGTAAGAAAAATCAGCAGGCATTTTCCTGGGAACTAGCGTTTATTCCTTTGTAATTACAAGTCTCTCTTTAAGCTAGGCCCAGGGGACAGTTTGAAGAGTCTTTTACCGGGGAAACATCGTCTTATCGTTCATATTTCGGCGAATTGCCGGACTTACAACGGCAAGGATGCCGTCGCACTTCGAAGAATACTGGCCGTAGTTTTTGTGGAGAGTGATTAAAGTCAAAAGCCACGCAAAAACGTGCTCCTCACATTATATACGGCCGGACCACCGCTAGAGACCGCTTTGCAACTTATGAAATAATGTCATTTAATTGGCTAATTAGCCCTTGACTCATATCTGGGTAAGCAGCCCAGATAATTAACATGCAAGATGTAGCCACCGGGAGAAGAGAGATGCGTTACCGTCAGCACTTTTAATCTTAACGAGGATTCAAAATTGATATCTGTTCGTAATAAATGTATCGTAAGGAAAGTTAAGTTACAGGGGCAACTAGAAATGAAGGCAAAACTTTAAAATTTTGACACACGATTTAGGGATTTTAAACTTTGAATTTTTATATTTTAGTTTCTGATTTGGAATGTGTTTAACTAACTATCCTTTCATATCAATCCACATTCGTTCACATTCAAAATTCTTTCATACTTTTTCACATTCATTTCATATATATATATATATATATATATATATATATATATATATATTTTTTTTTTTTTTTTTTTTTTTTTTTTTTTTTTTTTTTTTTTTTTGGTGGGGGGTCCTATAAAATTTATTTTAACGATATAAAAATATCTAAAAAATACGAAGATATCTGTTAAAAAACGGATATTTCAGAAATCACGGAAAATTTTCTGGAATTTACGGAATTTTTTTTTCCGTTAAAATACGGAAATAGTATTGATGTCTCGATTGCCAGTACAATTTCCGTTTTTTTTTCAGGAATTTTTTTTT
The DNA here is from genome assembly GCA_963931845.1 of Maratus michaelseni. NCBI lineage: Eukaryota > Metazoa > Arthropoda > Arachnida > Araneae > Salticidae > Maratus > Maratus michaelseni. Next base: position 161,603,670 of record OZ007587.1, read on the forward strand.
ACAGTGTAGACGAAAACCATTTTTTTCTAATTCTAATAGATTTTTCATATTTAATAACAACGTAATTCAATAACAACGTATATATATATATATATATATATATTCTGTTTCAATGGTTAATTTTTGCAATAAGTTTATATATATATATATATATATATATATATATATATATATATATATATATAAGTAAAATATCCATAATATATTCAAATAAAATTTCAATATTTAATAAAGCGATACTTTTGTATTAACCCTTTAACGTTCATTGGTTTCCCCAGGAAACCACAAAATTTTAATTACGAAATTCAACATTGACAGCAGAATTTTAATAGAAATATTTTCCATTTATTATGTATGTGAAATATCGCGTTTTTCTTATATACAAATAAATTTGTACATAATTTCCGGTGTCAATCCTTTATTTCCACATTTTAGCAATTGAAGTGCTTTATCCGTTAAAGGGTTAACCGCATGCCAGAAGTTAACGGACACCAAAGGAATCGTCCAAGATTTCGCTGTTACTGCAGGTTTTTTATTCTGAAAATTTCAACTGCTTAGGCGCGTAGTTCGAAAACATGTCTGTTAAATTTGCATTTTATTTATATTATATTATTTTTTATAGTTATATTTTGATGAAGTTTTAATTTCGTTCTGTAATATTATCCGGAAATAAATGCGGATCTATTTATATTGTTTTAAATGCAAACGGATTAGTCTTTCGCAATCGGACTGCGCGTGATAGAGATAGATTTAAAATTAATTCATGCTTGGAAAGCATTTTATAAATTATAAAATCAGTAAATTTAAATAGAGTCTTCAAAGAAATTGCAATTTATTTTTTTCGATTCGACTTTGTAGAAATTGAAATGTGCGATATTTAGAAGTTTAAAAAGATGCAGTGAAAGCGAAATTTATTAGTCAGTTCGTTGCTACCATAAAAATGACTTCAGCAATAATCAGACATGTGTTGGTTTATAATATAGATTTTTATTATTATTAAACCCTATTATTGACAACATCATTTATGTGTAACTCTCCCTTGACATAGGACCCGATTACGTAAGATTAGAATCAAAATTTAATAAAAGAATTTTATTCTATGTGATTGAATCAAGGCAAACTTTGTCTAAAGTCGCCAGCAAATACAACTACTATTCCAACAAATAGCGAATCATTGTTTTTTTTTATGTCTTTAATCATTCGGTCTACACATTCAAATACTAATTTACTCATCAAGCGGGATTCATCCCAGACTATTAACTTCGTTTCGCTTATTAATTCAGTAAGGTCAGATTGTTTACTAATGGCACGCGTAGATGTTTTGTTCAAATTCAGCGGTATTTTGAATGTGCTATTCTACCTTGATCTAATAACAAAGCTGCGATCCCAGAATATGCAACAGCTAACGCAACCACATATTATATGATCTCATCATTTTAAAAACTCATTAAGTAAAAATGTTTTGCCAGTCCTGGCACCCCAATAAAATAAACCTTAGAATTTTCATTTAAAACAGCAAGCGGAACTTCACCATAAATTGATTTTTGAACTTGATAATCCTGGCGCAAACGATAAATAGCGAAATATTGTTTTGAGTTACAATTTTTATATTGAAAAAATATTGTATCACAAACATTCCTTTGGTTTTTAAATTAAATTATTTTGATTTATAAAATTATCGCTCATCAAAACGTTTATTATTATTATTATTATTATTATTATTATTATTATTATTATGCATTTTATATAAAATCAATAAAAGTTTTTTTTTTTTTTTTTTTTTTTTTTTTTTTTTTTTAAACTTTTCAACGTGCCTGTACCAAATTTCTAACTAATAATACTAATTTCAATTCTTTAATCAATGATAATATGCGGTCGCCAAGAGGGGAAGAAAAAATACTAGTGGCAACCATTAAACACGAAAAAAGTGAAAAATACCAATATTTTTTTAATTTAAAAGCCATAATAAATCAGCGAATTAAGATACAGTTTTTAAACAAATTGCATTTCAAAGTAGATTTTTTTTTTTTTGCTATTTAACGGTGTAAAAATTAAAAACTGTGAGATGTTTAGAAATTAAAAAAATTGCAGTAGTAAAAATCGCAAAACCGAAATTTCCTCGTCAACTGTTGCCATTCGCAAAATGACGTCAGCGTTACGCACGGACACGTTTGTCCTTTATAATATAGACGTTTGTCCTTTATAATATAGATAGTTCATCTTATAGAATAAGATACGTATAAAGATGATGTGTGCTCACTGAAAGCGGTGACCTTATTTTGTGAACGCATAGATGGTCGATTTTTGGAAAATTGCATATGCTTATGAATTTGCACAACGTATGTTGGAGAAAAAAAATGTATCGATGTCTGTTCGGATGGCGCACATTCGATGACGGGTAAGCATGTCATTGCAAAAAAATTAAAGAAGTCAAAAATTCCCATGTTTATCATTTCAAGTTAAAAAAACAAGTGTTATTCTGTGTTTATTACTTTATCACAAAAATAACACTTTATAAAGTGTTATTTAGTTCCGCAGTTTATTTTATTTATTTAATCTTTCTCTGTTGTTCTGCTAATAAGCAGTACAAATGAGAAAGTAACTGCTGTCGACAAAATTTCGAGCTTGATGACACCGCAAATCTCATTGCCTAGAATTATCCTGTTGTGTTGTATCTTATCCCCCAGCCCATGTATAATCGGTCGTTTTGCTTCGTTCTGAAAACGAGAAAAGGCGCGGTCCGGTACCCGAATTAACGAGTCTAGACGTTTGTTGATAATGATTCCAGGATCTCATCGGCCCTTCTGTAAGTTTTTCCTTTTCTTTTCTTTTCGTTTTTTTCCCCCATAAATATTCCTTTTGGGTAGTTTTTTTTTTCTTCTTGCGAGAAGAGACCTTTTTTTTTTTTTTTTTCTCTCTCTTTTATATCCATCACCTCACTTGTGTTCGTAAATTCCGCAAGTAATGGTGTTCTAACCTGCCAAAAATATAACGCTGATAGCTTATCACATTGTTGACCGGCCGCGAGAATTCTCGTGTTTATTTAACCAAACATCATTGACTAATAAGTGTGGGGATTTTACCTTACAGAAGACTCGTTTATATCATTTTGTTCATATTTTTTTAGATTGTAAGAAATCTGTAAATTTAAAACACGAAGCTGTTTTTTTTTTTTTTTTTTTAGTCATCTGCCCTGAATTTTCTACTGAACCAATTTTAATAATTATTTTTTTTTAACTGAAAGCTGTTTATTTGTAGATGAGTCCGCACTAGCTATTTTTAAAAGCAGTTTTCATTTTTATACTTTATTTTTAATTTTAATAGTTTTTTTTTTTTTTAAATAAAATTTCCTGAAAATGGTGGTAATCAAGCTATTTTCATTGTTGCAGAAAAAAAAAGGAAATAACGGGATTTATTTACTTATTTATTGTGCCATTTTCTCATTACAATAAACTGAAAAAGTGTTTCAAATTTGAATAGCGTGTAGAAACCGGCATGTTAGAAACATTATGAATGTTAATTATTTAATAACTGAAAATAAAAATAAAAACGAAATCTTTCAATTTCTAAATTAATTTTTAAAAAGCTTAGAATTCCGTGGTGTGCCTCCGCATAGTTTCATTTTAAAAACTGGTGCTATTATAATTTTGTTAAGAAATGCAAATCCTTCATAAGATTTCTTAATAAACTCGATTGATTGTACGAAACATGTAACATGATTATTTTGACTTGGAAATTACTTATGGCGATAGGGGGTGGTCAAATATTTTTTATACCTACATGCAATTTAGGCGGGCGATTACACTTCCGAAATACTATGGAAAACAGCTGATATTCAAGTATCCTTTTCTCGGAAATTACTGAAGGGATTTCAGAAATTTTTTCATAGTTTTGACAATAGTTAAACTACAAATTGACTGTTCAGAAAGAAATTAAAATTAAAAATGCAATAGTTACACGATTTCGCAAACGAAAAAATCTAAGATTTAAAAAAAAAAAATTAACATTCTTAAAAAGGAATTGATTTTTCAGAAAAAACAAAACCATCGAAATGTAGCTAATTATAATACGAAAAACAAGGGGGGGGGGATATAAATCGCTTTAGTAATCCGCAAATGTTGTTGCACAAAAATAATGTCCTAGATTAATGTACTAGATTAATGTCATCGGACACAACTTTTCTTATTTCATTTAAAAAGTGTCAATTTCTTATTTGTCTTGCAATTTGTGTAAATACGAATAAAATGCCCGTATTGGTACTGTTACCCATTTATCTCAATCAGTATTTAGCCATGGTCAATTAATTATATGGTGCGATAATCTCAGGTATACGTTCCCATAAAAAATTGGAAGTACAAAAAAGGTCAAAAAGTGGCACTACAATTAATGTAATAAGGTGGGTGAGCCAAATGTGGCCAGTGTTGCTGAGGTAGCCCACTCCTCAAAAGTAGAATTAATTTAATTTTTAATCACAAAATGGTGCTACTGCATTGCCAATCATGTACCTGCACTGCACGTGGCTGAATTTAAATATATCACCTTGATCCTCCGACATTTTATGTTAGTGATTTCACTTTTGAGGAGTAGTCGTTCTAATTTCCAGGTAAGAAGATAATTTAGTTTACACGTGTTTAAATTCTCAGAGCTTTGACTTATGATACGCTTTCTGAAAGCTTATTTCTTTGTCTTTAACCACATTTACTTCTAAAAAATTTATCAGATTAATACTTTTGCTTCGTGCAAATGACGACCATACTCATGTCCCCAAGGCGGCCATCTTAGAAAACAAATGTGGAAAACAGTGTAAGTAAGATTGATTTTAAAAATTTGTACATAAAAAAATGAAAAAAATTGTTATCATTTATTGTTAACACCAGAGATCATTCAAAAGAAGTTAGTAGTTCCCAGAAGAAAATCCCTGAATACCGTGTAACAAAAGTGCTTCAAGGGCTTTTCGTGTCACAAGATAAGAAGATTAAGAAGAAAAATTTGAAAGGTATCAAAAGAAATAAAGAATCATCAGAGGATAATAGTAAGCAAAATAGTTTGCCGAGTATTTTTTCAGATTATAAAATTGATTTCAATACATGGACCACCTTTGAAACACTATGCGCCAAAGGTGACCCACAAGCTACAATTTTGAAATTGTATTATAAAAGTAATTAAATTTTACTTTACAAAGAAAAGTATACTTGACATGTGTTAGAGATAAAGTGTAAAATTTTACACAAAAATTCAGCCACACACACAACCAGAAAAAAAAAAAAAAAAAAAAAAAAAAAAAACCAATCAAATCTTAACTATGGCCACCTTTGGCTCACCTTTGGAAAATGCTTTGAAAGAAATAAACCTAATATTGATTTTGAATTATAAACGTGATTTTATACGTATTGTATAAAATTTTAATGAAATCAATATTTTCTTCTAACTACACTTTTCTTTTCTTCATAAGCTGCAGGGCCGGCGCCAGGGGTGAGGCAAGTGAGGCAGCCGCCGCAGGGCGCACCCCTAGAGGGGCGGCATTTGGCTCGCATATTGTATGTGTCAAAATTTAAGAAAAAAGTGAGAGAGATATTTTTTTTTCTTATTTAAAATAAAAATACGAAGTACATTGCATATAATTACAGTCAAAGAAGTTGTATATAATTACAGTGAAAGAATTCCTGTTACAACGTTTTAGTCCACTTTAGTAAATTTTGTTCTCGACGATTCTTGAATTACTAGTGATTTCTGACGAGATTTTTTCTCTTGCGTTTCGCGGTGATTTTTTAATATTGGTTAAAGGAATTAATTATCATTCAAACTTTTAGCCTAATATAGTAAATTTTGTTCTCCGCTATTTCGAAATTTTTAGTTGTATTTAATGCAATTTTCAATGTGATTCTCAGTACATTTTCGCGTTCTGCCTCGATTTTTTGCTAATTTAGTAAATTTTGTCCTCCGCGATTTTTGAAATTTTTCCGATTTTCAATACAATTTTTAGCATTTCCAGGCGCTTCACGGCGATTTCTTCACACTCATAAATTAAATTCGGTTTCAAATATTTAGCCTAATATATTACATTTTGTCTTCTGAGATTTTTACGCTTTTCACGCCAATTTTTTGACATTCGGAAAGTAATTCCTTTTAAAATGTTTTAGCCAACTGTAGTAAATTTGCTTATCTGAGAATTTTTAATTTTTAGCAATTTTTATGAGATTTCTAGCGTTTTTTATTTTGTTGTTGTTGTTTTGTGGCGATTTTTCTACCTTAGTAAAAGAATTCTGGCTGTACAATTTTAGCCCAATATAGTAAATTTTGTCCTGTTTTCAATAAAGTTTATTCGGAATTCGTACAACGATTTTTGAATTTTTCTATGCAATTTTTTGAGTTTTTTCCCGTTTGTGGCGATTTTTTGACGTTGTTAAAAGGAATTCGGTTTCAATCCTTTAGACTAGGGGTGCACAACCTTTTTAATCGAAGGGCCACTTAAAAAAATGACTGGGTTGTCGAGGGCCACCATTAGTAGAATTTTGTTTCGAGGAGGTGTGACGGTAGGGGAGGGGGAATCTAAGTCTACAATCAGATACAAAAAATATAAATTTCGGAAGGGTTGATTTAGCCTCCTAGGTTCCTTCCTTCTCAGTCAACGTATTCAGTTATGTTGGCAAGGATATATCAACAGTTTACGTTTGTATTTATACAAGAGATATAGCTAAGATTATTTTCAAAGAGTGAAAATACTCCTTTACTTTATTTAAAGGAGTAAATTTAGCTTTAAAGATTGCCAGTGCCGAAAAAAAAATTCTGCTTTTATGAATGAAGGTGAGGAAAAGGAGAAACATATATTAATCTAAATTGCACTTCTTAACATATTCAGTCATAAAATGTGGATATTATAAGTAGGGATGCACAACCTTTATAAGAGGAGGGTCAGTCACAAAAATGACTGGATTGTCGAGTCGAGAGCCAACATCCGTAGGGTGGACAAAATTTTTGTTTCGGGGAAGGAGGGGGAGGATCGGCCTAAAAGTTCATAAAAATGCTAATTTTAAAAGGAGGGTTAGCTCCCTATACTCAACCACTTCCTTAGTCAGCATAACCCAATTCAGCCGGCAAGGATGGAAAAGCATTTTTTTCCATGCGCTATTGACAATATTCGTAGTTTTTTCCTAGTAATTGACAAAATTCACGATTTTTACGCGCCCGTTCGGCGAAATTTGCGATTTATACTCACCCGATTGGCGAAATTCGCGATTTTTACGTATCCGACCGGCGAAATGTACAACTTACACCCTCCCGATCGGCAAAATTCGCGATTTTTATGGGCCCTATGGGCAAAATTCTCGATTTTTATGGGCCCGATCGGCGAAATTTACGATTTATACGCACCCGATCGGCAAAATTCGCTATTTTTATGCAGACGATCGACGAAATTTACAATTTGCACGCACCCGATCGGCAAAATTCGCGTTTTTTACGGGCCCGATCGACAAAATTCGTGAGTTTTTAATTACCCGACCGGCGAAATTCGCGAATTTTACGGGACCGATCGACAAAATTCACGATTTTTACGGCCAGATCGGCAAAATTCATGATTTTTATGGGCCCGATCGCCACAATTCGCGAATTTTACGGGCCCGATCGCCAAAATTCAAGATTTTTACGTAGGCGATCGGCGAAATTTACGATTTATACGCACCCGATCGGCAAAATTCACGATATTTACGCAGACGATCGGTGCAATTTACAATTTACACGCACCCGATTGGCAAAATTTGCGATTTTACGGGCCCGATTGGCAAAATTTTTCATTTTTACGGACCCGAACAGCAAAATTAGCTATTTTTACGGATACGATCGGCGAAATTTACGATTTATACACACCTGATCGGCAAAATTTGCAATTTATACGCATCCTATCGGCAAAATTCGCGATTTTTATGGGCCCGATCGGCAAAATTCACGATTATTACGCAGGCGATCGGCAAAATTTACGATTTGTACGCACCCAATCGGCAAAATTTGCGATTTCTAAGCACCCGATGGGCGAAATTCGCGATTATTACACGTCCGATCGGCGAAATTTGGAAAAACTTTGCAATTTCTACGCATTCGATCGGCGAAATTGATCCGCGGGCCACCAGTAATCCGATCGCTGGCCACAGGTCGTGCATCCCTACTTTAGACTCAGTAAATTTTGTCCTCTATTTTTGAATTTTAGCGATTTTTTGGCATTCGTAAGAAGCATTTAGCATCAAACTTTTAGCGTAATACAGTAAATTTTGCTCTCTTGCAATTTTTGAATTTTTAATGTGATTTTCAACTCGCTTTTACGCGTTCCGTGGCGATTTTTTGACACTCGTAAGTAATTCTGTTTCAAACTTTTAGCTTAATATAGTTAGTTTTGACCGCTGCGATTTTTGAATTTTTAGCGATATTTAGTGTTTTTTCGCGTTTTGCGGTAATTTTTTGACATTCGTGAATAATTCCTGTTACAGTGTTTCAGTTCACTATTAGTAAATTTGTTCTCTATAAGTTTTAGCGTTTTGCGGCGATTTATTGACATTCGTAAAAGAAATTAGGTTTCAAACTTTTAGCCTTATGTAGTAAAATTTGTTCTCCGAGATTTTTGAATTTTTAGGGATTTTTAATGCGATTCTTAGAATTTTTTTGAGTTTTCGCGTTTTTCGTTGAATTTTTTGACATTTGTAAAAAAAAATTCAGTTTCAAATATTTAGCTTATCCTATTAAATTTTGTTCTCCGCGATTTTTGAAGTTTTTGTGATTTTTATTACGATTTTCAATGCAATATTTAGCATTTTTTGCATTTTGCGGCGATTTTTTTATATTCATAAAAGGAATTCGATTTCAAACATTTAGCCCAATATATTACATTTTGTATTCAGCGATTTTCAATGCGATTTTTAACGTTTTTTCGCTCCGATTTTTGACTTTCGGGAAAGAATTGACGTTAGAATGTATTAGCATACAGTTGTAAATTTTGTCCTCTGAGATTTTTTAATTTTTAGCGAGTTTGTTTTTGTTTTCGCGACGATTTTTCCACGTTTGTAATAGGGGAATCAGGTTTTAATCTTTTATCCCAATATAGAAAATCTTGTCCTCTTTTCAATAAAGTTTATTCGGAATTCGTTCAGCGATTTTTGAATTTGTTGCGAATTTTGTTGTTCGATTTTTAGAGTTTTTGGTGTTTTTCGGCGATTTTTGGACATTCGCAAAAAAAAAAAATTATTTCTTAGCCCAATAGTAAATTTTGTCCTCTGCGATTTTTGTATGCAACTTTTAGTGTTTTTACTTTTCCACATTTGTAAAAGGAATTCGGCATCAATCTTCTACCCTAATATAGTAATTTTTTTTCACTTTTCATTAAAGCTTATTCGGAATTCGTGGAGTGATTTTTATATTTTTCCCGCTTTTATATTACGATTTTTAGTTTTTTCGCGCTTTATGCTATTTCTTACATGCCTGGGTAACGCCGGTCAGGTCAGTTAGTTAAATTGTTCTTGCAAATGAAAATAAAGTTATTTTTTATTATTAAGGTGCTATAATAAACGATTTTGACACAGAAAATTCAAGGCGAATTAGTATCAAATTATTTATTTCACTGTTGATACTTGTGTTTTTGTAAATATTACTGTTGTAAATTTAAATCTTCATGTATACAATTTTAAATGATCGTGTAATTTTTTATTCTGATCATAATTTTTTTGTTTAATTTCAAGAATGTGATGCGTAGTTTGCGTTAGTTATGTTTATCTATTTTTGTCTTGATAATGTGATTACTTTATAATATTGATTTCCGTATTATAATAAATGACTTCGCCTAAGAAAAATCGAGGAAAATTAGATCTTGAAGTTTTATATTATTTTTAATAATTATTTTCTTTTAAATACTACTAATAAGGGATTTTATTTTTGTGCCTGTTTCAAAAAGATCTATAACTTGTTATTGATATCATTATTTTGCTATTTGAAATTCTATACAAATTTTATACATAATTTGATGGTTTTTAAATGTTTGAGATAGTTTGGCTTAATAATGTATAGCTTCACGTGATGTAACTTTTTTTTACTAATCATAACGTCGATACAATAAATGCATTTCCCAAGGGAAAAGCAAAACGAATGAGATTTTGAAGCGTCAGTTTAATTCTTCATATGATGCTTTTTTTGTAAATATTACTGGAATATGATAACATCTTATTAATTTAATTTTAAGTTAACTGTTGTTATATTTTCAAAATAGATGCAAAATTTCTTAAGTAATTGGATTATTTTAAATTTCTTAAATGTAAATTAATTTTATATGTATATTATTTCTTTTAAATAAATCATAGTTAGCAAAATTAATTTACTTATTTTAAAAAAAGTTGGAGAAGTGGTGAAAAAACAATCACGGCATAGGGGCGGCAAAATAATGCTCGCCTCAGTCAGTAAAATGTCTAGCGCCGGCCCTGATAAGCTGTAACTGTAACTTATTTCCTGAAATATTCTCTCCGTCGAATTACGACGTGTATCTACTTTTATATTAATTCCGAACATTGTAAGATATGTAAATATTGATACATAAACTTGAAAAACCTATCTATAGGAAACCAATTTTTCAGAAAAGAGCGGAACTTCTACTGTTTTAAAGCCAAGATTTCATACAAAATTGCCGGTTTACAATGTGTTGTAATGCATGCTCTAAAAATACAACTCAGGCAGTAAACATTTACTTTACATTAAAAAAAAATTGTTAAATGTTATATATCTTCATAAAAAGTAAACGCTTTAAACTTCCCACTTTTTCGCATTCTGCATTTTATCAAACTTCGTGTCAAAATAAATAAATAAAAGAAAACTATAGTTACAATCAATAAATATTATTGAAACAATGGGGTTAATAATTATATAAAAATGTAATATATTATTTGGTTATTGTATAAATGGATTTGGGCTTTATTTTTTGATTGATTTTCCATTATTAACAAAATAAATGTTATTAATTGTTATATTGATAATAATTGTATCAATTTACATCGAGACAGTTTGTTGAGATACAGTTCACAGAGTTACTATTAAATTATCCTTGATAATCATTTTCAGTTAGTCAAGACGTTTTCATTCATATTCAAATTTAAATTTTAAAATACATTATTGTCCATAATATTATTATTTTTTTTTTTTTTATATAATTCTTAATGATGCTGTATTTTGTTTAATAATTTACTTTAGCTTAATGTTTTCTTATCGAAAAAAAATGCCATAATTTAAATAATTTAGAATTAAAATTCACTCTAATAGGCTCAAATACCTTGTAAATTATGCATGATTATTTGTGGTTTCCCCCATGTCTTTTATATTTTGTTACCTCTCATATGTAAAGAATTTTAAAAAATGTATAGAAGAAAACTGTGGAGTACATTATTGAAAATAAATTTTGTTATTAAATTTGTGTTGTTTTGCTGCATAAGAAATATGTATACTTACACAAATACACACATATCTATTTACACATACTCAATTACATATATATATATATACTCAATTTTAATCTCAAACACTCCGGTACCGCAATGTTGCGTGTTAAAAAAAAAAAGGAACACAGCATACATTTTTATCGCCAAATTTTCACATTGAAAAAGTAAATTATCACTCGTTTGAAAATTATATTTTCTTAAAATTTTCTTATATTATATATATATACATATATATAAAAAAAGAAAACAACTTAGAAACCGTCCCCATACTTTAAAATTTTCAATGTAACTCTCAAACTTCATTTCATATCTCGATTATAGAGTAAATTTTAACTCTGGATGACAAACGTGAAGCCATTCGATCAAGATGTTTGGGAGTTATAAGGATGTAAAATTTTAACCACCTAAAGTTAATTTTTTTTTAAATATTTGTATTCATTATTTTTTAATATTCGTATTCATATCTCCTGTATTAAATACTTTTCCATGTTAATTTTTTTTTTTTTGTTATATACTGTTATAGTAGTAACTATCCCAAACATGATATTTATGCTTAAAAAACGACCAGCACAACATTTTGGGAAAAGAATAATTTCATTTAAAAGAAAATTAATAAATGTAACAGCGTCTTAATTTTGTTAGAATATTTAAATGATTCATTTGGCGATTTTTAAACAGAAATAACACATTGAAAAGTATTTCTAAAAATTGTCTTAACTATGAATCAGAAAGTAACGATTTTCACCTGTGAACGACCCCCTCAATTAGCCTAACTTTTAATACTGAATGTCTCCAGGACTAATCATAGAAACTTCGCGTAAACTTTTATGTATGCTAATTTGAGGGTTTACGTTCGTGTTCTGGCGCAAAACTTTGGTATTTTCATTAAAAATAAGTTTAAAAAAAAAGAAAAGAAAATAAAACTGAGAACGGCCCAATAAACTTTTTTTTTTTTAAATATAAATTTAAATAAGACATTATTCCCAATCAAATGGCTATTTTTGTTTTGTCTTGCGTCAATTGGTGATTAAAATATATAAGGTGGTCTCCCCCCCCCACCTTTTTGTTTTGACCAAGTATATGCAAATTTTACATTTATACGCATAGGACACAGTAACAATAGTTTTTATATAAAAATTGTAAAAAAAAAAAAAAAAAAAAAAAAACTTATTTTTATGTTTTTAAATTATATTAAATAATTATAATTATTATATTTAATAAAATTATTAAACAATTTATTATTATTATTTATATATTATTATTATTATTATATTTCATTATTATTAAATAATTATAATTAATTATATTAAATAATTTCTTCTTATATTTTTAAATATTTTTTTCACGCTTGACGGTTTCTAGTATCTTTTTATAACTCACTAAACAAATATTGTTGCAATAAACTGTTTGAGAGATCAAACTTCATTTCAATAAAATTCATTTGGAGTTTTTTCTGTTCAGTTTTTTCTGTTTTCTTTTCTTGCCGAGAACTTTCACAGCCCTTTACAGTAAGTGGTACTTCATTTACACTTGCACCACCTGGAAAAATCATGCAAGCCAAGCAATTAATTCTGACAAGCATTATCAGATTTGTCGATAGAATTCAGGATCACTCATGTACAGGGCTTGACAAATACGGTCGCCAAGTCGCCACTGGCGACCAAGTTATTTAATCTAATGGGGGTTTTGTTGTTGTTTCATTTTTGTACAAAAATTGACCTAAGCTTTCTTGAAATGAGCACAAATGCCACTTCCCCACCCCCACCCCTCCTTTCACAATATTAAAAAATAAACTTTGAAACTATATTCACACAAAAAATATTTTTAACTTTTGTTTTTAATTTGGCAAAAATAAGTTAATTAAATGTAAATTTTAAAATAATCAAATCAGAATTATTTGAGACTTCGACAGAAAAATAGACGAAAACTTGTTTTCCTGCTTCACTATTTGGTCGATGCGCTCCGCAGCAGATATAGATTTTGTAGCATTTGCATCAGCATTTGCCGAACATGCCGGTTAATTAACTCTTTACAGTATTTATTTATTTGTTGAAATATATGTGATTTTGATAAGTCTCATTGGAAAACTTAGTTTATATTATCTTTCTAAACTATGTAACTAATAATTCTCAACAATGCCTGTTATTATTTTTCCTCGATTAATTCATAAAAACCTTTGTGCTGTTTGAAAATTAATGACGAGGGAGGAGGGGGTGGTAAATATTTTTTACTGGCTACTAGAATTTTTTTCTGGCTACCAGATTTTATCAAATTTGTAAAGCCCTGCTCATGTATACAAGTCGACACATTACAAATACACAGACAAATATTTTCACACACACATACATATACAAACAGACAGACACATGCTTACATTTCCATACATACCTATTCATACATAATATGCTTCAAACGCGTATACCTAGCAGCAGGTCTTACATAAATACACAAATGTATATATACTTACATGCAAATTTATATATATTTTCACAAACATTTACAAACAAATATAGTTACGCACAAACACACACATACAAATACAATATATAAATATACACATTACATGGTATACATACAGTAAAACCTCTAAAAACATTAATCTTGCGGGAGGGAAAATAAATACGTTTTAGACAGATATACATAACAGGGTATAATTGTGTGATAGTCCTTCTGCCGAAAGCCTGTATTTTTTCATTTAAGACATAACTCCGTTATATGCAAGTTCCGTTTTGACAGGATTTACTATATTTATAAAAGTAGGTATATACATATACATGCACACATTATATTGATAAATGCAGGATTAAATTAATATTTCTTACACAAAAAATACAAAAATTTCTTCTTATATAACGTATTTTTTCCTACTTATCATACTTGACGGGCTCTTATCTAGTATCTTATTAATTCACTAAAAAATATTCTGTCAACAAACTATTTGAGAGATCAAAATTCATTTTAATAAAAATCATTTTGAGTTATTTCTGTTCAACTTTTTTGTTTCTTTCCCTTTCTGCGGAGAACTCTCACGACCATTTACAGTAAGTGGTAGTTCATTTACACTTGCACCACCTGGAAAAATCATGCAAGCCAAGCGATTGATTTTGACAAGCACTATCAGATGACGAAAAACCAACGAACTTTTTTGGTTACCTGATAGTTTTGAAGATAATCGTCAAGCCATTTTCCACCTGACGCGGACACAAACATAATAGCAAAAGAGCCTCTTGCTAAGAGCACTTTTATTTCATTTTGGTTATTTGTTTATTTATTTTCCTAACTATTATCATTTATTTCCTTACTATTTTATTACTTCTAAAAATGCCTATTGTCTTCGGAAGAAGGCTAGACAGCAATTCAAACGAGAACGGAAAATCATGCGTCGAGCATAGATTATGAAACACTTTCTAACAAAACTTCGCAGTTTAATAAGATGAAAGAGGATGTCTAAGTATACAATTTGGAAACACATTTAAAAATCGAATTTCAGCAATTACCATCAATAGTGTGCAGCCCTGTATGTGATCTACAGATTTGTATGTGTGCTACATAAGTTTGCTAAATTTTAGTTCAGTTAGGAAATGCATAGCACAGTTTAAAATACCACTTCATCTTTGTGCTGCCCTGTATATGATCTATAGACAATATACACACCAAGTTACAGGCAAAAATTTAGTTACATTTAAAAATGCGTACCACAACGGAAAACACACTTCCAGCAATTATTGTTAATAGACAGCACTGTAATCGAATTTTTTTTGTGTATCGCTGTAAATTAACGATGAATGCTATGTTCACCATATTCTACAGGAAGCATATTGTAGGGCACCTCAGTGATCAATTTCAATATGTTTGAAATATAAGGTAACATCATTAAAATACACCGCAAACGATTTTTCCCCAATTGACCGTAATGTAACGAAAATGTTTTCTGTGTACCTGTTAAGGAACTGTAAATGCTACACTCTTGATTTTCAATTCCGAACTGCCATAGTAAACCTCAATAACACATATCAATTGCATGGGAATTCATCAGACAAACTGAATTCATAAACACTTTTCAACTATTTTGGAAAGTATTACTTTTTTTTTTATAAAAAAATTATTTCTTCAGGGAAAGAGACACACTGAACAACCCCCTCCCCCCCCCACCTCCCTTTCGCCTTAAAAGTATACTTACTTACTTTTAAACCACGACACATCTGCATCTTTTGCAGGAGTTGGATAAGATCTCATGCAAATATATTAATGCAAATGTGAGCATTTGTTACGAGAATTACATAATATTTAGAAGCCCAAAGATTTCATAAGTTTTCGTTTGAGAAAAAAAAATGACGATTATTGTATAGTATATTTAAATGAGAGTTTGTCTTTAAATAAATCGTGATTTACTTCCATAGAAAAAATCACAAGAAAGAAAGCTTAATTGATAATAAAAATGTTGTAATTTCATTTTAGTTATGTCAAAATATCCCGATTTTATTATTATTTTTTTTTCTGATATGCTATGAAATGTACTTACTAGGCAACTGTTAAATCGAAAAAGGAAAAAAAAATGTATCATTTAAAATTTGTATTTTTTTTTAACAGATGCGTAAAATTCCTCCAAAAATTATACAGGCAATTGCAAATACTCGAGAAAATTTTGATACAATTTCACCCATTTGATTAATTATAGATCATGCATAACGAAATTTTAGCACCCATAATGTAACATTTAAATCAATTATTCACATGCACCATTTTTCTTTCAGTGAAAGGTTTAATTTTAAAATCCTCTGATTTTCCATGAAAAAGCATTATTAAAGAAAATGGTTACTATACAGCTAATTCTATGTGCATTACCAACATATCTACTAAAAGGCTATTTAGAAGCTTAACAGCTATTGCGAGACATACACATTACAGATGAGACGGTATAATGAATCCATGATGTTATAATTTAAAAAGGGGTAGCGTGTGGCCTTTTGATATGGATTTATTTCAATATGTTACTTCGAAACAAATTTTATTCAAAATTGTTCTCGAACTTCTTCATATTTACAACTCATTACAACAATTTTTTTCAGCTGGTTTCGTTTCAACTTGTAATCAATTTATAAATCAATATAGTCCAGTCTTGTGCAGTAATTTGAAATCTTAACATCAACCGGAGTATCTTTTTCACTCCTCACAAAAAGTTCAAACGACGGCCTTGCCGTTGTCTTCAGAGAAATCCTCTCTCTTTTGAAAATCTGTCAGCAAACCTTTCCTTCCCTCCTAAGATGGGAATCCGTCCTGAGAGGAGTGTTTTTCTACCAACACTCTCTTTCTTCAAACTCTAACTACCCTCTTCTCCATTCTCTTTCTCGTCCCTTGGCTCCAACAAAAGTCTCTCCGTTCACCAATCAAAGAAGTTTCCGCTCACGTCATAGCATTCAGTTTTTCTGTGATTCGATCGGGATTCCTTTTTGGGAGGTCTTACTGAAATACCAAATGTTCGCACGGGTAAAGTTCTCACGCTAAAGCGACCACACATGAAGCCGGCGAGATCAGAGAAATATTTTGCTGTCGAAACAGTTTCCGTTCACAGGATTGATCGAAGCTATTCTGTGCCTTTGCAGGGTGGCGACATTCTTGCAAGCTAGCAGAAAAATATGACAGAAGTTTTCCAACACCTGGGAACTTCTATCCTTGATTATTTTGCATAATTAGCAGACTGTGGGAGATTTAATGAAATCGTTACAACACCCCCACCTTTAAAACATTTTCCGGGTGAAACACGGAAAATCTGCAAAAAAAAGGGTTAGCTCAACATACTTGAGTGGCTCAAATAACATTACAATTTAACCTCACTATATACATAAGTGACCCAATTTCTTATATACTGTTTACCATTGCTTGAACATCTAGCTTTAGAGACCTTTTTTTTTGAAAGATACCTTTTTACTACACATGCCAAAATAACAATAAAACTAAAAATAATCAAATATGTACAAAAGATTGGATTTTACTCAAAAACTTACTACTGAATTTCTTTACTTGTGTTTGCCGAACAATACGTTTTATACAAACGTTCAATTTCTTTAAAAAGAGTGTCACAAAGGCGTGAATTTCCACTGTCCATACTCTCTTTCAACAGAATTTCGAAGGATTTTAGAAAACTCTTTGTGAATCCGCTCACTTCCTCCAGATTAACTTTCGAATGATAATCCTTCCTTTCAACACTCACTTCCCAATTTTCGTATCTATTTTTCGAATTTCCCTGCCGGTCGAAAACCAACTCATCAACTTTCCTTGACCTATTCAAAAGGGTTTCTTTTTCCCCAATACACTGAGAACGGTGGTTCTTCATTTCGGGGGGAAATGACAAAAGAATTTCTTCCTGCCCTTGGGGATCTATTAAAGGGTTTATCTCATTCCCCGGGTTCTCAAAACTGGAATTAGTTTGTGATTTTTGCTTTCGCTTTATCCTTTCATTTATTAAAGCTTGCGTCTTATTACCTAAGATATAGTGTTTAATTTTAGAGTGTCTAGGCAAGATTGCCGCTTTCGTATTTACATATCCGAGACCTTTTATTTCCATTTTTATACGTGCCACTCTAAATCGTTTTGGATATTTATCAAATGTCTGTTTAAGCCAAACATATTCGTTGCCTAATTTGCTTTTATTTACCAAATTCCATGGGAAAATACAATACGAGCTACCTGAATCTCTAAGTACACACGCCCTCTTCCCATTTATTTTGTTTTCACTCAAAAAAGGTCGGAACAAGCTTTTGTCTTCGCTTATATCGCCTAAGTGATTTATGCTCTCGAAAGATTTTACTTCCGTACTATCCCTTTGTCTTTTCGGACAACGGGCCATTAGGTGAAATTCGCTTCCACACGTATCGCAACGCCTCTTTCGTTCAAAGATACGTTCCCTGTCTTTAATTTCTTTGTTTCGCCAATTTATTTTTTTGTCGGAATTTTTTTCTTCTCCAGAATTTCCCTCGAGTTTCGTTTCTTCAGATTTCCTATCATAAAAAGATCTCGCATTCTCTTTTTTATCTGAAATCCCTTTCACTGCTTCATATTCGTCCAGACATTTAGCTAAAATTAAAGGGTCTTTGTAATTTGCCCACGAATCAATGAAATGCTCTTTCATTTCACTAGAAGCACGGAGCTTGATCTGGTCAGTTATCAATAAATTTTTCAGACTACTGAAATCCGTAACACCTAAACCATTCAACCAACCCTCTAAATAACTGTTGATCTCGAAAATAATATCCTTCCAAGGAGCATCTGGATTGCGTGGATGTTTCATTAATTTTTGACGATACGATTCGGGACTCATGCGGAAACGCTCTAGCAAAAACTTTTTCACGTATTCAAAGTTATCCGTCTGATCTTGCAGTTCCCTTAAAATTAACTCTGCAATTTCGACCGGCACTAAAGCTAATAAATGCGTCACTACGTCACCTGTCTCTATTTCCGCTTTGGTCGCCTGTCGTTCGAACAAATTTAAAAACAAAGTTATATCCGAGCGTTCCGGATCACATCGATGCATGATTGTTCGGAGCGGCAATTTAGGTGGGCGTTCCGACCCGCCACTGGTCGTTGAACTACGTCTATTTGCATCTTGCGTCAATCTAAGTTGTTCCAACGTAAATTCGCGTTCTTTTTGTTTTTCCTCTCTTTCTCTTTCTTCTTTCTCCCTCTCATATTCCCTTTGTTTTTCCTCATATTCCCTTTGTTTTTTAGCTTTTACCCTTTCTTTATCCTCTTTTTCCCTTTCTTTATCCTCTTTTTCCCTTTCTTTATCCGCGGCTATCTTGTCTTCGCGATCTTTTATGATATACGCAGCTTGCGTAAATGCAAAATCTCTATCGTAATCATCGGCAGCTTCGATTTTTTGGATAATTACCGGTATCCTGTCATTTTTCCCTATTTCCACTCCCAATTCTTCCGCTAAATTCTGCAAATCAATTTTCCTGCACTGTTTCAGATCAGTTACTTTTTGCATTTTAAAATTTTATGTAAATACAATATAAAGATGAAAATGATAGTTTCGCTCGCTAACTTATGCAACAGGGATTCTAACACTTTATGGCAAATTTTCTGCTACTACCCACATAATACTAACAATTTTAAATACAATTCAATTTGAGGAATAATAAAAATAGTATACATATAAAAATAAATTTTCAATATTGTAAAATTTTCAATACACTGACACGTTTTGGTGTAGGTCATCCAAATTTAAAACAAATTTAGAAATTTGAAATTCTGTGCTCATAATTCAACCAATACTTGATATTTCTGACCCCGCAGGTAACAAAATGACCACTTTTTGCAACTGCTAAAAAATTTTCCTAACATCACATATTCAAAATATTTGATTATCAACAACATCTATTGTTTCACTAATAATATAAAAAAGTACACCTTTGAAATCTTTCAATCATGAATAACTAGACAATCGACTTATTTGAAAAATCAAAATTTTTATCTCTTTTTTTTTCGAGAAAAAAAAAATTATATATATATACACATTTAGCCTGACAATCCTTATATTATTTTACTGCCAAAAGAAAATTCACACTATCAAATTTTATGCTGATAACAAATATACATATATTTTTCCAAATATGTTAAAAGTTATTAGATTTAAAAATTTATCATAATTTATCATATATCAATATTCAAATAAAAAATTTCTCAGAAATGAATTTTCCTCACCAAAGAATATGTAAACAAAATGAGAGCCACTCAAAAATGAATTGAGCTTACCTTTTCTACAGTCTTGGTCTGCATCATTTGTCGCCGGTTTCGGGTCTGGCCTAGACGTCGTCGATTGCACAGGTCATCTCGATTTGTCGGCTCCTGATGTTTCCATTTCAAGGGCTTGCTTCGGGCTTGTTATTTGTACACAAGGGCTTGCTTCGGGCTTGTTATTTGTACACAAGGGCTTGCTTCGGGCTTGTTATCTGTACACACAGGCTTGCTTCCAGGACGGAGCTGCTGTCTGTCGTGCCACTGTCAGGGCTTGCTTCGGGCTCTGCTTTCCTCTCCTGACCTGCCGTCAGATCTTGCGCGCTTAGATGCGGGCGGGCGTCACTGCTACTGTCTGGGCTCTCTTCACTGATGCTAATCAATTTTTGTTGAAATATCCGACCCGCTTGCCACCAGCTATAATGAATCCATGATGTTATAATTTAAAAAGGGGTAGCGTGTGGCCTTTTGATATGGATTTATTTCAATATGTTACTTCGAAACAAATTTTATTCAAAATTGTTCTCGAACTTCTTCATATTTACAACTCATTACAACAATTTTTTTCAGCTGGTTTCGTTTCAACTTGTAATCAATTTATAAATCAATATAGTCCAGTCTTGTGCAGTAATTTAAAATCTTAACATCCAACCGGAGTATCTTTTTCACTCCTCACAAAAAGTTCAAACGACGGCCTTGCCGTTGTCTTCAGAGAAATCCTCTCTCTTTTGAAAATCTGTCAGCAAACCTTTCCTTGGGAATCCGTTCTGAGATGAGTGTTTTTCTACCAACACTCTCTCCCTTCAAACTCTAACTACCCTCCTCTCCATTCTCTTTCTCGTCCCTTGGCTCCAACAAAAGTCTCTCCGTTCACCAATCAAAGAAGTTTCCGCTCACGTCATAGCATTCAGTTTTTCTGTGATTCGATCGGGATTCCTTTTTGGGAGGTCTTACTGAAATACCAAATGTTCGCACGGGTAAAGTTCTCACGCTAAAGCGACCACACATGAAGCCGGCGAGATCAGAGAAATATTTTGCTGTCGAAACAGTTTCCGTTCACAGGATTGATCGAAGCTATTCTGTGCCTTTGCAGGGTGGCGACATTCTTGCAAGCTAGCAGAAAAATATGACAGAAGTTTTCCAACACCTGGGAACTTCTATCCTTGATTATTTTGCATAATTAGCAGACTGTGGGAGATTTAATGAAATCGTTACAACGGGCTCAGCTCGAGCCTGAACCCTTTTTTATACAGGCTCGGACTCAAAGGAAAAATTTTATTTATTCAGAAATTAAAAAAAGGAAAAGAAAAATATTGCTATTTGAGAAAAAGGAATTTCTTAAGGTGTTTTACAATCCTTTAAAAATCAGTTTAAATGGGAATTCGATTATTATTGATATAAGAAGAAATGTTCTATCTCATTCTGAAGTCCTTGCACAGTCAACGTTAGTAGCATAAAGAAGCCGTGGAACATCCCTTGTCTATCCTCGTTTCAAGTTCTCGTTCTTTTGTTCACTTTTGCAGAGTTACTAAAAAAACAGCATTCATGTCTTTCAGCCATAGTTGCACAAAGATATTTTAAAAGAATAAGAATTGTGATTTTTTGCATTTCTGCCAGTTATTTGGTATAAATAACAAATTTGCTATTTTAAACTGATTTTCAGGGACATGAAAATCACGAAACGTTCTCATGTGAGAGTGTTTAGGATTAGCACTTATTTTTATGTAAGGTTAAATGAAAAAAAATTATCTTGAAACAATTTAAAAATGTTATTAACAGTTTTCTATAGAAAACGATTTCGAATGTACGCAGTATGCTGCGTACTCGGGTTCTGAAAAGAGAGCTCGAACTCATCTCTCATACTGACAGTCACTAAAAACGTTTTGTCACTACAATTCACTTGACGTTTTTGCAATAAGACAGCTGGTAGAGTTAGAGGTCTGCATGGGCCGAAATTTCCAGGCTCGGGTCCACCCGGCCCGAACGAAAGCTATCTTGTCCCAGCTGTATGTAAAAGCTAAAAGTTCGGCCCGAGTCCGGTTCGAACCGTTCAAAAATCAGTGAAAACAGACCCAGCCTGTGCAAAAATCAATGAAATCAGGCCCGGCCTGACTTGACTCAATTTCTACAAAAAATTCCTATTTTTCTTAATATACAATTAAGGTTCTTTTGATGAATACTGCATGCATATTTATGGAAAGATTTTACCGTATATTTTAGATTACTCTATGTTTGCAAGTCATAGAATACAGCATAGCAACTTTAATGATCACTTAGACTCTTACACTATTACATTAAAATAAAGACATTAAAATAAATTCATGTAGTTCAGAATAAAAGAAAAAAAGATGGTTAAAAAATTATAACTTTTGAAGTTGTATTAAAAAAAATAGTAGATTTTTAAAAATTTTCTCTATTTTATTAAAGTATATTTCCAAAGTTTCCTTTAACAGAAGTTCATTATCGCTATTACTATTTTTACAAAACAAATTGCTTGCTCGATACGTCCTGGAAACAATTAAGTCCAGTTCCGGTCCGGCTCGAGTATGTAGAATAAAATGTAAGCCTAATCCAAGCCTGGACTGCTTAAAAAATTAATCCCGGACTTAGACCCGATGTAACTGTCCGATGCCGATCTCTACGCTGGACATGTTATATTTCTGTATATTTTGATGTTGCCAAGCTCGTGCGGCACATTTATACTTATTCTCATCCCAGTCACGTCCATTGAAAATTGTTCCCATTTTATAAGTTTAGTTTGATCCTTTTAAATTTATTCTGCCGGCCCAGCACGTTTGAAAATTTGCCTTCAATTTGCCGGCCCGGCTCGGACCCATGCAGACCTCGTGGGAGGGGTAGTTCAGGGGGACAGAAGTCTTTCTGACATAATAAACAGTTTTCACTAAATATAAACAGTCTTGGCGTATCATTGCCTGTAATTATATTTCGTGTTTCGTAACAGTTATCGCAATTCCCAATATAGTGCAATGCAAGAGTTAAATATCCTGGAACTACTACACCCTAAAAAAAATCCATGAAAATATATGAGATTTTCCGTTAAATTTTACGGGGAAGTTTCATTTTTCCAAAACAACAGTACAATTTCCGTAAATGACATTAGTTCCGTAAAGAAGATTTCAAATCCGTAAATATGCAGAAAGTTTTCCGTAAATTTAATGGATTTTTCCGTATTTCTTACAAAACTGTACAATGTCCGTATTTCTTTCAAAACAATGCCATTTCCGTAAATGACGTTCAGAGGTTTGTGTACAGAAATCGCCTTGTTTGAAATGCGAATTATGATTGTTGTATTTACTAGAGTTCTTCTAGAATCCAGGTCTGAACCCGTGGGCCTATTTTTTTGTAACCGTGGTTGTGTCTGGGCGGTAATTTTTTGTGAAAATAATAGTGATATTTTTATTTTTTAGTGAAATCTTTAGAAATTTATTTTATTTTCATAAATTACAGAAAAATATTTTTTTAAATCTACTTTTTTTTTTCTTTATAGTGCTTTAAATTGTGAATTTTTTCACAGACGGTTTAAAATTTTATTTTAACTTTATTAACGTGAGGCAATATTAGGTTATTAAAGGTTTCATAAAATATTATCTTTGCAAATTATCGATATGTATATTGTATTGAACAAAACTGATTTGTCTTATAAATTTGTGAATTAAACTAAAATTTATTATTTTATAAATTATAATTTTTTACAAAGTTTATATTTTTTTCTTTAAATTTATAAAAGTAATTAATAATTTTTTCTTTACTTTCATAAAAATGAAGTTTATGATTTTATAAAGTTTATAATTTATTTCGTTAGTTTATAATTTAATAAATTAAACTAAATTAAAAAGTCCAAATTTAAACTTGCCTATCCCAAGGTCATTAATTTCAAAATTTTCTCTAAAAATCTATTTTTTTAATTTTAATATTTTTAAGGTTTCATAAAATAATATCTTTGCAAATTATCGGTATGTGGATATTAAACTAAACTGATTTGTGTTATATTCTTGTGAATTAAACTAAAATTTATTATTTTATAAATTATACTTTTACAAAATTCATAATTTTCTCTTTAAATTTATAAAAAATAATTAATAACTTTTTGTTTACTTTATAAAATTATAAACTTCATTTTTATAAAAGTTTATAATTTATTTTATTAGTTTATAATTTTTATAAATTAAACTAAATTAATTTAAACTAAATTATTAAGTCCAAATTTAAACTTACCTATCCTAAAGTTATTAATTTCAAAATTTTCTCTAAAAATCTTTTTTTTTTTCGTTTTGATATTTTAAAAATTATTCATTTTAATAGAACCATACACAAAAGCTCGCAGCAAAGCTTAAATATAATAATTTAATTTATTATAAATTTGTTTATTCACATAAGTTTTTAAGCTAAGAGATAAAGAAAATTTACTTTAATAGCGTGTAATAAATACGTCTGCTTAAGAAAATTATTGTTTTTACTGGAATTGATAAATAAATCAACACACAAATTATTTTTAAAAGTATATGTACTATTGCAAAAAAGAAACAATCATTACTGTTAATTTTACGCATATAATACATAAAAAATTTAAATTTATCTGTTATAAAGCATCAAATAATAAAGCAAAATATAGAATAATTTTGAAAAGAAAATATTAAAAACATTGGATCTCTGAAAATATCCCTCTAACTATGATAATTTAAAGTTATTGCATCATTAAAAGCATCTCACATTAGTAAGAACATTTGACTAAGTGACGTGTCCAACCGTAGTGTAGTGGTCTGGCGTGCTCGTTTAGTAAACGGAGGGTCTTGGGTTCGATACTCATCGTGGGAAGAGGTGGTTGTTTATTAAAAACTCGCTCAGAAACGAACGGGGAAAAAAAAGCGTATGTATCCCTTATAAGATGTTCCTGGAGAGATTTTTTTTTTTTTGGTCCTGTAAAATTTATTTTAACGACATAAAATTTTCTAAAAAATACGGAAGATATCTGTTAATAAAACGGAAATTTAAAAACGGATATTTCAGAAATCACGGAAGATTTCCTGAAATTTACGGAATTTTTTTTCCGTTAAAATACGGAAATAGTACTGGCGTCTCGATTGCCAGTACAATTTCCGTTATTTTCAGGATTTTTTTTTTTTTTTTACAGTGTAATATGAAAGAAAGTAATACTAACATGAAAGAAAGTAATACTACCACGAAAGAAAGTAATATTAACATGAAAGAAATTAAACTGCAGATTAAAAGTTTCAAATATTAAATAAGATGAGTTTATTAAATATATGAATTACTAAGAATATTACATAAATTATTAAAAATACTAGCTGACATGCCAGGCGTTGCCCGGACCCGTGAAAATAACCTTAAAAATACCTGAAATCATTGTTGAATGATTTATATTTTTAAATGAAAATCTATCCAAATGAACTGAAGGACAGTCGTTATAGTTACTGCCGATTTAATGTCGATTTAATTTCTGATGTTTTTATATATTAAACTTTTAATTCGGACCAAAAGTTCCTGAGGAAACTTAAATAATATAAAGCGCTCCCCCACCTTTCCTCTTTTAAACTCAAAATAATATACAGTATTGGCCAATTTATTAGTCCCATTCGAAAAAAATTTCCAAAACCTTGTTTCTAAGATGATTATATTAAAATTAAATAAAAACCATGCACTCGTGGCATCATAATTCACTTTTATATTTTAACAGAATAGTAAGGCTACTATAATGTGTGACTCGTGCTATAGCCGCAGTATACGTCAGGACACATGGCCGTTATCATTATCTTTTTACGCGTGAAGATTTCGCTATGGTACTCCATTGTGAAATTTGGTAATTTTTGAAATTCAATATTTGAAAAACGGCATAATCATTAGATTTGAAATTTATGTCAAGAAAAATACAATTTTTTACCTTTCTAACGCAGTTTGTCTATAATTTTATGATAAATACTTTTCGAGCTATTCATTTTTTCAGTAACTTCAAATGTTTCATTTTCCGAGATTAATCTGTGGCAACAATTCGCGGAAATCCCAGTCGTCAGCAACGCATAGCTTTTTATTAAAGATGATTTACCGAGATTAATCTGTGGCAACGATTCGCGGTGATCCAAGTCGTCAGCAACGCATATAGCTTTTTATTAAAGGGGATTAAATTGCGACTGGTAGAGTTGGGCTTTGAGATTCATGATCCCGGTCTGTAGATTTACACGTTAGAAATATAATTAATATTTATAGTGCTTATTTAGGGACAGAATTACTTTTTCCGCGATGCGTATTGAAGATGAAAAATGGTACTCTTTGGAACAATTCGTGTGACTTAAAAAAAAACTATAACGAAAACTATTCTAATCCAGAGATCTTCGGAACTAGAAATTATACGGATTCCAGGCTTGTAATCTTTACATATTACTTCAAAATTTACTGCATATAAAAACAGGAAAACAGGTTATTTTATAGAGAAATGTACGATAAACATACTGAAGGAAACAGTTGTTAAACCGAAAAGTTATTTTACGCTATTTAATCTCAAAATTGGTCAAGATAGTTCATTTTCATATGTATACTAATATTATAAAAGAGTAAAGATTGTTTTTTTGTTTGTTTGTTTGTAGGGGGTAATCTCTGGAACTACCGAATCGATTTAAAAAATGATGGTGACAACCCCGGCTCCAACATAGGCTATATTTTATGTCGGTGCCACTACCCCCAGGGGGGTGCAGGAGCGAAAAACGTTCTAAAATTGCGATTTTTTTTTATACTGAAGGAGCTAGAAATTTGAAATTTGGAATTGTAGTTACTTATAAGATGTAAAGGCTCTCTAAGAACAAAATTTAAAAAAAATCGAAATTTAAAAGGGTGAAATGAGCGAAAAGCGTTCTAAAAACATTCTAAATTACAATTTCTATGGAATCTCTAGTACTACAGAACCGATTTCAAAAGTGATGGTGGCAAATTGTTGGTGACAATCCCTGCTCCAACATAGGCTATATTTTATGTCGGCGCCACTAATCCCAGTGGGGTGCAGGAGCGAAAAACGTTCTAAAATTGCAATTTTTTTTTTATACTGAAGGAGCTAGAAATATGAAATTTGGCATTGTAGTTACTTATAAGATGTAAATGCTCTCTAAGAACAAAAAAAAAAAAAAAAAATCGAAACTTAAAAGTGTGATATAAGCGAAAAGCGTTCTAAAAACATTCTAAATTACAATTTCTATGGAATCTCTGGAACAACAGAACCGTTTTCAAAAGTGATGGTGGCAAATCGATGGGGACAGTCCTATGGCTCCAACATAGGCTATATTTTATGTCAGTGCCACATACCACAGGGAGGTGCAAGAGCGGAAACCGTTCTAAAATTTTGATTTTTTTATACTGAAGGAACTAATAATTTGAAATTTGGCATTGTAGTTATTTATAAAATGTTAATGCTCTCTAAGAACAAATAATAAAAAAAAAAATCCGAAAAAAGGGTGAGTTGAGCGAAAAGCGATTTAAAAACATTTTAAATTACAATTTGTATGGAATCCTTGGAACTACAGAACCATTTTCAAAAGTGATGGGAACTGTCCTTGCTGTAGCATAGCAAAATTTATATCGGTGACACTACCACACTGGGGGGGGGGGGGGGGGGAATCCTAGGCAACCGTGCTTCATTATGCCTAGGCCATAATAAGGTCTAGTTTAAAATAGATTCAGCTTTATAGAAAAAATATTTTTAAACAGCCTGTTACAGAGTTGCCAGTCTCTGGCTTTTTGCACACCAGTAATTGTTTAGAGAAAGATGTTTTTCTTTCAAATCACAGAATGCTGTAATTAAATAAAACAACATTTTCTGTACTAAAATACTGGTGTCCAAAAAGCCGGAGACTTGACAGGTCTGCTGTTAATAAATATTTTTTATCACAGCCGTTGTTGTTCACTTGAATGTAAATCATATAGTATGGATTTGCTTATGAGTATTTTTACATTCGTTTACAAACTATAGTCATATCCAGGGTTTGATAAATGCGGTCGCAGGTCTCCACTGGCGACCAAGTTATTTAATTTAGCGTTTTTTTTTTGTGCAAAAATTGACTTAAGAGTTAACAAACGACTTCTTTTCTCTATACCGAAATATCCTAATCCTAATCCTAATAATATTATAAATCTGATTGTGTGCAAATGTTAGGCTGAAGCCAGCGTCAAAATGGAGCATTTAATGATCCTGTATCTTTGCATATAGGTTGATTATAATCCTCATATGAACATAAGCTGGTTTTTGTTTATTTTATTCAAATATTTTTCTTAATAATTCAAAATTTCGTTATTTTCATAGAGAATAAATGGACATTTTTCCATACAATTTAACCATTTACTTTATCGTTGCTAGGGATTTGAATGTTGCCAATAAATAAAAACACGGAAAAATAATTTTTCCGCAACAATTAACTTTCAATTGAACGATTTTCATGTGAAAACTGAAATATAAAAAGAATTCAAATAAGATGAATTTCCGTGATATTTGAAACAAAAATATGGAGTATTTGTTATTATACATGAAGTAGGAATATCGGTTACATTAAAAAGATCTTTTTCTGTCAAAAACTGCGTTATAATTAGAAGGAAAAATGAGCAATAATTATATTATTAAAAATAGATTTCGCTTGGAGCATGGAACTATATGAAAAGTATCCTCCTCGGCTTGGACAAATATGACGTCATAAATAAAACATGTATTTTCAAATATTCGTAATAATACAAGGAGCATGAATATCAATGTAGATATGATGAAAGTAGATAGATAATGGACGTAATATTTAAGATGAAAAGCTGAAATATTTTTTTATCGATACTGATTAATAATTAGCTTGAATACCAGTTACATACAAATGTGAGTTTTCCGCTAAAATTTACGTCCTGATTGCCAGAAAAAGAAAATTAACAAGAATTATGGCATTAAAAAGAGATTTCTCTGAGGAAAAAGTGACGTCATATTTGAAATAAAACAGGAATTTTCAAATGTGTTTTACAAGGAGCTTGAATCAGTTCCTTACACTTACATTTAATAATCCAAGGATCAGTAAGTATCAAAACCTAGAAAGTAGATGAGTTTCACGCCATATTTAAAACGAAAAATTTAAATATTTTTTTTTATCTATACTGATTATTAAGCATGAATATGAGTTACATACAGATGACAGTTTTTTGCCAAAAACCACATCATGATTATTAGGAAAATAAAAATAAATACGAATCTATTATATTAAAATCTGACCCGCCTGTTTGTATTTCGCAACTACTCCTTTGAGATTGTCGAATGCAACGCGATTTACTTAACACCGGTTATAATTTATCCGAGGATGTCATAAACTCTCAGAATTTAAAAAAGATTTAAATTCTGAGATATTATTATTGTTATTATTATTATTATTATTTTGTAAATTTTAACGAAGTTTCTCTAAAAATGGCAACTAAATTATTTTAATTTTGTGGATAAAAAAGAAGAAATAAAACGAATTAATATATTTTTTCTCATTAAAACTGAAAAAAAAGAATTTATTTTCAATTTGATGGTGAAAGAAAAAAAAAAAAAATCCTGATCACAGTAAAATTTATGAAAAGTAAAAACGTATTTTCACACATTCAAACTTCATGAATCAATTTATTCTGGAGAACAAACATCGTCTGTCAATATATTTCCATTTAGAAATAAAGATTTTTTTTCAGTTATAGATTAAATCAAGGAGGCAAATTTAAGCTCTTTGCATTTAGGTCTACAATTATTATTCCCTATTCACAAGAATTGAATTTAATGAAAAAGAATATACTATTTCCATTATCTTTGAAGGATGGATATTAAAACGTTTCACAAAGGCGTTAAAAATAAAATGGTTTACCAGGTAAACTTGACGTATGTTTTTACACAATTCGCCTATTTCCACGATTTTATTTGGCCCGCCTTTTTTCATTGGTTGCAGTTTCCTTTTTGTGATTATTTGTCACAAAATTTCACTTTTTTAAAACTTAGTTATGTCAAGGCTTCTATAACATAGAAATACTGTATTGTCTCCTATGGAATGTGATAAAGAGTTAGTTAATTATTTACGTTTCTAACTATCGGGAATGAAATATTTCGCTTAATTAATGTATTTATTCTTCATTTAATGATACGTGAACGAAGTCACGGTTAACAGCTAGTAATATTATAAATCTGATTGTGTGCAAATGTTAGGCTGAAGCCAGCACCAAAATGGAGCATTTAATGATCCTGTATCTTTGCATATAGGTTAATTATAACCCTCATTTGAACATAGGTTGGTTTTTGTTTATTTTATTTAAATATTTTTCTTAATAATTCAAAATTTCGTTATTTTCATAGAGAATAAATGGACATTTTTTCGTAACTTTAAAATGGTTAAATTTACTTTACCGTTGCTAATACTTTATCGTTGCCAAAACTAATTCAAAACCCGGAATAATAATTTTTACTCAACAATTTAATTTCAATTGAAAATTTTTCACGTGAAAAAGGAAAATGAAATTAAAAAATCAACGAATTAAAAAGAAGATTAAATAATATTATTAGAAATAAAACGTACTTTTTTTAGATTTGATAATAATACAAGGTTTCAATATGCGTAACCATAGGAAACAGGCAAGACGTCAAATATCGAAAATAAAGCGGATATGCTTTGATTGGTGAAATAAAATGATATTGGGTTTTTTTCTACATTTTTTTCTTTTTTTTTTTTTCTTTTGTATGGAAACAATACTTGGCGTTTTACCGTCTGCTCATGGCTAATATAACTATACCGTATTTTTTATTTAAATTTTTAAAAAGTAAAAAGAAGTTTCAAAAGAAAATGGTTAGCAAATGTCAATAATATGCTCCGCAAAATTATCCATATCGAAAATGATGTCATGGATAGCGAGAAATATAGTTATTTACATTCTTAAAACTAAAAGAAATAACTCGATTACCTAAAAAAGTGACGAATGTTAATAATTCCATTTTTGTTGATAAAACCTAAAGATTTCATATTATTTCGTTAAAGTAACATAATTTCCCCTGTGCCAGTATTGAAATTAATTGTCTGGAAAAGAAAATTAACAAGAATTGTGTCATTAAAAAGGGATTTCTCTGGGGAAAAAGAGACGTCATATTTGAAATAAAACGGGAATTTTCCAATAAGTTTTAAAATGAGTGTGAATCAATTCCTTACATTAATAATACAAGGATCAGTAAGTATAGAAAATAGATGAGTTTCACGCCATATTTATAACGAAAAATTTAAATGTTTGTTTTCTATACTGATTATTGAGCATGAGTATCCGTTATATACAGATGAGAGTTTTCTGCAAAAAATCAATTCATAATTTTAAGAAAAGGACTCCATATTTGTGCATAAAAAAAAGAGAAATAAAACAGATCAGTATATTTTTAACACCATTTTCTCATTAAAACTGAAAAACAGAACTTATTTTCACTTTGAATAGATGGTGAAAACAAAATCTTGATTTCATTAAATTATCCGTAAAATAAAAACACATTTTCACATATTCAAACTTCATGAATCAATTTATTCTGGAGAACAAAAATTGCCTGTCAACATACTGTCATTTAGAAAACAAGATTTGTTTCAGCTATACGTTGAACCAAGGAGGCAGAATTGAATTTAAAGAAAAAGAATTTACTATTTCCAATTAATGTTTTTTTGAAGGATGGCTGTTAAAACGTTTCACAAAGGCCTTAAAAGTAAAATTGTTTATCAGGTAAAATTGACATTTATTTTTACCCAATTCGTCTATTTCCACGATTTTATTTGGTCCTCCTTTTTGCATTGATTGTAATTTCTTTTCTCGATTTGGCACAAAATTTCACTTTTTTAAGATTGAGGGTCAAGGTTTCTATAACAAAAAATACTGTATTGTCTCCTATGAAATGTGATAAATAGTTAGTTAATTGAATTGTTATTAACGTTTTTAATTATCGGGAGTGAAATATTTTGCTTAATTAATGTATTTATTCTTCTTTTAATGTTGCCTGAACGAAGTCACGGGTAACAGCTAGTCCTAATAATATTATAAATCTGATTGTGTGCAAATGTTGGGCTGAAGCCAGCGTCAAAATGGAGCATTTAATGATCCTGTTTCTTTGCATATATGTTGATTATAACCCTCAAATGAACATAGCCTGGTTTTTGTTTATTTTATTCAAATATTTTCTTTAATAATTAAAAATTTCATTATTTTCATAGAGAATAAATGGACATTTTTCCATACAATTTAACCATTTAAATTTATCGTTGCTAGGGCTTTGATCGTTGCCAATAAATAAAAACACGGGAAAATACGTTTTCCTCAACAATTAATTTTCAATTGAACGATTTTCACGTGAAAACTGAAAATTAAAAATAATTCAAAAGAAGATGAATTTCCGTGATATTTGAAACAAAAATATGGAGTATTTGTTATTATACATGAAGTATGAATATCGGTTACATTTAAAAGATCTTTTTCTGTCAAAAACTGCGTTATAATTAGAAGGAAAATGAACAATAATTATATTATAAAAAATAGATTTCGCTTGGACCAAGGAACTATGAAAAGGATCCTCCTCGGCTTGGACAAATATGACGTCATAAATAAAACATGTATTTTCAAATATTCGTAATAATACAAGGAGCATAAATATCAATGTATAATGAAAGTAGATAGATAATGGACACAATATTTAAGATGAAAAACTAAAATATTTTTTATCGATATAATTAGCTTAAATACCAGTTACATACAAATGTGAGTTTTCTGCTAAAATTTACGTCCTGATTGCCAGAAATTTTTTTTAACAAGAATTATGCCATTAAAAAGAGATTTCTCTGAGGAAAAAGTGACGTCATGTTTGAAATAAAACGAATTTTCAAATGTGTTTACAGGGAGCGGGAATCAATTCCTTACATTAATAATACAAGGATCGGTAAGTTTAGAAAGTAGATGAGTTTCACGCCATAATTAAAACGCAAAATTATTATTATTTTTTTTATCTATACCGCTTATTAAGCATGAATATCAGTTACATACAGATGAGAGTTTTTTGACAAAAACTACACCATGATTATTAGAAAAATAAAAATAAATACGAATCTATTATATTAAAATCTGACCGCCTGTTTGTATTTCGCAACTACTCCTTTCAGATTGTCGAACGCAATGCGATTTACTTAACACCGCTTATCATTGATCCGAGGATGTCATAAACTCTCAGAATTAAAAAAAAATTATTTAAATTCCGAGATATATTTTTTTTTTTGTAAATTTTAACGAAGTTTCTCTAAAAATGGCAACTAAATTATTCCAATTTTGAGCGCGTTCAGAGACCGAAACGCGGGTTACTCGTATAGTTGGGGAATGACGTCATCTGATTTTCTCAGGATAAAGTTGGGTTAAAACGGCTGTGAACGCTTTTGGGTAATGTTATGGGTATATTTACAACCAAACACTTTCGTCAACCAATCTACCATTACATTTTGATTGTACGAACATTTCAGGAACCATCCTAGCCGATGTTGGTTAATTATATCATAGTCCTGTTAAAGGTAGACCAATCAAATGTTCAGGACTCAAGTGTACATTAGGAGTAATAAAGAACAACAGTTAACAGTTGCAGTTAGCTATAAAGCAAACAAACAAATCAGATTTCCAACCACGTGATCACTTTACTCAACAAAATTCTCCAGGTAATGTGGGTTACCCGAAGTCTGAGTAATTTCCAGCTCTGAACGCTACGGGTAACTCGCAAAAAGTCACGTGATATCGCTCTCTAACGCTTCGGGTTACTCATGTGTTACCCTATGTAACTCGGGGTTCGGTCTGTGAACGCGTCCTTTGTGAATAAAAAAGAAGAAATAAAACAGATTAATATATTCTTTCTCATTAAAACTGTAAAAAAAAGAATTTATTTTCAATTTGAATAGATGGTGAAAGAAAAAAAAAAATCTTAATTACAGTAAAATTTTTGAAAAATAAAAACGTATTTTCATACATTCAAACTTCATGAATCAATTTATTCTAAAGAACAAAAATCGTCTGTCAACATATTTTCACTTAGAAATAAAGATTTTTTTTTCAGTTATAGATTAAATCAAGAAGGGAAATTTAAGCTTCTTGCATTTAGGTCTAGAATAATTGGTCCCTATTCACAAGAATTGAATTTAATGAAAAAGAATATACTATTTCCATTATCTTTGAAGGATGGCTATTAAAACGTTTCACAAAGCGTTAAAAGTAAAATGGTTTACCAGGTAAACTTGACATATGTTTTTACACAATTCGCCGATTTCCACGATTTTATTTGGCCCACCTTTTTTCATTGGTTGCAGTTTCCTTTTCGTGATTATTTGTCACAAAATTTCACATTTTTAAAACTTAGTTATGTCAAAGTCTCTATAACATAGAAATACTGTATTGTCTCCTATGGAATGTGATAAAGAGTTAGTTAATTATTTACGTTTCTAATTATCGGGAATGAAATATTTTGCTTAATTAATGCATTTATTCTTCTTTTAATTATACGTGAACGAAGTCACAGGTAACAGCTAGTAATATTATAAATCTGATTGTGTGCAAATGTTAGGCTGAAGCCAGCGTCAAAATGGAGCATTTAATGATCCTGTATCTTTGCATATACGTTTATTATAACCCTCAAATGAACATAGGCTGGTTTTTGTTCATTTTATTCAAATATTTTACTTAATAATTCAAAATTTCGTTATTTTCATAGAGAATAAATGCACATTTTTCCATAACATTTAACCATTTTACTTTATCGTTGCTAGGGCTTTAATCGTTGCCAATAAATAAAAACACAGAAAAAAATCCTCAATTAATTTTCAATTGAACGATTTTCAGGTGAAAAATGAAAATGAAAAAGAATTCAAAAGAAGATGAATTTCCGTGATATTTGAAACAAACATATGGAGTATTTGTTATTATAATATATATATAGTATATATATAATATATATAGTATTGTATATATAGTATTATACATGAAGTATGAATATCGGTTACATTAAAAAGATCTTTTTATGTCAAAAAACTGCGTTATAATTAGAAGAAAAAATGAACAATAATTATATTCTTAAAAATAGATTTCGCTTGGACCATGGAACTATGAAAAGGATCCTCCTCGGCTTGGACAAATATGACGTCATAAATAAAACATGTATTTTCAAATATTCGTAATAATACAAGGAGCATGAATATCAATGTATAATGAAAGTAGATAGATAATGGATGTAATATTTAAGATGAAAAACTGAAATATTTTTTATCGATACTGATTAATAATTAGCTTGAGTACCAGTTACATACAAATGTGAGTTTTCCGCTAAAATTTACGTCCTGATTGCCAGAAAAAGAAAATTAACAAGAATTATGGCATTAAAAAGAGATTTCTCTGAGGAAAATGTGACGTCATATTTGAAATAAAACGGGAATTTTCAAATGTGTTTTACAAGGAGCGGGAATTAATTCCGTACATTAATAATACAAGGATCAGTAAGTATAGAAAGTAGATTAGTTTCACGACATATTTAAAACGAAAAATTGAAATGTTTTTTTTATCTACAGTGTCTCACATAAGTGATGGGACATTTGTGCTTTACAAAAGGAAACTAATCAAATAAATTAAAAAAAAAAACATGTACACATTTTTTTGTGGGTGTGTTTCATACTTAAATTTAGTAAAGATTATTACATAACATACATTTTGTCAAAATATTAAAATATTAATTTAATAAAAATACAAATGTTTATAACGGAGCAAAAAATAGCTCACATAAGTGATGGGACACCATTATATATGCAACAAAAATCGTCTGAAATAAGCAATAAAAATATTTTTTGGGGTTTTATTTTTACTTAAAAGCAATTGGCAATAATTTATAAAATCGTCTGCAGTATTTCTCTCCAGTTTGTTTTGGAATTTTTGTGTTTTTTAGCTCTGTGTAGCCATGAATGCTAAACGAAAAGAAACTTCGCCTGAAATTCGAAAATTAGTTATTAATTTGCATATTGAACGTGGAAAATCTATTAGAAAAACTGCTGAAACAGTTAACTTGAGTCGTTCAACAGTTTTCAATATCATTAAACGATATAAAAAGAATCATATGATTCAGGATAAAAGAGTACCTGGCCGACCATCAAAGCTATCCAATGGAATAAAGCGAATTATCGTTCGAAATATTAAATAAATCCAAGAATTAGTGCTTCAAAAGTTGCTGCTGATTTACAAGCATTATATGGAATAATTGTTAATCCTGAGACTATTAGAAGGGTAATTCGATCTGCTGGATATCACGGTAGAGTAGCCAGGAAAAAATTCTTCGTAAGTGAAAAGAATAGAAAACTCAGACTAGCTTTCGCAAAATCCAACATAAATAAGAATTCTGATTACTGGAATAAAGTTATATTTGCTGATGAGAGTAAATTTAATATATTTGTTCTGACGGTAGAATCTTGGTGTGGAGAAAACCCAGGGAAGAATTTCGCAAACAGAACTTGGTACCAACAGTAAAACATGGTGGAGGAGGAGTTATGGTATGGGGGGGGGGGGGGGTGTATGTCGTCCGCTGGAGTTGGTAATCTTGTTTTTATTGACTATATAATGGATCAGTACAAGTATATTGATATTTTAAAGCAAAATTTGAAATCTTCAGCACGAAAATTGAACCTTCATAACGATTTTAAATTCTACCAGGACAATGACCCCAAGCACACTGCTCTGAACGTTAGACTCTGGCTGCTATATAACTGTCCTGAAATAATAAAAACACCACCACAATCTCCAGACTTAAATCCCATAGAGAATATTTGGCAAGAATTGGAATCAAGAATTCGCAAACACACCATTTCTTCAAAACAACAACTAAAATCGGTGCTTCAAGAAGAATGGGGTAAAATCACTCCAGAAATCACAAAAAAATTAGTCGAATCCATCCCAAAAAGATTAAATCATGTTTTAA
Organism: Maratus michaelseni; assembly: GCA_963931845.1. Taxonomy (NCBI): domain Eukaryota; kingdom Metazoa; phylum Arthropoda; class Arachnida; order Araneae; family Salticidae; genus Maratus; species Maratus michaelseni. The sequence goes on from OZ007587.1 coordinate 161,640,879, forward strand.
AAGTAAAAGGAAATCCAACAAAATATTAAAACCTTTTAAAAAGTAAAATTTTTGGATAAATATTTGATGGAAAAGTAAGTGTCCCATCACTTATGTGAGCCATTTTTTGCTCCGTTCTGAACAATTGTATTTTTACTAAATTAATATTTTAATATTTTGACAAAATGTATGTTATGTAATAATTGTTACTTACTTTAAATATGAAACACACCCAAAAAATTTTTGCACATGTTTGTTTATTTATTTTATTGCAGTTTCTTTTTATAAAGCACAAGTGTCCCATCACTTTTGTGAGACACTGTATACCGATTATTAAGCATGAATATCAGTTACATACAGATGAGAGTTTTTTGCCAAAAACCACACCATGATTATTAGGAAAAGAAAAATAAATACAAATTTATTATATTAAAATCTGACCGCCAGTTTGTATTTCGCAACTACTCTTTTCAGATTGTCGAACGCAACGCGATTTACTTAACACCGGTTATCATTCATCCGAGGATGTCATAAACTCTCAGAATTTAAAAAAATGATTTAAATTACGAGATATTATTATTTATTTATTTATTTATTTATTTATTTATTTATTTATTTATTGATTTATTGATTTATTTGTAAATTTTAACGAAGTTTCTCTAAAAATAGCAACTGAATTATTCCATTTTTGTGGATAAAAAAGAAGGAATAAAACGGATTAATATATTTTTTCTCATTAAAACTGAAAAAAAAAAATTATTTTCAATTTGAATAGATGGTGAAAGAAAAAAAGAATCTTGATTACAGTAAAATTTTTGAAAAATAAAAACGTATTTTCACATATTCAAACTTCATGAATCAATTTATTCTGGAGAACAAAAATCGTCTGTCAACATATTTTCATTTAGAAATAAAGATTTTTTTTCAGTTATAGATTAAATCAAAGAGGCAAATTTAAGCTTCTTGCATTTAGGTTTAAAATAATTGCTCGCTATTCACAAGAATTGAATTTAATGATAAAGAATATACTATTTCCATTATCTTTGAAGGATTTCTATTAAAACGTTTCACAAAGGCGTTAAAATAAAATGGTTTACCAGGTAAACTTGACATATGTTTTTATATAGTTCGCCGATTTACAGGATTTTATTTAGCCCGCTTTTTTTAATTGGTTGCAGTTTCCTTTTCGTGATTATTTATCACAAAATTTCACTTTTTTAAAACTTAGTTATGTCAAGGCCTCTACAACATAGAAATACTTGTATTGTCTCCTATGGAATGTGATAAAGAGTTGGTTAATTATTTACGTTTCTATTATCGGGAATGAAATATTTTGCTTAATTAATGCATTTATTTTTCTTTTAATGATACATGAACGAAGTCACGAGTAACAGCTAGTTGAGAAATAAATTTAGAAACTATATTCAAACAAAAAGATAATTAACTTTATGGCAAAAAGAAGTTCAAATGAAAATTTTAAAATAATAAAATTAGAAATATTTGACTGATTTCGACTAGAAAATAGGCAATTTTTTTCCCCTACTTCACTATTTCATCGATTTTCCTCATCAGATATAGATTTTGTAACACTCATATCCGGACATTTGAAGCATTCGGCAATCAGGAATTTCCGAACAGGCCGGTTAATTCAGCCTTTGGAGTACTATTTCTTTTCTTTTCTTTTTTTCCAGAGATATATAATGTTGACAAGTTTCATTAGAAAATTTAGTATATATTATCTTTCTAAATTATGTAGTACTAGCTGACTATCATTGACAAATATAACAGTGGAGTGGACTTCATAAAAAAAAAAGACTGAATAATGATATTTATTTATACTAAAAACTTGTAAAAAAATTAAATAAGAGCTAAAATTTCAAAAGTATAACAGTTACGTTTAAAAAATGAAACGTTCAGGGAAAATTATTACACTTACTTTTCCCTTTTTACTAAAAATCCCTTTTTAAAAATCATTGATTTGTTTAAATTTTTAATTTTGCTACATTTTAAATTGCTAATTGTATTTTTTAAATTATAAATATTAAATGCCTACAAAACTCAATTTTTCAAATGAAAATGTATAAAAAAAATATATATTTAATTGTTAACGTTGACAAATTATAATTACAATTAAATATATAATCAATAATATAATCTAGAAATCATTGTTTGTTTCGCTTTTATTCCTGTAGATGACAGCACCAAACAGTTAAATGTAAAAAATACTGGCCTAAATCCTGCCAAAGGACTTTTACACAATAACGAATGAAATGCGTTTCATTCGGGCGTTGCCATTAAACAATTAACAAATAATCGCAATTTCTGTGCCACGTAGGATAGCGTAATATATATATAGATTCTAAACTTTGTAACTAAAAATTCTTATCTATGCTTGTTATTATTTTTTCTCAATTAATTCATACCAAACTTTTGGGCTGTTTGAAATTTAATGAGGAGGGGTGCGGTAAAATTTTTTGCTGGCTACTATGTTTTATCAAATTTGTAAAGCCCTGGTCATATCGTTATTTTAACACCTTCAGCCGCAGTTTTCAAAATGCGTTTCTCAATTTGGAACAGACACTTTAACACATTACACTTTAACTCATTACACTTTAACTCATATTTCGCGTATTTTTGAAAATAGAGCAACGCGAATTTGTATTTAGGGTAAATGAAGAACAATACCAAATCAAGAAAAGCAAATATCAAACTTCGTATTGAGATTTTCAAAGTTCATTTTTATACGAACTTTTATAATATAAGTATGTATATGGCCTCTCAAAAAATTTCACCATAACAGGATTATAGAAAATCGCAAACCAGGTGCAAACAGATTCATTCTGCGATTTTTACAATTGGAGTTATGATTATCACTCAGGAGGGAGGGGTAGTTTTCTTTTTAGTAAAAATTGTATTTATTAACAAATCGAAAAAAAGGAAAAAACTTGCTATTTGAGAAATTAGAATGTTGTCTAACTTTCTAAAATATTTTACAATCCTTTAAACAGCAGTTTGAAAAGGAATTTAATTCTTATTGATGTGATAAAAGGATAAATTTTCTATTGTAAAGACTTGGGACGGTCAATGTTAGCAATATAAAGAAGACGTGAGATATCCGTTGTCTGTCCTTGTTTTCTGTTTGAAATCCTTTTTCATAAATACATGAAAACAGAACTCATATGTCTTTCTGTCACAGTTATACAATGATATTTTAAAAGAATAGGAATTGTGACTTTTGGAGATTTCTGCCAGTGGCTGCGGGCTTTTACATTTGCGATTTTAAACAGATTTTCAGCGACGTGAAAATCCCGAAACATTGTACTGAGAGCAGTATGTTAGGATTAATATTTAATTCTATGTAAGAAGAGATTTTTAAATGAAAAAATTAATCTTGAAATATCTTTATTAATCTTGAAGAGAAACAGCAGCTGCAACACACGTTTCTATAACGTTGAAAGCTGTTATGATTTAACCGTTAAATTTATTTAATTTGATTTTCTGTTTATTAGTTATTTATTCCCACATTTGTTCATTATGGTATTGTTACTATTTTACATCATTTGATTGCATCCCTTCTCTTCCTTTTCCACATAATTTTAGAAACGAATTTGCTTTGAACTGCAACTGCAATACTCGCACCACAATCCTATCGTCAACAATATATTTTAAAATAGACTCGAATTTTCTACATAAATTAAGTTTTTACCATAGCATTTGTGTGTGTGTGTGTGTGTATAATGTAACGGTTAAATGCCATATGCTTTTGTAAAGGATAACGTGGTTTTTCATAGTTAAAAAGTCACTGTTTGGATATGTTTTACTTCTATATTTCTCTTTTTGTTTATCAATTCTTTATTAAATACGTTTTTGTATTTAATAATGTTCCATATTCATTGATTTTTGCACATATCATGTTCAGTTGTTCAATATTTGTCCATTTATATTCATTCTTTTTTTAATTTGACTTTGTAATTGATCGGGCAATTTGAGTATAATAAATTTGGCTCGGGTCTATATTTGCTCAAACAGAAATGAATTACATTTTATTTATATTAATGGAACACTGCCCTTGATAAAGTGTTTCACTATATAAGTTTCCAATTGATTCATGTAATAATTTTCACCTTCTGTACATTGGATTTTTTCTCCACATATATTTAAGTATTTTTCCCACTTATTTTTATTTTGAGAGTCTTACATTTTTGGATATATATATATGTATTGTATTATAATTATCGGTTTATTTATTGTTGATTATTTATGTGATTTAATGTATATATATATATAATACCTTTGAAATATATATATATATATATATATATATATATATATATATATATATATATATATATATAATAATGAAAGAGTGCGAGATTTTAAATTTTAATGTATATTTAAAAACAGCTTTTTAACAAACTTTTTAACAACAAACTTTTCTTCAGCTTTATTGTGTTTATTTATTTTGTAAGACTGCCATTTATAATTTCCCGAAAATTATTTTACCACTCTGTAATTTGAAATGCATGTATTTTTTTCAGAACTAAAATTATTAGTTTGACAAAATAAAGAACATTTTTTAATACAGAGAAAACTTCAAACAGTTCATTAAACTTTTTAAAGATAGAGAATATATAAATTAAATCCAGCAAAAATAACCCGAATAAATTTTGCTTGTAATTGTTTTGAAATACTGCGGCGACAAATAATTATGTTCACAAAGTGTTAAATACATAAGACTTAAGAGCATCAAACAATAGCTCTTCTTTAAATTATTATATGTTATGCTAAATTTTTCGTAAATATTAAAGATTTTTATGGAATGCTAAAGCACCTTAGTTAAACAAACTTAAAAAAAAAAAAAAATAATAAAAAAATAAAAAAAAAATCAGCAAATGAATAAAAAAATTAATATAAAATCGCTTATTTTCAATGATAAAAAAGAACCGCAAACGTCTATTGAAAGAACTATGCATGAAACTTAGCAAATGAATAAAAATGAAAGGAAAAAAAAAATCATTTATTTTTAATGATATAAAAGGACCGCTAACGTCTATTGAAAGAACTATGCATAGCTTTTCATAATACTAACCGCTATTATAAATTTTCTTTTCATCCGTAAACCAAAAATACCTTTCCTCTCTTCATTCTTTTTTCTTACCATAGTAGAAAAAAAATGCAGGGTTGCTCACTCCTTAAAAACTTTTATCATCTTTTTTCCCCTACCTCCTTGCCATCGTTGCAGTTGCAGTGTATGTTTCATCCTGCTCCAAACGATGTCCAGTAATTTGGCTGCTTATCGCCTATACGAATTGTAAAATAGGCAATTTAGCGCCAAAAATGGTTTTACTTTTGAAAGTGAAATAGATATGAAACGGAGAAATAAACGAGCATCAAACTTTTGGACTGGACGGGACGGTGGAAAAAAGAAACAATCTTATCAAATATCTTGAAGAAATATTTATATAATACTAGACACTGGGAGTTCACAGGGAAAAAAAAGAAAAAAAAATTCACGTTAAAAATGAATTCATTTAATTTCGACGTATAAAGGAATTTATATAATAAAATATAGATGCCGACAAAGGGAGGAACAGGGGGGGGGGGGGGGGAGCAGATGAGCAGAATATCCTCGACGAAAAAATTAATTATCTCAATTTTCCGTTTTTGCTGTTAGAAATTTATTTTTGAATATTTAATAATTGTTAAATTTCTGTATTGCTTTTTATGTTGATATGTTTTAAAATTTCTCTTGCACGGGATATGCGGACAAAAAATTCTTAGTTTAACTTGTTTCATGTTTATATTCTCAACTATTAAAAACGTGGCCAAGGGGTCGGACCACAGGTACATTTGTTCCAAAATCGTGCCCCTCCCTGGATTTTATTCTTCTGGCATCCTATGTAATAATAATAATAATAATAAATTAGTATACAGTTTCTGGGGTCCTTTCCTATCGCTGACTACAGTTAATTCCTAAACCGGATTTTTTAGAGGTGTATTTCGAATTGCAAAATTGCATCGAGTGTTGGTCTTTATCATCTTAGAAGGCATTTATATCAAAACAATTATATTTTATAAAAGTTTAAATTTTTAAACGGCCCTTGAGACTGTTATGTACGTTATGTAATAAGTTATGTTCAGAGAAACATTCTCCATACTCTAACAAGTAAAACAAACAAACAAAAAAAAATTCATTTTGTGCTATCAAAACTTACCAAGTTATGATACTTTGAATGTTATGATTTCTCAACATTTTCCGGTCGTAAAAATGCGTCTTTCCATTCATAAATGCAAAGTATCATAACTCGGCAATCTTTGGTTGTACAAAAAGAAAAAAATATATATTAATTCTTTCTTTCTTTCTTTTTTTTTTTTTTCCTTTTTGGAGATGGAGAATGTTTTCTTAGCTATAAATTAATTATATATCCTAATGATCGTATAAAAATTTTAATTTGGTAACTTTTACAAAAAAAAAAAAAATTATTGACTTAAATTGTTTTTAATACGACATTTTTGTGAAACATTTTTGTGATCGTTACTCGTTAGTATATCACTAAAGCTAACTGTTTAGTTATTAACTATTGGCCATATCAAGGGACACCCTGTAGAGAAAAATAACTAGTTGGATGTGTCAATCCCAAAACTTTCTTCTATCTCACACGGGTTTCGCATACACTAAAAAGAATCAGCACCAATTTATATCAAGGTCTAACTGAATATAAAGTTTTATTAAATTCCGAGCATTAGTTCTTGAGATAGAGCTATTACGGAAATCGCGAAAAATGCTGCATAGCAGCGCCACCTGCTGGGCGATTTTTACCAAAAACTAATCAGCACCAATTTATATCAGGGACTAACTGAATATAAAGTTTTATTAAATTCCGAGCATTAGTTCTTGAGATAGAGTGCCCACAAGATTTTTGTCACATACAGACAGACAGAGTCACAGACAAACATTTTCTAAAAATAGTCAAATCGTGTTCAGGACCTTCTAAAACGTATAAATCCGTCGAAAATTTTCATGAATCCAATACTTTCTTCTTGTAAAGATAGAAGAAAGTAAAAATATTTACAAACAAGAAAAACAAAAACAGCTTATGAAACACTTTTCAATACTTCCAGGATTCTGCAAAGGAACTTCACCGTTTGAAACGTTGAAACAAGATTTCAGCAATTATCGTCTATAGCCCGAAAAGTATTCGAATTCTTTTGCGCATCCTTGTATGTGAACTATAGGTCTGTATATAAACTACATAGTGTACTAAAATTTAGCTTATATGTTACAAAATTCATACAATCGGAAATCCACTTTCAGCGATTTCCACCAATAGACGGAAATGCACTCGAATAATTTTGTACATCCCTGTATAAGATTCATTTTCTCTAAAGCTATAGGGTTTATTTTTTATTGTTACACTACCAAAGGGGAAAAAAATCTGTAAACATACGGGAACTGTTCTGACAAAATATGGAAATTCCTTTTAGAGGGTAAAAATATAAAAAATGCCAAAACCTTACCGAAAATGACAAATTAATTATACTTTTAGCACTATTTAGCACTGTCAAGGAGATTCGTAAATCCGTATTCGCTATTTTCTGACACATTCACGAAATCCTTTCAGAAAGAAGAAGAAGAAGAGGAAGAAACCCCCCCGTAAAAAATACAGAAATTGTACTGGTAATCAACGGAATATTTTGTTACAGTTCATTACCTTTATTTTATCGCATGTTATCTCATTGTTCTCTCTATATGTCTTATTATTATTAGTAGTAGTAGTATTATAAAAACGGGAGTTTGATTTGGGCTCGAAATTTCGGTGTTTCATTTGGAATAAGGGAGGTCTTGGGGGTTCACGCTTTTAGAGGGGGAAGGAGATCCATAAAGTGTGACACAGTGTGACAAGGAGAGAGGTGGGTTAATACGTTGCGACATAACATCTAAAACTTGAAAACATTTTGGTAGATATTATTAAAAAGCAGCAAGATGAAGTTCATTAAAAAATGTGCATTTTTATTCTGTTGGCGTTAGGTACATTTTTCTTTGAATTGCAACAGCAAAAGCATACAAAATCTTAACGGTTTTATAGTATTTATATCTGTGGGTAATAGATCTTATATAACTTTTTTCTTGCATAAAATTAACTCTAAATTAAATTAGTAATTGCAAAAACAGTGACGTCCGAAAAAGAGGGGTATCACTCGAGTGTAACAACGTATGACATAAAGGGAGGGAGTTGCATAAAAACCAAGGAAGAGCACAAAAATTTGCGTGAAGTAATTAATGATGACACTTTGGATCGAACCCTAACAATATTTCTATTTGGGGCTTAGAATCCAGCCCGAACCTGATAAAATAATTTTCGTCGATGTAAAACCTGACAAAATCCTGAAAAAAAAAAAAAAAAAAAAAAAAAAAAAAAATCTGTCGGTTTGCAACCCGGCAAGAACCCGAAATTCTAAATGCCGAATCCGAACTGAAACGTGAAATAAAATAAAATTACCTGCAATATAAAATTATCCACTGTCTCCGAGATGAAACATACTAAAATCTAGGTTTGAATTCCGTCCTAGACCTAGATCAGCTTTATTCTACTCAAAATAAAATTTTAATTTCAACGGTTGATGAAAACAGTTAAAATAATAATAATAATAATAATAATAATAATAATAATAATAATAATAAATAGTTAAAATAACAATAATAATAAATAAATAAATAAAAAATTTCCCCCCGAAAAGGTTTATTTCCCATTAGAAATGTCGAATTTCACGATAGCTGCATTCTGATGTTTTTTCTTTGTGTTATTTATTTACTTATTTATTTATTTTTAGTTTACTGCTCCCCATCTGAAAGGAAAAGCATTCAAATCTTTTCCCATATATAAATTGTAAATTTATTGAAATGAAAACAGAAACTACAAAAATATAGTTTATAAGAGAATTAACATTCTGTCCCTGAAAATGAAAATATTGGTGTGCAAATTTACATCTACAAGTTAGTAATAATGTTATGGTAAGAATTTATGTCTAATTCTAAGTTTTATATTATTTATATAAATGTATATTGAACTGGAGATTGTACTGGGAAAATGCGTAAATTCTTTTTAGAGGGTAAAAATATAAAAAATCCCAAACTCAAAAATGACAAATTAACTAGACATTTGGCATTTAGCACTGTCAAGGATATTCTTGAATCCATATCCGCTATTTTCCGACCCATTCACGAAATCATTTTACCGAAGGAAAAAAAAAAATCCGTAAAAATCTAGAAATTCTACTCGTAATTAAACGGAATATTTTTTACAGTGTTTAACACCGTCGCTGAGGGTTTTTTTTCAAACATATAATTCATTTTCTAAATTTAAAAAGAGGAGTTACTTGTTCAAACCAATAATTTATGATAAAAAACATAACAAAAAAAAAAACACTGGAAAGTTGTTATGCCTCTTTAATCTTATGGTTATATTTACATTTTCCAAACGTCTTCAAAAATTCTTCCACAGCCTTTTGTCATATTAAATGGTACGCAAAATAATCGTTAGATTTCAATGAATGACATATTCGTTAAATTTCAGTTAACTGTAATTTTTTTGTTATTTGGATAGCTACTTTTAGCTTTTTTAATCTAAAAATAATTTTTCCTCATACCCTTCCCCACAAAAAAAAAAAAAAAAAAAAAAGACTCGAAAGGGTCGAACTATGCAATTTTGTCTAACTTTCATTTCAATTTTTTTAATTACTTTTTTGTTTAAAAAAATCCTTAATAAAAGTAGTCCCCCACTGTCTCGAGTTACGCAAAACTAACACCAAAAATTGGATATACATAAATGGGATATACAATGGAATTAAAATTTGCTTTCCGATCGTAGTAATTTTAGGTGGAACTTATAAGGATTTTTTTTATGTAATATATTTTTTCAAAATTAGTTGCTAGTAATTTGAAGTGTAAGACGTAATTGAAATGATTATTTTAACAATTGAATATCTCTCTATTAAAAAAAAGGCAACTAACACTGCTGTAGCTGACGTAATTAAATTTATTGTGATTGTGGCTCTTTCTCGTATAATATATATATATATATATATATATATATATATATATATATATATATATATATATATATATATATATATATATATATATATATATATATATATATATATTATATATATAAAAATATGAAAACTGGTAGTTTTTATAGAGAAATATATGATAAACACGCGGAAGTAGACAGTTTTTAAATAGAAGAATTATTTTATTTGCTATTTAATGTTGAAATCGGTCGAAACAGTTCAGTTTAAAAAGTTTTACAGGATCAAAATCTATGCCTAACAATTTAACCATCTTTTGCAGACATATACTGGCGAGATTGTGGTGGGCAGGGCAGTGTCCAATCATTTTTTTAATTTTGTCTATTTTTTAAGGGTTTTTTCTTTTAAATTTTTTATTTAAATTTTCATTATTTGAATGGTGATTTATGTCATATTTCCAAAAAGTCATTTTGTTACCCACTGTTGACATAAAAAAAATCGCAAATAATAATATTTCCAAACATCTTTCAATTGAAAAAATATATTTACGTGTGAATATTAAAAGAGAAAGAAAACTTTACTAATAATTAATATAATAATAATTTATTAATAATTAAATTACGCGCGAAAAGCATTCAATGGGGAAAAATTACGTCATATTTAAAACGATTATATATATATATATATATATATAGTGTCTAAAGAGAAAACTTTTCTTCTATACGTTATTATAGAAGTCTGGAAGGCAGCGACATTTTTTAATTAAACATTTTATGCAAGCTGATTTTAAATGTGTGATAGATCTTACTTAATCTGTAAGGTGTCAGCTGTCGCGACAGTGGTGGATGCGGCCTTGTGTACCAAAAAATCCCCCAGTCAGAAGAAAATGAATGACAACCCGATTACGGAAGATCGTCACTAGTCGTGATAATATCATTCAATCTTCCGTAATCGAGTAATCTTTTAAAGGAAAACAAATTAGCATATGTTTTTAGAGCCTGTGGTATCTAGACGGGGGTTGGTGAGCGTAGCTAGTGTTATTTAAAAATAAATAAATAAAAAATGTTAAATTAACTGAGGCATACGGCTGTGTAAATGGTGATGTTGAAATTTTACATTTTTAATAGTAAAAATCATTAAGTGACTATTTTTTTTTATTGATATTTTTTTAAAATATATTGTGTATGAAATATATAAAACAGTCATGATCATTAGTTAATTCAAAATAATGAATAATAACAAAAATAAATATAAAAACTGATTCAACAAGAAGATAAACAAAATTTTGAGAAAAAAAAAAGTGAGGATGAAATTTATATATATACACATATAAATATATATAAAATAAAGCATTATATTTATACTTAATTAAGGTGACCAGTTTTAGGGAATAAAAACCGGAAATAATGTGGAAATGTTGCCGTCTTTCTCCTTTTCGCACAGCAACGGATATCCCTTTCTTGTCCATTTTACTGCCTCCCCTACTCCTGTAAAAAAAAAAAAAAAAATGCATTTTTTTTTTACAATTTTGATTACTGAATGAAATTATAATGAATTAACATTAAATCGAGTATTGAAAGAATTTGCGTTAATTCGAGTACTGGATCAATTTACATTAATAATTTCCATCCCCCCCCCCTTTAAATTTGCTGCTTATTTATTCTTTAAATTTCAAATAAATAAATAAAGGCAAAGATTCGGCTTGCTTTACATTGTTATTTATTCGAACTTTTCGGCTAATTATTATTACTATGCTTTAATTACACATAGCAAAGTTTTCCAACAGTTTTTCTATAAGAAGCTTGTTCGATTGTTTTTTCAATTACCTTTTTTATTATTATTCAAGTTTAATTTGTGGAAACTAGGGTAATTTACTGGGTGTCTGGACACCAGTTTTTTTTTCTCTTTTTAAGTAGAATATTTTTTCTCCATTTCCATAGCATCTTACAAAGTTGTTTCTAATAAAAGAATTCAAATGAGATGATACATCTTCTTTGAGAAGATGTGAGAAACCGGCTTCCATCTGGCGACAACTCCGCGCAACACCGCCTCCTTTTCATGCAACCCTAAAATTCTGCGCCGGGCGACGTGAGGGAAAAGAAAAGGTGCCGGAGGCAGTGCATTGCACGTGAGAAAGCGTCGGTGATGTGATGTTCTGTGTGTTGTTCTGTTTTTAAGTTTGTTGATAAAAGAGGAATTTTAAGATTATCCAGGAGATCAACGAAATGTCATCTGGGTGCATAGGAATATTTGTGTTTGATAGACCTGAAGAAATTCTGTTTATTACGGGCCAGAGCTTCAGGTGTTTATTTGTCCGTCGGTAAATAAACTTCCAAAACAACCTAGAAAGCCGTCTGGAGTATTGCTTCTTCAAGAAACGCTGAACTCCTTGAGGCTTTGTTGTCGAGTGTGTTTGTAAGTACCTACTGTTCTGTTTCTACCGTTATATGTTTATTTTGGTGAGCTTAATCGATGGTCTTCTAAATCATTATCACACTGCTTATCATATCTTTTATTTACAGTGAACGTAAAATGTTATTTCTTAAAATTATCATGATACTTCCAACATCGATTGTAGCATCATAGCTTACTTAAAGTAACCTAAAGAAACGTGTGTTTAATGTCAGTAAATAAATGTATTTTAAAAACATTGTTACTGCACTATCAAGGTCTGTACAGATTTTTCTAACAAGGTCCAATTTTTGTGAAATTGTGAAGTTTTTTTTTTTTTTTTTTTTTTTTGTGATAAATCTAGTCATAATTTTGTAAATTTGAAATTGTTATAGCTAATTGTTGTTTGTCAGGTTCCTTAACTTCAGCTGTTTTGTAACAGATAAAATTTTATTTAAAATGATTAAATTTGTTAAAGGTTCAGTTTGATTTATTTATTTATTTTTTTAATTTTGTGAAGGGTCCTGCTTCAAGGTGAAAAAAATTGTGAAGCGTCCTGTTTTAAGATAAAAAATTGTAAAGGGTCCGTTATAGAACCCAAATTCTATATTAAACAGTCTACCCTGTTGTATATTGTGTATATCTTGCCTAAAAGTATATTTAAAAACAAATTTAGCATATAATTAAAAAAAAAAATTAATTCCCTTTTAAAAAATATTTTTGTAAACTTGAAGGACGAAAACGAACGTTTTTATATAAAAAAGGAAAGTGAAAGTTTGTGTATAATATGAATTTCTGTAACGCAAAGATCTAGGGAAGCATTTATTTTCAGTTAATGTGAATCATTGAAAGATTTATTAAATAATAAATTTCTTAAAATATCAAAATCTTTAATTTTTTAAAAGCACTTTTTCATATGAAACACTTTTGAGCTAAAAAAAAAATATTTTTTTTTTAATTTTTTCTTAAATCTTTTGCATTAAATGTGACATTAACTTGTAATATTGAAAACCTTTTCTAAATCCTGTTATTTATTTTTCTATATTTTTATGTTAATTGTTAATTATTTTCAAATGACTATAATAATAAATTTGTAATTCTAATTCAAATTACTGAAAACTTTTCCACAAAGTTGCCAATGTTGTCAGTTTCTTTTTTATTTCCTTCTGTCTTTTAATGTATGTAATTTTTAATAGTTTAAACCACAATCAAAATTAAGATCAAATTTTGTCAGAGGCTTATCTAAGCTTTTTATTTTTAGCAAAAATTTAGAATACATTATTTTACAAAAGGAAATAATTTTTAAATATTTGATCTATTAATTTATTTTATAATATTTTTAAATCACCAGTATTATGGTATAATAAATGTGGAAGTATAATTTTATCAGATTTACTAATGTTTTCCACCAATTAAAAATATGTGTAGAAATCAATTAAATATTGTTTCTCGTTATTAAAAATAAATAAATGCAGATCATAAACATTACATTTCAGTTACATCAACCAATAAATATAATCATTGTTAAAATATTAATTCGACAATATGCAACAGTTGTAAAGATAAAACATGCTTTTGTAGTGAAGTATATTTCAAATAGAATTATTCGTTTTTCTCTTACATAACTTTCATGTAATATTTAATTAAGTATAAACAGCTGGTTATGTTTTAATGTTTTGTGTTATAAACAAAAACTGAACTGCTTAATTTAAAGAAAAGTAATAAATTTATAGTTTAAAAATAAAAAATAACTTTTTACTTTTATTTAAAATGTTTAATTGTATCTATAGCTGTAATTATCATATGAAGTAATTATGTATAGTTCATTGTGTATCACTTGAAAAAAGATCAGCATTTTCAGCCCCTGGCAGGTATGAAATTCGGCTTTCTTTTTCTAAGATGTTTTAATAAAATTTAGAATCTAAATTTACTAATTCTGTTTTTGGTTTTTATATGAAGACTGTTTAAATTTTAAATGTGTTACATAAGATCTGAAACATAGGTTATTTAGAAAATTATAATGTGTTTTGACATTGTTTAAAAATAACTTTTATTTTATTTTATTTTATTTTATTTTTTTAATAATGTTGAAATTAATAAACATTAATATTTTCTAAATAACCTATGCTTCAGATCTTGTGCTATAAGTAACTTCTTTACATTCAATAAATTATATAAATATATATCGAGGAGGGGGGGGGGTGGGAGCTTCTGTGTATGAAATATGAAACAGTGAATAGGTTTTCAGAAAATGTGGAATTTTTAGGAAAAAGTTGGGTCCTTTTAAAGACCCTTCACAAAAATTTTCACATTAAAATACCGTCACAAAATTCTTTGTCTTAAAAATAAACCTTTCACAAAACATTTTCATCTCCAAACTGTGAACCAACCTTACACTAATTTAATAATTTTTAAGAAAATCTGACCTATCATAAAACAGCTGAAGTCTCTAAACAACCTATTACTTAACTATTTTATACATAAAGGTTCTTGTTAAAAAAAATATAAAAATAAACCTTAATATAATAGTTTGGTTGAATTCACAAAATTATATCTAGATTTTTCTTTCACAAACGTAAAAAAAAAAAAAAAAAAAAAAAAAAAAATCAAATTTTCACAATTTCATAAAAACAGGATCCAATGAGAAAAGTCTGGACAGACCAGTGTTGAATCCAGGGGAGATGTCCCCCCCCCCTCCCCGGAAGATTTGAGATTTTTATGCTTTCAATAGTCAAAAAGTGGATTCCCCCCCCGGAACTCTATAATGCCCTCCCCCGGAGCCACAGAAATCCCTCCCGGAGAAAAGTGTGAATTCAAGACATGGGACAGACCCTTGCTCTTGCCACAGTCATTTTCTCTACCTCCCTAAGTCCTTGTAACAAACAGGTACCAATTAAACAGTCTATAGATAAATTCCAATCATAGAATTAGTAAATTTAGATCCTAAATTTTATAAAACAACAACTACATAGTAATAAATGTCCTGGAAAGGGACAGAAGTGAGCCTTATATAGTAATCTAAGTTTGTTTATTTTTTTACTTTGAATTATTCAAACAGAATTAATAAAATATTAAAAATTGCAATGCACTCTACATCAAATTTCTTACTAGATTTCATCACGTGTTCCGAGCGCAATAGTTAGAAAATCTTATGACATATTTATTTTAAATCAAGCATATTCAAAATAATAATATATAGTGTTGTTCATTCTAGAAAGAAAAGGGCAGGGTGTTAATCAGCAACAAGGCCATAATTTCAAGAGGAAATATATTAATGTGTTTACGTTTAATAATGGTGTAAGAAATTTTTTAAAAATATGATAAACAAAATTACATTAATTTTAAATGATTTTATGAATTGTAAATTAAAAATTATATTAATTTTGAATGATTTTATGAATTGTAAATTAAAAATTACATTAATTTTGAATGATTTTATGAATTGCAAATTACAAATTACAATTAAATTGCAACATTATTTAATAATATCCTGTGTTTTTCCTACAGAAATGGATTTCTATAATTTTTGCAACCATTTAGAAATACTGTGTGGTCTGAGGAAAAGTTTTTACAAGCAATTTCATTTTTACAACAAAAGTTAAATTTCATTATTTTTAAAAGGGCAGGGTGCATTTTGCCAATTTTATAAAGTGCAGGGCACTGCACCCTTTAAAAACGGCATAGAGGGAATACTATTTAATATCTAAAATCCAGTTGTGAATGTTCTTTTATTTATTAAAATATTATTTAAAGAAGTTAAATTTATTTGTAAATTAGAGTTTAAAAGAAATTCCAGAAATTTATTGTTTCCCCCCCCCCCCCACAACCTATCTAGTTTTGCTGTCATTCTGTAAAATATCAATTTTAAAAATTATGATAATTTTTTATTACAGAAAGGAAATAAATTTCTCTCAAATGTAATTTAACAAGTTTCTCATAAACAGCCATTGCTTCAATATAAGATACATGGCCATATTTTGCTATTATTACAATTTACTCTTTTTAATTCAAATTACAAAGGGATATTTGAATTAGTCAAAGCTTGCATATTAAACAAAATAAAAAAAGATCACTAAGAAAGATGTTAAAGGGCAGGAATAATACATTTATCATAATGTAGGTATAAGAAAAAAATATATTTTTTATGTAGAATATGTATTATATAAAAACGTAGTTATATTTATATAACTGCAATATTCACTTTCAGAAAACCGTGAACTTGGCTTTGATTTACACAGTCAAAAAAATACTTGGTTTCTTTCATCGATAAGAACCTATTGTGATTTAAATAAAACTCCATATGATGATTGTTGATTATTTTTATTTCTTTTGAGTAATTGAATAATAACTTGAAACTGCATTTTTCTGATTATTTACTCTGCCTTTGCAGAATAGAAGAAAAAAATTGAAAATTTCTTTAAATGCATGAGACACTACTGTTCGCGATTATTTGATTATTACAAAGAAGTGGTAGGATAATTCAAATTATGTAAGATTTTAAACATAGTTTTGAATGTGGTTTTAAATGTTTTGTATTATTCAAGTTTGAATTAAAGGGACATACTACTATTAAATACACAAAAAAATAGAGTTAAAAAAATAGTATACGTGAAACTGAAAGAGCAATATTTTCATGGCATTTTAAAACAAACTGCACAAAAAATTTCCTATAATTATACTAGTTATAACTAAAAATATGTCAGGTATTTTCAATGTAACCAGTGGTTAAAAGGATACTTTAAAAGCTGTTTATGGAATAAAATTAAAATTTCTTTGTATAAAAGAACTTCTAAATTATCCTCTTTTTAAAATTGCCCCCCCCCCCCCCCCATGGCTTCTCTAACCACAGAACATAGTTCAGATTAAAAAAAATTTCAGCAGTATTTTTTATTTGGATGAAACAATAAATAATCGTCTCGAACCTCCTTCTTTCCACTGAAATGTCTGCTTCCTCCCCCCCCCCCCCTACCTCTTTTTTAAAATAAAGTTTATCTGGACTTTAGTGATTTTGGTATACAGTTTCTGAAGTGAATGGTGGCTTAGTACACAAATATTGTACAAGTTTTTTAAAGTTTAAAAAAAAACTTCATTTGAAAGTTTTTTCAATGATCATAAGTTATTAAAAAGAGCACTTCTGATTGTAGCCCTAAAAATAAGATTTTTGAAGGAATTCAGGCTTTTTTTCAGTGTCATTTATATTAAAAAAAAAATTTTAGGTTTTTTGTCATTTTTGAGTGTTACAATATTTATTTTACCCCCAGCCTGTCATGCACTACACAGCTAGATTGCTATATTTTCTTTAAATACACTTAGAAAAAGCCGGGAATTTCATTCTCCTGCTAGTAATTAATCGTCTCAAACATCCTTCTATCTGTGGTTTTTTTCTTTTTTTGCGGCTGGAATAGAACAATTTTAGATTCAGTCATAAGATATGGATATAATCTATAAATTCGTGAAGCTTGCATGTTATTAAGTAAAGTAGTATATGTTATTAGTTATTATATATTAAGTAGTTCAGTTCAAGAGAAATCTTGCATGCAATTTTTAAGAAAGCATGAGATACATTATTTTTAAATTTGAGATTTAAAATACTATTCTTTTAGTCATTACTGATATTGAGCCTGGCACATTTTTAGTCACAACTAGCTCAATTGTGGAAAAGTTTTTAGTGCAGTTTGTTAGGGTACTTTCTTTCACACACACACACACAATATTTTTTGAAAAATATCCCCTTTAGGAGAGTCAATTGTATTTAAATTCAACAATACCACTTTTTCCTTACATCCCATTTAGTTATGATAACCAAAATCTTAGATTACTTAATGAAACACATGGTGAAATTTATGGAAAGACAATTACTCCATTTATCACTAATCATACTCTCTGTTCTTTAAAATCAGTTCATTTCTTTATAAAAAATATAATTTTAATGTAAAATCTAGTATAAAAATTCTGCACTAAAATCTACAGAGTCTTTTATAAGATTAAAGATTTTGATTTTTCTTAGATTTTATAATTTTTTAAGATCCCAATCCCAAACAAATTAATACTATGGCGTAAGTGAAAAATTGAGAATATTTGTGTATTTGAAAAACGGGACTTTTGGCGTCCCGCGCAGGGGTTACGTGGAGAGGGTCTTTGAGTCTCTAAAAATAGGGGACACATGGGACACAATACCCTCCCTTTCCTACGACTCTGGGTTAATTGGTGGTTTGGTGACGTTACGTTCAGTTTTTAATTATAAGCGATTTTTAAGAACTTCGTTTTTGAAAAGAAAAAAAAAAATAGTTATTACCAAATACTTAGGAAATTCGTTTCAGGCCTTCCGAATGATATTTTTTTCAACTTCCAACATTAAAAATATTATATGATCGTTTTAACACAATGATGGCATTGAAACTATAAAAGTATAGAATTGCAATACCCTCCAGCTATCTGAGTCATTTGTTTGATGAATCAATCGCCTTTATGAACAAAATCACTGAATATAGAATGAATCACACTTTCATGTATAAAAAAATCACTGTATATGAAAACAGAAACTGCTGGATAATTTTTCATGTTTTTATTCTCCTACGAAAGTTCTATATCCACATCTGTTATTGATGATTTAGAATGCGAGATTTCTCTTTCCTAAGTTTTCAAAATGGATGGAAAAACATTAGTGGTTTAACTAGAAGAGCAATATTTCTATGTTTAAGATTTAGCGTTGTTACAATCATAGTTGTATAATATAGACGCACGCCGTGCGCGGAAAATTTTCTGCAAAATTTGGAACTTTGCAGATTTTTTTTTTTTTTTTTAAATACCAGAAAATTTAAAATATTCTCCAATTTTATGTACGATTCATTTACTGTTTGCGCACAATTCAAAATTTAAAGATGCAAAACATTGTTGTGACATTACAGACGCTTGCGAAGAGGTCAAAATATTAAGGATTGGGTTGTTTCTAAATGCATTGACAAAATAATTGATAAGAATTCAGCTCTTCCTATCATGGGTTGAGTTGATTTGATTATTGACGGCCAATTATCTACACTTGGGATATAGGCCCGGGGGGAGTGCCCTTCGTGGGGGTCTTTCTAAGGGAACCTAACCCGTATTTACGCATGGATAAATCCACGGCTCGAAGAAAACCACGAAAACTCCGAACGATTAGGCCGACGGGCGCGATTGGGATCGAACCCAGCACCTCCCGTCTACCAGCTTCGAGAGCAGAACCTCTCAGCCACTGGTGGGGCCTTCCTATCATGGATTTTTAACTTTATTATTATTTTTAACCAAAATAATCATTCTTTAATTAATATAAATTAATTTTAAATGGTAATTATTTTAAACTACTGTTTTTAATTAATATCGTCAAAATAAAATAACACGTAATTTTATTAAACATTAAATTAATTTGCAGAAATTATTTGACTTAATATTTATGTGCGCAGAAAGTTTTTCGTTTTATACAAGTCTGGTTACAATATGCAAATGCAATTTTATGTGACAAGAATTTTCAGCAAAATGTTGCTTTTAAGGCCAAAAGCTTAACTTCTAAATATTGTCATTGTCGTACCTTTGACAAAAAAGTAGATGCTCGCAGAAAGTGTGTTTTGCGAGATACTTTTATTCTTACTCACCTAGAAACTGAAGAATTCGTTAAACGAAAAAGAAAAAAAAAAAGATGACTAATTTTAACCTTCTTGTTCCCCGTGTACTACTAATAGCAATAGTACACGTCTTGCATTTAGAGCATTTACAATAAAATGAGAAAAATAGTTTTAAAGCCTAGTATTTTACTACCGAGGCTTTTATTTTAAATATGTATTTTCTTTTCTTTTTATTTTCTTAAATAATAATTAAAAAAAAAGGCGCGACTTGTCTGAACTATTTATTTAAAATTTAATAATATAGAAATATATGTGAATTTGGAATATATGCTATCGATTAAGACTATTGTGCTATTAATTAAACATTTTTCTTTCTAAGTCCATTATCCTATTAATAGTACAGTAGTGGGGAAAAAAGTATACCCCCCTAGACTACAAAATCTGCCGAAAATCATCATATAACAAGAAAGAAAAAGCGTGCGTCAAGTATAAATTATGTAACATTTCCAAAACACTTTTCGAAATCTTTACCGTTGAATAAGGTCTAATGTCTGAGTAAACAATTTGGAAAACATACATTTAAAGATCCAATTTCAGGAATTACCAACAATATCCGGAAAAATATCCGAATTCCTTTGTTCAGCCCTGTATATGATCTATGGATTTTTATACACGCTACATAGAATGCTAAAATTTAGTTCAGTAAAGAAACGCCAGCACAGTTGAAACTTTCTGTCAATAAACGTACTCGAGATGTTTTGTGTTACCCTTTATAATCTATAGAACTTATACACACCAAATAATAGACAAAAAATTATTTAAAAACGCGTATCGCAACTGAAAACGCACTTCCAGAAATTAAATTAACAAACAGTACATTAACCGAATATAGTAAGCCTCTTGTAATGTACTTCAGTAAAAAAATATATAAATTTCAATATGTTTGAAATATTGAAACATTATTAAAATAAATCGCAAACGATTTTTCCCCATAAACCTTAATGTAGCGGAATTTTTTTTTAGTGTCCCTGTAAAGGATAAGGAAACTATAAGTGCTACATACGTAATTTTCAATACCGAACATGCCATAGTAAACCTCAATAACATATATATCAATTGCATGACTATCCACATTGCTATTTGTTTTGCGGCGATTGAAAATGAATTTGACATTAGAAGTTCTAAATTTTCAATCTGCACAATTCCTAAACTACTTGACCGAATAACTTCCCGTTTGGGAGAACTTCGGTTCATTGTTCGTGAATTTTCGGTTTCCTGTAATTTATCTTTTGATTGAACGAATCTTGACTTTTCGGTTCATTGTTCGGCCTTATTACAATAATTGGGCAGGAAAAGCAATCTGTCTCATCGTTACAGCAGGCCTCTGCTGATGATTTGGCAATTTAATATTTTTTCAACATATTTTCTGAATTTTTTTTTTTTAAATACACTGTTTTAATAGAAGGCAAAATTTACCGAAGAATCCAAATATGTCAAAATTAGTGTTAATATTGAAAATGGTCAAAGTGTGTTACAATTTTTATATGTAGACGACCCCCTACCCAAAATTTAAGCATAGTATAAATTTGTAGATGTTATTACTAATCATAAATACCGTTTATATGATTGGCACCAGTTACATTTTTATACGATGACTTACAGCAAAGTTAGTATGGGACAGAGCTTTACAAATTTAATAAAATCTGGTAGCCCGCAAAACGTTCTAGTCGCCAGTAAAAATCCCCCCCCCCCCAATCGTCCACCACCATTGATTTTGAAAAAGCACAAAGGTTTTTTATGAATTAATCGAGAAAAAAATAATAACAAGCCTAGTTTAGAATTATTAGTTACATAGTGCCGGATATTTTAATTAGATTTTTTAAATTTAATATTTAGAGTTTTTTCATGTTCCGCGTCGATTTTTTGACATTCTTTAAAGGAATCAATCCTGTTTCAATCTTTTAGCCCAATATGGTAAATTTTGCCCTTTATTTAGCGTTTTAAACCACGGTTTGTAATTTTTTATATTAAAAAAAAAAAAAAAAAAAAACCGATTTTTAAAAATTTAAATCGGATTTTTTTTTAAATCAGATTTTTTTGATTTTTAAAATATAATTTTAAAATTACATATTTTAAAGTAAAATAACCCTTATTAAATCGTTAAAATTAACAATTAGAAAAGCTCATTTAAATTTATTTTTTAAAAAAACTCATTTACAAAACTTTGAAATATTTTAATCATATAAAGAATTAAATATTACAGTTAAAAAAATGGAGCAATAGAAACAGATTTAATTTGAAAATGTGAATTATCTTTTACTTTTGTAAGCACAAAATAAATAAAACAAATTGTCTTGTGTTATACGAGCATTTACTTACACTAATTGCAATTTAACAAATATCCTGTTCTATATTACACACACAGACATATATATATACCCACGGCAGTTTTTTGACGTTCGTAAAATGAATCCGGTTTCATTTTTTAACCCAGATATAGTAAATTTTGTCCTTTGTGATTTTTTAAAATTTTTAGCAAAATTTTGCGTCTTTTCGCGTTTTGCGGAAATTTTTCGACATTCATAAAAGGAACCCAGTTTCTATCTTTTAGCCCAATAAAGTAACTTTTGCTCTCTGCAATTAAAAAATAAATAAGTAATTTCTTATGGGATTTTTAGTGTTTTGGGGCAATTTATTTCTAAAACGAAAATAACTCTCCGGTAAATTTTGTAAATGTTGTTTTTTTCTTATTTCTTTGGTGAATTTTTGTGCAAAAAAAGAGAAAGAAAAAAGAAACCCGGATTAAATAACGTGGTCGCAGGGTTGGGTTTTCTCCGGAAAAAACTGGAAGAAATCAACAAAAATCAAAACAGATGCTCAAATTTATTAACTGTGTAAAAGAAATAAACTCAAAGCATATTTATATGAAATTTAAAACGGAAAACTTAATTAGTATTAAAACTATTATTTTTGGAAAAATAAGTTATTTTTAATAACAGACTTTAGGTTCAGTATGTGGTGGTTTTTACAACTTTAGAGGTAGGCATAATATTTTAGTTATATAAAACCAAAAACTTTCTGCACACACAAATATTGGGTCAAAAACTTTCTGCAAATTAATTTAATGTTTAATAAAATTACGTGTTATATTATTTTGACGATATGAATTAAAAACAGTAGTTTAAAATAATTACCATTTAAAATTAATTAATATTAATTAAAGAATGATTATTTTGGTTAAAAATAATAATAAAGCTAATTATTAATTACAGAATAATTATTTTGGTTAAAAATAATAAAGCTAAAAATCCATGATAGAAAGAGCTGAATTCTTATCAATTATTTTGTCAATGAATTTAGAAACAACCCAATCCTTAATATTTTGACCTCTTCGCAAGCGTCTGTTATGTAACAACAATGTTTTGCATTTTTTAATTTTGAATTGTGCGCAAACAATAAATAAATCGTACGTAAAATTGGGGAATATTTTTTATTTTTTGGTATTTAAAAAAATATATACAATTTTTTTTCCTAAAATTTTTCTGCAGAGTTCAGAATTTTGAAGAAATCTTTCCGCGCTGCGCGCGTTCGTCCATATTATACAACTCTGGTAGGGGGATATTTTTTCATTGTTTCATACCCTCATTTCTGTTAAAGAAAAAACAAAACTACCTACCAATATTTATATATATATAAATGCGTTATTTTAAAGACTCTATTTGCAAAACATTAAACACAAATTTGCAATTATTTATGCTAGCATGAATACCTCAATACTGACTTTAAAAGACTCAGAAATTCTAAAAATGAACTCGTATGTCGAAATGCTTTTAACCACTCCTTCCAGTTCTGTTCTGCAGGACTTGAAAG
Source organism: Maratus michaelseni (assembly GCA_963931845.1). Taxonomy (NCBI): domain Eukaryota; kingdom Metazoa; phylum Arthropoda; class Arachnida; order Araneae; family Salticidae; genus Maratus; species Maratus michaelseni. Next base: position 161,664,749 of record OZ007587.1, read on the forward strand.
AACTTTTTCATCTTTTGCATTCATCCATTCTAAGTTGAGAAACCGATTGCAGCATCCTACTGCTAAGAAACTTTTGTTTTATTATATCATGTTACATTTTAGTAATGAAAATGAGAATTTCAAAGATTTTTTTTTTTTTTAAATTAAAAGCACTGTCTGTTACTTAAACGTGTTTCATTCTATAATAGTAGGTAAATTATCCATACTATTTACTACTAGTTACAGAGGTTTAAGGTGGTTCTGAAATTCCCTATTCGAAACGTAAAGACATAAATTGGCAAGCCTGACTATTGAAACGATTTGGGATGAAATGGCATTTTCCATTTTTTAAGTATATATTGCTTCTCGAGTTTTAAGCGACTTTAGTCGCGCGTTCTTTCTCCTTTCTCGCTGTGTCACGTCCGAAAATTCGGTTCAAAGTGCCAACTTATACATTATTTTCCGAAGGATCTTTTGTCTTTACCAAATAATTGAAAATGCCATTCGATTACATAGTTTCTGAATAAGAATACCTGCCAATTTCACGCGTTTCAGAACACAAATGAAGTAAAAAAAAATGTGTCAGAAAGTAGCTCCTTTAGATTTGAGAACCTTCTTTAATAATAAAGAAATGTGCTGGTTAAATTGAAATAGATAACTTTTAATTAATTTTGTGTGTTTTGGATAACATAAATATTATCCAATGATTGAAAAACTTTAGACAGGTGTGTGATCTTGGCTAAAAAACTGATGTGATTATTAATTCAGCATATATAATTAATTATATTTTTATAGTTCCTTATTAAATTTACTTAAGGTTATCTATAAGAAAAATGCAGCTATTGTATCTTACAAAGTTGCAACTTATGTGGCAAATTCCAAAATAATAATAATTTCTTCCACTTGGAAGAAACCTATTTCTTCCGGCCGGTTTTTTTTCCGCGTTTTTTTCCATTTTGTAAGAAACTTGCTAACCCTGCTTGGTTTCCGGATAACTAAAAATTTGGTCGCCAGTGGTGATCTGGCGACCGCCCTTGTCAAGCTCTAGTACTGGGTATATTTTTTTCACGATTGTACATAAAGATAACTTCCAATTAATTCATTAAATTTCATTAAAACTTTAATTTTGTCTAATATATAGCAAATTACTACTACTACTACTATTAATTACCATTATTATTAATACTTTACTTTTGACTTTCTGAAAGTTATTTTAATTATTTAAACCAGAAAGAAAAATTGCCAGTGAAATAAAACAACTCTCAAAGGTTAAAAGAAAAAAATATTCTTAGCTAATTTGGTTATTTCGTTTATTTAAAATCAAATGCGACATTCACATAGTCAGAAGAGAAGTGTAATCAGTGATTAAATGCCCCGATCGTATGATTAATATTGATAAAGATTATATGATAAGAGATGTGATAATTAACAGTTTTTAAACCGACTTCGATAAAAAAGAGGTTACTGTATTCCATAGCTCTACATATCCTGCATAGTATCCAGGTAGATGAATTGATTTTAATGTTTCCTTTTCTTTCCTTCTGTTTTATTTGTTTGTTGGAAAAGATAATGTTCTCCACAGGTTTTGCGTAAATTTTATCGGGATAGGATAAAAAGAAAGCATTTTCTCTGACATACTTCGCTTCTGATTTTTATTTTACATGTTAACCAATACTTTGTAGAAAAAAAAATATATATATATTCGTAGTTTTTACAACAGCGCGTCAAATTTAACTCATTCAGGTCTTTCAAACCTTTCAGTAAAGCAGGGACGCATCCCACCTCATAAGGTACTGCTTGGGATCTCCTTATCTCTGGTACCAAACATAGTATATACTTAATACGAAAACAGGACTTCACAGGGTTTCCTTGAGCTTAGGCCTAGGTACAGCTTGCCCCCCTACCACTACCCTCACCTTGTTCACGCTCCTGAGTATCTAAGTACACGTGTCCATTCTTTGGCACACAATTCAGTTGGTTATTTCCTTAGATAAAATGTGTGTACAACGTAATACCAATTACTTTATCTCAATGTTTCAATTTAGTAGTTTCCGCATCATTAGATAAAGCAGCAAAACATTTCATTAACAGAGGAAATGCCTTTTAGGCAATTACAGTAACCGTCATGTATGAATGTATGTAATGTAAAGTGTGATTCTAATGGGCGATTAGAGAAATACTTAAATTTTTATTGCTTATTAGAATACGATTTTTTTTTTTTAAATACAAATGTAGCAGAGCCCTTTCATTGTTCGTGAATTTTCGGTTTCCTGTAATTTATCATTTGATTGAACGAATCTAGTAAAAAACTTATAATAATCAGGCGTGAAAAACAACAGCTATACAGTAGGCCCCCTACTGATGATTCGGCAATCATTTAATAATTTTTCATTTCCAATATGCTTTCTGCAAAATATGCAATTTTTAAAAATTTTGTGCTGTATTGCATTTGACTCATGTAATTATTGCGGGTTTTAAAATAGGTGCACTTTTTTTTTCTCTTCCACAAATGAGCCTATTAATATTCTCAAAATAATTATAACATATTGGAGAATGAGTAATTGGCTTAGGGGAGAGGGGGCACATGTGAACAGGGGGTACATGTGAACATGATGCTTTGTACTAAGATAATTTGAAATAAAAAATCTTAAAAAATTCTCAATAGATGGTAGTTCCAGTCCTACCTCTCTGCTAAACTTTTAGAGCAATGAGCCATTTTGTTTTTCTGTAGTGACTATTTCTTTGTTTTAGCAGGTGTATATAACTTTATCACTGACTTCTTCAAGTAAAAACATAGTTTAAACTAACTGATAACCTGGAATTAATTATTGCAGAACATTCTATGAACATTCAGATAAGTTTATGACAGTTTTTAATTTTTTTACTCAATTAAAAATTCTTCCTTTTTTTAAGTTAGATCTAAGTGAGATGATGGGGCACTTGTGAACAAACCATGTGGGGCAGATGTGGACAGTTCCCAACCATCTATATTGGGAGGTACATCACGAGCAGTGTCTTCACTGTCCTTTTCTGTTAAATTAGATCAATATAATATGCGTTGAATTTGTATTAAAATGTATTTCAGGGAACTGCACATCAAAATATGTTGTTAAACTTTCTAATTCAGCTGTGAGCTGAAAATATTATTTTCAGAAACAAATTTTTTCTTATTGACATAATACTGTATAATTTAAATTCCCATAGCAGGCTACAACCCCTTCAATATAATCTGTATCTATATCTGTCATATTAAAAGTTTTATTTTCTTTTAAATATGATGATTGTTTTGTTTTTTGATCTTGTTCATATGTACCCCAGGCATGTTCACATGTACCCCCTATAGGGGCACATGTGAACGATTGAAGTCATATTTTAAAAATGCCATAAAGTAAAGAAATATTTTATTACAAAATTTCAAAAAATTCCACAAGACAAAGAAAAGACTATTTAAACATATGAATCTTTATGCTGTGAGAAATTGATGATATTTTTTGAGAAAATAAAGAAATAAAGTTTTTTTTTCACATGTGCCCCCTCCTCCCCTACATGTTTTTAAATCATTGAATAAGATGAAATATATTTTGAAATCTGAGAAAACTATAGTTTGAAGTTTGATCGTATGTTAAACAGAATTCAAATAAAGTTGATTCAAATTAATATTTAAGCTGGTTTCAAAGGAATGAGAATAATTTATCAAAAGAGAGTTTGAGTTAAATGAAACTAAACGACATTTTTGTTTTTACAGATTTGGTCGGCACATTTTAAGAACCGTTATCTTCGTATGGGGACTCGGCGCCCTCCACTTTACAAAAAATGATAAAAAATATCAATTTTTTGCTTAAAATGTATTTAGAAATCCTTACTTTCGGTAGAAGGGAGGTGCTGGGTTCAAACACTGTCGCGCTCGTCGACCTAACCGTTCGGAGTTTTCCGTGGTTTTCTTCGAACCTTGCCGTAAATACGGGTTAGGATCCCTTAGAAAGATCCCACGGAGGGCCACCCCCCCCCCTCCTAGGGTCTATGTCCCTCTTGTAGATAATCGGCCGTCATAAACCAACCAACCAACCATACTATATTCTGGTGAAGTTACGTAAAGATCCGATTATTGTAAATACTAGGGGATCCAACCAGGGTTGCTATTTTGTTGATATGTTTAAAAATTGTCTTGCACATGCGCAGCTGTTCCAAAATCTTGCCTATCCCTGGATTTTGTTCCGAGGGCGCCTATATGTACCTATGCTGAGACGGAAATTTGTCTAAAAACGGGATTTTCTCTGGTCCACTGCGATTGTTTTAGCGGATTTTAATGTATTGTCTTTTGATTTTTAAAGAAACTCTGGAGTTTTCTCATCTTCGTTTGTTTCACTGCGTGACAGACATTTCATTCTCGGATTTCGCCACTTTGTTAAGATTATCTTGTCATCAAGAAAGTTTTATCCTTCTAATTTAGACCATCTTAGTTTCTGTTTATGTTCAGCTTGAGTTGAGTAAAGCATGGTGATGTCTTCTCTGTTCTTAGATTAGGCAGTATCTTGATTGAAATGTTTAGACTGGAATATGCGTATAGATTGCACAAATGTTCACTTTTCTTCTGTCAGTAATTTCTAAATTGCAGAGATAGACTCACGGAAACAAAAAGGTTATTCAGAAAGAGCGTGAGAGTTTTTCCGGACATTAAATTGATTTTTAATTAATTGTTTCATGGGAAGATCGTATCAAACTTTCTTCGTAATTATAAAGACCATGATTAGGGCTCTACTAACGCACGACACATAGAGCCTGTGACCTAGACACGAAATGTCTTGGGCGACACTAAAATTTTTCATGTCATTTAGTAACATATTTATGAAATTAAACTGGCAGAACCACCCAACTTTGTTCGTGTTAACCATGGGGGTCTTCTGTGTAAAATAAATAAAAGTGCAATAATACGGCGATCACAATAATGGAGCTCTGTGCATTCGCACCCATAAATCGTTAAAAAGACAATTAGGAAAAAAGTTACTTTGACTTCTTCAAGGTATGATCTCAAGTTCCTCTCGCTAATGTTAATCCTATGGGAGTGTGATTCATTCGTATTTTTAACATTTCTTCTCAGGAAATTAGTAATTTTAACTTATTTTTTTGTACAGTCTTCTTGAAGGATGTCTCCCCTTTTTTTTTCAGTTTTCTAAAATATATACTTAATTTTATTTGAAGTGTTAAATTTTACCGCTAAGATTTTAACACATAAAATTATAAATTAAGTATGTATTTTAGAGATATTTTGTATTTTGACAACTAAAAAGAAGAAGACGACATCCTTTAAGAACAGTACACAGAAAAAAGAAATTAAAAATATTAATTTCCCAAAGATATATTTGAAAAATTCGAAAGCAACACGCCAATAAGTTTATTATATTCGCGATGGGAATTTGATATTTCACTGACAACACCCTTAATAGTGGAAACTATAATATAAATACTGACTCTCTAACGTTCCAATACTTTTATGGATATATATATTGGTGATCTAAGTTTTGTATTCTAAGTACAGTGGTAATAATAACAAAGTTCGTAAATATGATGTTTTCGAAACTGTCAAAAATATCCGATATATATATATATATATATATATATATATATATATATATATATTTAATATATTTGGTATTAAATATTTTCAAGCTTTGCATAAATTTAATTTGGAACATTTTTAAAACTTCTATTTTCTTAAAGCACAATATTTTAAACCCAAATTTGCTTTTAATAACAAAAACAACAAACACCAGACAAAAATACAGTCGAACTCTGTTAAGAAAAGCAAGTGAAATAAAAGACCTCGTATTAATCGTCACTCTTAATACCCGTGAAAATTAAAAAAAAATCTTAAAAATACACACATAATTAAACTAGTTACTACTATTAATTGTTCTAATTCTCTCAATGCTAAAATTAACTTAATACCATAAAATTAACATAAAATATTCAGTCCTTTGGGAATGTCATTTTCTTTAGAAGAATGTTTTCTTTGGACGAAATCACAGTGCTGAAGTCAAATCCTCTAAAGAACTAGTAATTCCAAAGGACATAAACGACGTACAGCAATGCAACTAATCACTTTTCCCTTTTTCACGGAAAAATTCGTCTAACATTGGAATAGACACAGCAATTTTCGAACTATTGATTTCACATATCCTTTCATGTTAACAGCACAATAAGATGCACCAAAAGGCTGGTTAATATAGCCAAGAGCTCGGATTTAAATCAAGAAACAAATAAAAGTTGTCTTCTATGCTCCTTCCTTTCTGTGGCTGAGTTGTAAATTTACAAAGGGGCGGTATTTGAAACGCACTTCCTTCCTTCTTTCATTCCTTCAAGACCTCGGGACATTCCTTTGCATTTTCTTGGGTGGGGGTTTCCTTGGAGGTTGAAATTCAGTTTTGTAAGACTGATAAATTATTACATTTTGACAGACAGTTGTAATGTAGAAATATTATCGCTGAGAGATGACAGTGTTCGATAAAAAATTTCCTAATTCTATCTCACTTTTCGTCGAAAATCACATTGAAATGAACAGGTGTTTTGCTCGTATTAGCCACGATTCTGCTTTTGCAGCTCGTAAAAAGCGTGAAAATCTTAATATAGTTTAAATGATGTACCATTCTTAACAGGCAAATTGCTCGTTTTAGCCGTGCTCGTATTAAACGAGTTCAGTTGTATTGAAAACTACATAAGTAATTTCTTTTTTGTACTCCTCACGAATTACAGGATTCGATTTTAAATATTAAAGGAATTTAAATGACAAGATTTTGAAACATAATCGTTAACAGTGTTTCACAATTTTTTTCGTACCAAGCAATTGGTAAATGTGTGTTCTTAAAATAATTAATGATTTTAATTACATTTTTACCAGTGAATTCTATATCTTTGTCTGAAAGTATGAACAGAACAGTTATAACAAATATATATATATATATATATATATTATTTATCTTTATATATAACTCTCCATTTTAGTACTTGTTTTCTGACATTTTTTTTTTCTCTCGGTATCAGTAATCAATGCTGCAAACATTTACAGTAAATGTTTTTTTATATTCCCAGATAGATTGCTTTGTACATAAATAATCTGCAGTATTAGTATTAAATTGTTCTGAAGTATCATTAGTTGAAGTAAGGTGGACCCAGCATGTTATGATTGGGTTAAAAATATGGAGTTAATCACGAACTTCATTTCGACCACGCATAGCCGCAGTTTTTTTAGAAAATATTTCATCAGATTCTTCAATGAAAATATTAAATATCATGCTATTTTGAAAATAAATTTCGGATATATATCACGATATAAATCAATTTTACATATATCACTGAAACCTGGATTTTCATTGCCTTTTTACTACAACAAAAAATACTTTTGTAATATTTTTAATGTATGCGTATATGCTACTTTTAAAGTGCTTTCCCAGTGAATATAATGGAGAAAAATCTTTATTTATCTGAATTATTTACCGCATATAATATAGTATAACATATTTGTTGACATGCTTTTATTTAGTGTTTAATAATATTCGTGTAAAAATAGTCTTTCCTATAGCGTATTTTTTCTCCTGGCATTAACCTTTTTAATAAAGAAATTGCACTGCAAATTTACATTTTCAAAATTTTCAACGTAGTTGACAAGTGTGTTTTTAGTCTCTTTTGTCTTTTTGTCATTTTCTTCGCCTATCGACACTGTAACTGGAGGCTCTTATCAAATCTAAACTCGCCCCCTTTCTGACGCATTCATAAAATAATTTTCAATTGTAAAAGCATAAAACTCACGTGTAATCAATCATTACACGGAATCGAACAAAGTTTTTTTACTTTTCCGTACAATAATTGCCAAATATATTCTGGATTTTCTCTTGAAACAATTGAAGGGGTCTCTGCAATAACAAGGTGAGTAGAGTTACCTTGCTTCCTTTAAAACCATGTAAAAAAGCTTCTTGAACTACCTTGCAATTCCTTAGACTTTATTTCAACTCTTACGTATCTCAGTTTCCCAATTCTGATAACAAGGCTAATGGCAGTATTAGGACTTAGAAAAAAAACAGCTAAGATGATTTCACTTTTTGTAAACTCTTGTGTTTACTATATAAAAGTTTTAAAAAAAAGTCATTTATGTGTTCCAAATGTACTTTTTCTTTCACCCCAAACCATAGGATATGCATTAATAAGGTAAGTGTTCAATTTTCAGATATACACAATGTATTATTCAGCATGTAAGGACATATAAATTTTATAATCATAATCAAAGATGCTAAAAAACTCTTCTTAATACGAATATATGCAAAGAAGTTATATTCTAAATAAAAATGCTGAAAGTAAATTGAAAAGGCTTCTAGCTGAAAACTCCATTTTAATCATTAATCCTCAATTAATCATTGATGCCGCCAAAGTTATGTGTTTCTGAACTGAATGTATCACGTTCTGTAGAAAATAAAAGGTTGTGTGATTGTTTGACACCTGAATAAAATAATTCTAAGTACCTATTGTTTTTAGTTTATTTTTTAAAACATGTATCGGAATTTCAAGGTCAAAAACTTTGAGAAAATAAAACTAGTCTGAAGACAACTTTCTCATGACAATTCGGCCGAAAAGTAAGCCTTGAAATAATTAACTTTTCTCTCTCTCTCCCTGTGATGAAAAATGGATGAATGGATAATCAAAAGAATGAAAGTGAATAGAGATTGAAATTGACGTATATGAAAAAAAGGGGAGGGGGATCTGAAAAAGATATTCATAAAAATTATTGACTTCTTCCCCTCTTCTTAATGCTGCACAACTTCAAACTTTTTTTTTTTTTTTTTTTTTTTTTTTAAACATCCATAACATAATTTTTATTAGAAAATCCACTAAATGGACTAAATATTTTTCTCTTGGCCTTCGTGCATGATTTAGCATTTTTATTTTATCCTCTTTTCTAAGTCCATCCTCCCAAGGTGTTTACTTGAATTTATTTACCTTAATAGTTTACACACTTTTGTAGTTATAATTATATTTAATATATAGGATCTTAACTTCTTTACTTTTAAACTTTTAGAAGAATATTGAAATGTAAGTAAGAAACACTAAATGTCTACAGCACTGTTTCCACAGGCGCCTCCAATGGGGGGGGGGGGGGAGGAGGTTCCTGGATTTTCTATTTAATTAACCTTTTTTTTTTTCCTCCTCTCATGATTTAAAAAAATATATAATATATATATATATATCTTCAAATGATTGAAAATAATTTTGCATTGACAGAAAAAGGAACTTAGTATTTAGTTTGGGAGGCTTTGCGCCCTGATGAAAAAATTGATAGTAAAATGTTTCAATTCTTCATTTAAAAAAAAAAAAAAAAAAAAAAAAAAAAAAAAAGCTGATAGAAGCTCACTTTTGGATGTTAAATATGTCTTATTCGGTTTTCTTTTCTGTTTTTCTGTTGATATTTTTAAAAAGATTAATCGTATGCAAGTTTCTGAAAAAAAAAAAAAAAAAAAAAAAAAAATCAGTTAATTTTATTTTACGTAAAATTTTTCATGAGAAAGAAAGACAGAAAACCCCACGATTTTGGCAGCGGACTACAGACACATCTGTTCAAAAACTTTACTCCTTTCTGGATTTTGTTCTGCGGACGTCCATTAGGGTTTCAATCATGTTAAGGGTATATTTTAGCAGCGCTTCTTGAAATTTTAAATTTGTTCTTAGTATTAACAAATGATTGTGTTGCGCTATTATTATTTTTGTTATTTGTTTGATTATTATATTTAACTATTAATTATTTCTGTATAGAAAAACAGGAACGCAATTTGGGAGGCGCTACACAAAAAAATAAAACCCAATTTGGGTCGAAAGATTCTTAGGTATGTGCCCAAATTGGGTCATGCCTGTTTTGATTACCACTGTGTATCCATTTTGGGCACTGTTGAATACCCATTAAAAAAAATAAAAATAAATAAATAAATAATTTTTGTGTTCAATTTTTGTATAACCAAAACAGGCATGACCCAATTTGGGCACATACCTAAGAATTTTTCTACCCAAATTGGGTTTTATTTTTTTCTGTGTAGGGGTGGGCAGTTTGCCCACTCCAAGGAATTTCAGATTTCAGAGTATGCCATCGTAAGTCAGACTCAAAAATTTGCTTTTTAGAAATTGCCCTAAAGTTAAAATAAGTTGTCAGATTTGATTAAAATAGAAACATTATCATTAAATAAACACTTTAAGCACATAAATTAACAGTTATCAGTGATATTTGCAGAGCGTTGCTTATATTGCAACATTCTCAGAAGTGAGACGCATTTATCATTCACGAGCGCTTTGGCTAAATTAAACAATATATGTGAGAATAAAATTATCAATCGTTTCCCAGCTGTGTCCAACAAGATCAAAATAAATTTTTGTGTCCCCTCCTCCCGTTTAAGAAAGTTTTCAAATGACGCTCTCGCATAAACACATGCTGGTATAATGTTGATATTCTTGAATTTGGTTGTACGGCTGAGATGCGCGACGCAATTAAAGCCTCATTATTGATATTCGTTTCAAATCCTAAGGAATCGAGAGTTTTTCTTTTATAACATAACGAACTTTTTAGAAAATGCCGTAAAAAATTGCTTTTTGAATTGATTTTCGGATCACAGTAGTCAGGGACGATTGTCAATAGTCAACGATTGTTCAAATTCAAAGGTGTATCGAGTTTATTAGAAAAATAAGGAAAGAAAAACTTCCCCTTAAAAAAAAACAAAAAAAAAACTGAATGAGAAATTTAAAGTTTTCAAATTAAATGTGAATGGATTTCTCAGTAAATCAGAAAGATTTGTGTTGTAAGTTAAGAAAAATATACATATATTGAGAACATCCTTAGAATTAGTACTAAAGCAGCAGCAAAATTAAAATTCGTTATTGAAGTAGATTGCAGTATGTTTTCTTCTAACAGTAGTCTCTGTAGCAATTGTAGCTGCTTTACGGAATTGCCCAAATCCCTGGCCAAAGATTTCTCTACACTACCCTTCCCTAAGTAGTATATTATTTTCTGCAATACACAAATCATTAACTGACAACAATGTTGACTGTTTACCGAACAGTGGAATTCTCAAATTCGGTTACCCTTAATTTCATCATGACCAAAATGCCAAAACTCCGTGACCCAAATACTACAACTTTTATTGTTCATATTGTCGTCACGTGACGTGTAAAATGAGTCGCATTCACGTCACCGTGGAGTCGTTTGACATTTTGTTATTGAACACATTTTGTGACAAGGTGCAAATGACCTCATCAAAGCGGCTACTGCCAGTTTACAGTGGTGTCACGAATTGACGGTCACCTCAGAGTCATAATGTGACGAAATAAAGATAACGCTTTATAAAGTGACATTCGCGACGTCACATTGACTGGCTGGTAATTCAGATTTTCTTGATTAAATTATACTTTAAATTGTAACGAAGCAATCAAGAAATAAAAAAATAAAAAGAAAGAACGAACGAACACCGTATGCATTTTAATCTCCAAATGTCCACATAAAAAACTGAAATAGTCATTCCGCTGGAAATTATATATTTTTTAAATTTATGTTAAAATAAAATGAGCTTAAAGGGTTAATTTTCTACTGAAATTGTACCCAACTCTGAAATTTTCAATACGAGCATCTAATTTTGACATTATATTTGGCTTTTTCTAGAAATCGAAAGAAATAAATTAAATTGCGAATGTTTTAATCCTTTTTGTCTTTTAATTTTAAATGTACAATTCAAAATCCTGCTTCCTGGCAAGAAAAAAATCGATCAACGTCTTCTTTGGAATCGAACCTACACCCATTCGCAAAGTTGGCGCATTTACCAGCCGTCAATCGAAGAACATCAGCTGATTTCTGAAGCAATCAATGACATTTGCGTCATCACATACCGGATGATATTTACGTACCCTTATTGGACAAATATCCCCCCCCCCCTCAGGGTTGGCGGAGGCAAATTTCAAATATTTTCTTTACAAAATATTGTATTGTCACTCGAAATACGTTACATTACCAAAAATTAGATTAGTTGTAGCACTGGAAATGTGTTAACAATGGCTTGAAAGATTGGAGCTGGACGCATAGAAAAAAACAAGTTAAATAAAAACTTGCAAAAACTACGCGCATTGCAAATGACTGCAAATGCTCTGGAACAAACTAACGCACGCAAAACTACGCGCATTCCAAGTGAATGATTTCACGTTGGTATCCAGAGGTAAAATTTACTGAATAAGCCAAATATGACGTCAAAATTAGGTGTTCGTACTGAAAATTTCAGAGTTTGGTTCCATTTCAGTATGAAGAAGAGCCCCCAAGCTTATAATTTTTAACACAAATTAAAAGAAGACATAATTTCCAATCTAATGGTTATTCTCTTTTAAATTATTTTCTGGGATAATTTAACAATTAAAATGTATAGGTTGTTTTTAATTTTGCCAACTGTATCTCTCGGCTCCGCCTCTGTATATCTTTATTTCGTCTTCTTTCTCTGATAGTGTCTTCTATCGCCCTCCCTTTCTTTTATTTTACTCTCTTCGCACGTAACCGGAAATTGATTCATTTTCCTCTTATCGTCTATGTGTAACCCAATCTAGACATTACGAATCTCACCTGTGTATTACGCACGAAAACCTTCGTAACCGGCATTCTTATCACGTGGTTTATGCAAAAAAAAAAAAAAAAAAACATAATAAAAAAAAATTCGGGGGCATATTTTGGGGTTCAACTTTAACCCGTAGTGAGTATTATGGGTGGAGACAGGAAATTCTTTGACAGAAAGGCGATCATAAGATGATGTGTGGACTGTCTGCCATTTGCAAACCCCCGCAAACCTGCGTTTTTAGATGGAAAGAAGTCTTGATTTTAATTGCTATTGAGCTGTGTCTTAATAACTGGAATAAGAAAAAAGTACAACAAGATAGTTACGAAATGAATATCGTATGGAAGAAAGGGGGGGGGGGGGATATTATCTGTGAAAGAAACCGCTTGCTTTTAAAGATGTGATTAATAAGGTAGGCGTGACTAGAAAAATGAATAATGGCATCATCGATTAGTCCTTCCACATTTTTTTTTTATCTCAAATTCTTTAGCTGGAAACAAGTTGCTTTTACCATGTGATTAGACGCTTGAAAAAAAAAAAAAAAGTTTTGATATTCTTTGATATTTTGCGTGGGTTTTCTGAATGTTAATAAATATTCAATGATTTTTGATATGTTGTTAAGTAGGGGGGGGGGGGGACTGATTTACAATATTAATTAAGTCTGATTCAAATAAAACATTTTTTTCCCCTGGAATAATTAAGTAATTTTTCATACAAATTCGATTTATATTTTCGTGCATTTTCATTATAAAATTGATATGTGTCCATGAAATAATCACTCTATGTATACTAATATAGATTCCTGATTGATAATCATGTCTTCTTATTAATGTTATTAATAATAAAACGTAAGTAATCAAGTATTCTTAATAATGTTCTAGTATTTAACTTTCTGTAAAAATAATATTTAGTTTGGTTTCCTTTTCCAATGAGCGCCGGTACTATGATAGTTTAGAAAATCCTTGATTCGAAACCCGAATTAAGCATGGATGTTTGTATAAAGTTGTATTCCACATTAACGTGGGATCCCTGTCTGTTTAGCTCTCCTGTGCAGCTGATCAGTGATCGCAGCAGTGTTTAAATTAGGATTGCCAATTTTTAGACTTTATGATACAAAATAAATAAAATTTCAATAATTCGAAAAATATAGACAGTAGCACGATGCATAAAAAGACATGGGATTTTTCCAATATAGAATTTTATTATTTCCATTTTTTAGGTGCGTTCGTAATTATATAAATACGTAGCATCTATTGTCGTCGTCTTGTCTGTCCGTCCGCATATAACAACGCAAAAACTACCCAACCGAATGGTTTGAAATTTAAGATACATTGTCTTTGCAGAATTTTGTCGAGACATTTTAAATTTTATGAAAATCGAATCAAAACTTTAGAAGATATTAATAAAAATATTTATTAAGAAATTTGAATTTTTAAAAAGAAATCAGTGCTTTCTTGTTATAGGAGCTTCGGAGGATTAATCGTCAAGCGACCGATATACTTATTTTATTATTACAGAAATTAATCTGCAGACGATATAATTCATTTCACAGCATTAAAAATCATCATGATCTGAATATATATAGCTAGCTATAGTACGAACGTTTGACGTACAATTTCCAACTTGTTTTTATTATTTCCAGTACAGAATAATTGAATGGATGAGTGGAAAAAGGCTAATATTCCAAGCTAATGTAAATGTTGAAGGAACACAAAAAACATTTATGTTTAAAAACTATCGATTTTAAAGAAATATTCACCATTATTCGATTGTAGGTCTAGTGTCTAGTCGATGAAGGTTCATCCTACAAATTTCAAAGAAAAATATTCATTAATTTATTAGGTATTATAAAATTAAAAATGGTTGGAATGTTATCCTTTTTCCACTCAAATTTCTAAAAACAAGTAAAATAGCAAATATATTTTTTTTCCTTTTTTTTTTTTTTTTTTTTTTTTTGGCACTACATTTTTATTACACAATTAAAAATTAAAGAAAATATTTACAAATCAAATAGGCTCAAATTGGGGAAAAAATTGGTTAACGCAACGCTCTCACTTGATGACATGGTACGTGGCATATAATTTTTATAATTAGTACTCTACATTTCTGCCGATTTTGTTAAATAATTTCCATCCAATACTATTTTTTGCTTTACCCGAGATTCTAACTTGCTATCATCAGCATAAATGGTCATTGTGTTAGAAAAGAAACGAGACTCTATTTAACAATTCGCCAAAGTACAGTTAGGCTTAGGCAGATTTTAATTTTAAATAATTTATCGCATGTTTTATTTCTAAAGTGATACAACTAAAAAAAATAAAGTTTTTCAGAAAATGCGAAAAAACGTTTTCCAACATTAAAACATTTTTTTTTTTTTAAATTAAAAACTGATTTGAAAATAATACACAATTTTTATATCTAGAGTCAAAAACAGCGTATTTACTTTAATATCAGTCACACTATACTCAATTATCCGACGATTTGTCGACAGCAAGGTTGTATAATGTCATAAGCAAAAAATGATAAAACTGGTCTAATTCGGTCATTTTTATAAATATTTAAAAAGGCTTTTAGTGACAGTGAGATAATGTCTGCGATATACTCATATTAATACCCTAAAATCGTATTTTTTAGTTGTGTTATTTTAGAAATAAGTGTGCAATATGTATTATTAAAATGATAACGCCAATATATAGTTAGTAATATAAACAAACTTTTGCGTAATTCACATTCTGTACAAACCATGTGCATTACATGGATGATTTCCAAGATGAAAATGCTATACTCCATCTGAATACATTTAAAATTTGATAGTATCAGCCATTTTAAGGTTATCTCTATGCATCTGAATTTTAATGTGCTCTGGTAAGAAAAGTATACCATACGATAATTGGTAATTCAGATCGGAGAATATTACAGGAACAACTTTTTCAATTTCTCAATTAACTGGATCCGTACAAATTTAATTCCATTCAATGGCAATGCTAAACTTATTATTGTCGCAGAATAAAAATAAATACATAAATAAAATCGAAACAAAGATGCTTTATCGGTATTCGGCTATTTTTTCAGGTTGGTACTTTAAACACATGTATTAAGATGGTACTGTCCATTTTGATATCAAAGTCTCTTTAAAACGCATACTCAATATTTAAAAAAAAAAAAAAAAGAATGCTAATGAAACTACTCATGTACGTTATAAAGTATCAGTCAAATGTAGCTGTGGAGTTCTAGTAGAAAATCTGTGAAAAAAATTAAAATACTTTTGAGTATTTAGCGCAAAAAGACGTGATTTGGCAAGCAACACTTTTTTCTTGCCACATGCAAGTGATTTTAATGCATTTGGAAATTGCTTTTTAAATAAATGTTTAAATGCGCAATATTTTGAATTTAAATTTAAATGATGAAAAAGTTTATTATTATTTCTATAAGCTTATAATATATAGGGCGATTCATAAATAAGTATAAAATTTACAAACACTATAAAACCGTAATAGTTGAAGACAAAGACCACACTTGTAAACATTTAGATATATGTACTCAAAATGTTTGTGTCTTGCTACTGAGGAAAGTGATACAGGTAATAGTGCACGTATTACATGACTTTTCTGTCAAAATAGCAGCATCTTCAGAGGAGAAAGCATTTTGTGCTCTTGAGTCTTATTCTCCAATTGGATGGTGTGTGCCACCTTGCTGTTCATATGAAGTGCGAGATCACCTTCTTCCTCAATGATGCAATGGATGAGCTACTGATAGCAACATGTCATTAACCCAATGGCCGACCAAAATTTTTGCCTTAACACCTTGTAATTTTTTTCCTGTCATGGTGCTTAAAGAACAAGGTATTTGCCACTCTTCTTCCTGTTGGTTTCGTGAGCAGAAATAATGTATCACAGCCATTATCATTGTATTTGACTCAGATAACTCACATTTGGGTAGAAATGAATTATCAGCAAGACGTACAACTTACTTAATTTTACACGGTTTCACCTGCTGTATAAGCTTAAAGTGTATTAAAAGTAACCGCCTTATTTAAAACGCTGTCGTTGTACATTTCGATAATGAATAAGTCGTTGTTTCCATGGCAGCAATACTGTTCTCTTGTTGTCTCGTACAGTAAAAATATTGAATCCAAATTGACAGTGCTCAGAATCGGACCTTAATTTTGAACTTCAAACAATTTAAATTTGGTTCTAAACCATATAGAACGACAGTTAAATTTCTTTGTATACACTTATAAATTAAGTGTATATGACAAAACTTAGTTATGAAAGTGTATTTATTTAAGTTAAGCTTACCTAAATTAGTTCAGTATGAAGAGCAGAAAAAGTTTTCCTTAAAGTGTATTTACGATGAAATGAAATTTCATTATTTCGCCAATCGACGGTAAATCGCCAAAACAAATGAAATTTTCATTATATTTGTACGAACGCTATATCGAGGTTCCGCGGGAAATATTTTCATACAACATATATATCCTCATGACAAGAATATTCTGTAATTTTTTCATATTTTTCTGAGTATGCGTTTATGGAGACCTTCCATAAGGGGATTTTCAAACTTTTCTGTTGACAGCTATCTTTATCCACGGAAATCTGCACGCGCCTTTCCTGTCGACCACGAATTAAGTTAATATGTAGCTGTGCAAGACAAACATGTTAAATGTGTAAAACATTGTAACTAACAAAATGAAAGCTGTGATATGTTCAATATTTAAATTTTCTAAAGAAATCTACTCCCAAAACCATCATAATTGCTACATCTAAAACAACTGATTTGTTAATGGTATTGGTCAGTCTCATATTCCCCTCTCTATTTAAAGCGAGTTAGGTGGCTTGTTAAACCAGTGGGCGTTGAATGCATTTGTATTTTTAAACTATCTCATCATGAAATACATTTTTTAACTTTTGTGTAACTCATACTTTTCTTAAAGGATGTATCTTTAATATTCTCATATATATTCTCTTATTCTCATCTCATATTCTCATATATATTTTTTAAATTAGCCAAACTACTTATTAATAATGCACGTGTCTTACTTTGAGAATGTTGCAAATATTATTAATAATTTTTAATTTCCGTACTTAATGTGTTTCTATTTTTTCTTTTAATAAAACCTGACAAGTTATTTTAACTTCTGGAATTTCGGGGGGAAAAAATTGTGTCTGGCCATTGATTACTCATACTCTCTGAAGATTCAAATTCCTTAATGGGGGTGGGGGACTGCCCCTGCTAACCTCCTCTAAATAGCGCTCTTGAGAAGAGGACCAGACGTTCGGATCACCAATTGCGTTATACAATGAATGTTAGCAGCAGAAAATAGCCTTGAAGTAATTAGGTACAAACTCAAAAATAAAAAAGTAAATTGAATTTAAAAATCTTGCAAAAACTGTTACATCTATTTAAAGCATTTTGTCGCTCCAATAAGCCGAGAGTTGTGGCCAAGTGGTTAGAATGTTGGGCTTTTTGGTCTGGATCAGCTATACTCAACCTGCGGCCCGGCGACCTTTTGTGTGCGGCCCGAGGGACATAATCATTAATCCATATTTATAATATTAATTGATATGGGCATGAAAAGAATTTAAGATCTTCATTGTCGTTTTATATAGTTTCACAGGAAGACAAAATATGTCCTGTTATTTCTAATTAATTTAAAATTATGTTAAAAGATCTTAAATACCGTTTTCTTAGTCAAAAGTTCTTTTTTCATGTAGCCCTATTTGTGTGTATACATTTCTTAATCCTCAACACAAATCAACATTATTCTAAAATAGTTAAAATTGCACTATATATTTCTACAATTAAAAAAAATAAATAAATAAGAAGTTTTTGCATTGAGCAAAAGACTGATTGATATATTAAAGAAAATGTCCCATTTCTTTTTTCTTTATAACTTGTAAATTTTGCATTGTTATATTATTTCATTTTATTATTATGGTCCTGTATATCTAATATTTCTTTTTAGGGTTCAATATTTGTCGAGGAAATCATTGACACCAAACAATTTGTACACCATCATTTCTAAATAACAAACTTGGCGACCTATTTCTACGCCATTTGCAATAAAAATATACTACAAAGTTTATTGTTTGGAAATAGTAGTGTTAAAATTTTTTGGTAGCATTTCTTCCGCGACAAACGTTACACCTTACTGATAATACTAACTTTGTTATATTGCTTTGCTATACTACTTATGTTATCTCACTATTTTATTTACTCATTTTTAAATGTGTTGCGGCCCGTCAAACGTCGCAAACCTTTGTTTGTGGCCCGCGAGAAAAAAAAGATTGAGTATGACTGTGGATGGTGTTTGTTCGAAACCCGTGCTCTCCTGTTATTTCGATTTTTCTTTTCTATTTTTAATTTTTTAATGGTATTTCATCACTTGCTTTACATTTTTCATGATGAATCTGGATTACGTTTGATAAAATTAAATTTTTATAGTAGCAACACTTATCAGATTTATTTTTATTAATAAAATATTACTCATTTAAATGTTGTAAAATGGGCTCAAATTTTATTACAATTTTATATTACAGTACCTTTTCAATGTTTAAAATTTCATTTCAGTGTGGTATTATTAAAATATGTTTAATATTTGACGCAGTTTAAAACTAAGAATTGTGTGAAAATATCAGTTTGCATAGACTATAATTTATCTGGATATTTTTTGCCGTCAAGCTTTGCGTAAAATATCATTAGACTATCGTTATACTATTAAAATAAAAATAAATGGATGGAACTTAATGTCAATATATTAAAATACAAATAGATAACGAGATTTTAAAAAAAAAGTGGGGGGGGGGGGCATTTCTGTAGAAAACTAATCCATTCATTTCAATCACTTAATATTTTCCACTCAAAGTAAAATAAATAAATAAAGAAAATGATGAAGCACGCAGATAAAAACCCAACGATAATTTTTCTCTCATCTCTTAAAACAAGTGACCTAATTTATGACTCTTAAGTTTCAAGTTTATCAAGCAATAGAGATTTATTACCTCGTTATAATCGTTCTCTTCTAATAATGTGAAATATGTTTATAATTTGTTATTTGTGATTATGCTATTATAAACTTATTACAGAACTAAAACATTTAAAAGGACAATTATTCAACGTCAATTTGTTTCAAAGAAATGATGCAACTTTACTCGTAACTTTCCAAACTTTGTGAAAATGAGTCAGTGTATTACTATCCTTCATTCTGTAAAGTCACAGGAAAAAATGTTTCCTGATGTTAAAATTAATCTAAATGTAAACCTTTTAAAATTTTAAATAATGTAGAATATAATTTTTAAAATCAATCCAAACGTGAACCTATTTATTCAATGTGAATTGTGCATTAATATTATTTCTTACAAGTTTTATTTCAGCGGTGGTGCATCTAAATAGAATTATTCAAGAAGTGATTATAATAAATTCTCAAATAGTTGAAATATATAAACCAGTGGATATTTCATAAATTGGATAGACCTTAGAAAAGGTAAGCAATTCCTTTTCTTTCTGCATGTTGAAGACCAGAGTTAATTTTAATTTGAAGAATTTAATATTCTGATGTTACGCGCTTACCTCGTTGGCCTCGCCCCTTCAACAGTTTTCGCCTTTGTCCGTGAGCTACATTGACTGCTCCCTCGTTCATATTCTCAAGCATTTATTTTTAATGTTTTTTAACCTTGCACTGAAGATGTCTATAAAATTAAATTGTGCATTTATCTCGTTGTCTATTCGTATTTTAACATTGATATATTTTCTAAGTATCTGGCATATATTTATATGGTTTTCATGCAATGCAACTAGTCATATAATTATTTGTGGCAATTTTGCTGTAAAATGAACAGTTTACAGATTGCTTTCCACAGAAAATAAAGTTTTTTACTGACCGACAGTTTTCTTTTCTTTTTAATTTTTTTAACAGTGTACCAACGATTGAACTCCTCTGAGCCACTAATGATTATTATTCTTATTTTAATGAACTATTTTTTGTTCTTGAATGCTTCACAAACCATATATTTGCTTCACCATCCCTATTATATTTTGAAGCATAGTATAAACAATAACATACAGATAGAGCGAAACATAGAATTATCCTGTTCTATCATGTTATTGAGACTCCAAAGGGAAAAAAATCCAAATATTTTTTTCGCAGTCGTATCTTTGCCCAGTTGCTTCTGTTTCATTTCCTGTTTCTTTGCTGATTTAAACAGTAAAGATATTTGCATTTGCTATTTAAAATGTATCTATTAATTAATAAAAAAGCGGACTCGCGTGACATTTAGCTACTCAATATTAATGATAAACAAACAAAATATCATGAATTCAAAGAAATTTTAATACATTAAATATTAAATAAAATGTTAATAAAATAAAACATTGAGGAAAAACAGAAAAAAAAAAAAAGATAAAATTTCTTGTAACACTTAAACTCTTCAAGAAGTGTTCACGAATTGTTTATAATTGTATTATTAATTGCATCTGGCCAAATCATGAAGCGTCCATGAATTGCTATGTTTATTATAACTTAATTGGGAACAGGTAAAATACTATATGGATAAACATTAATTGTTTATTTGAGCTCCGATCCAGTGATTCAGCTGATGTGTTGTAACCTTTTCGATTCTTTGGGGAGAAGGAGGGGATAAATCTAAAAAAATGTAGTAATAATTTTATTAAATGCTACATTTCAAATAATAATTCGCATTTAAAATGTAGGTTAAAAGTTTTCTAAATAAAATTGTAACATTGTCAACGACTTCATTTGTCAGTAGAATTTCGTTCTTTAAAGTTTGTCTTCTAATATCGGAGTTGGCGAAATTAAAATGACAAGTTGTCGAACTTATACAAAAACGACATGGATTGGGTGAAATTATTTCAGATTCATTAACACATTACCATCCAGCGACATAAAAATGTGTTTTTTATACAAACATTACATCGAAAATTCCTAAGTAAACAGAACATCATAAAATAGCAAAGTAACACATTAACCCTTTCGGCCCTGACGTCCTACTAATAGGACATATCTTTTATTGAGTATTATTTTGTCTTAAACATTATTTTTATTAATTCCAGCACCTAATAGTGATAGTATGAATCTCTACATTTCCCATTATGACTTCACTTATGTTTAGCATTTAGTAATAATAATAATAATAATAATAATAATAATTTTCATAATTATTAGCAAGCCGTTGGCATTTCTTTTAATTAAAACATACGTTTCACTCTTTAAATTAAAATTTGGGAATCCTTTTTCGAATTGGTAATTTGTGATAAAAGATAAAAAATATTACTAAATTTTTAAGCTTGTTTAATTTAGTTGTAATACGACATTTTCCAAACGTCTTCAAAAATTCTTCCTTAGACTATTGTTATATGAAAAACACGCAAAATAACTACATTTGTGAGGTTTTGCTAAAGAACGAATTTGTTAACTTTCATTAAACCCTAACTTCTGTGATTCCGATAGCTATTTTTAATTTTGTTAGCATAACAGTAATTTTTTCTCAAATTGAAAAAAAAAAAAAAAAATCAGGGCCGAAGGGGTTAACATATTGACGACCTGGAACGAGAATTCTCATGTTTATTTAACCAAACATCATTCACTAAGCGCGTGGCTTCTATACCACCCTTACATAAAATACATTTATATCATGTTGTCCATATTTTTTTAGATTGTAAGGCATTTTATTTTATATCTGTACATCGAAAGATATTTACTGATGCATAGACTTGGGAAACTTATCTAGGGAACTAATTTACAAAAGATTTTTAGAAGAGGCCGGAGCCTCTACCGTTTTAAAAACCACATTTCATACGTATTTCCTTAAAAATTTGCCGTTTACACGCAAAAGCTTTCGCATATACAGCCCGGATAGCAGAGTTGTATAATATAGACGCACGCGCGGAAAATTTTCGGCAAAATTCGAAACTTTGCAGGTTTTTTTTTTTAATACCAAAAAATTAAAAATATTCCCAATTTTATGTACGATTTATTTACTGTTTGCGCACAATTTAAAATTTAAAGATGCAAAACATTGTTGTGACATTACAGACGCTTGCGAAGAGGTCAAAATATTAAGGATTGGGTTGTTTCTAAATGCATTGACAAAATAATTAATAAAAATTCAAATCTTCCTATCATGGATTTTTAGTTTTATTATTTTTTTTAACTAAAATAATTATTCTTTAATTAATATTAATTAATTTTAAATGGTAATTATTTTAATCTACTGTTTTTAATTTATATCATCAAAATAATATAACACGTAATTTGATTAAACATTAAATTAATTTGCAGAAAGTTTTTGATTCAATATTTATGTGCGCAGAAAGTTTTTGGTTTTATACAAGTCTGCCGGACAGTATTGTGTTAAAAAAAAATACTTACTAAAATGTCATTTTTCTCGTATTCAGCTTTTAGCTTCCTGGTGAAAAGTTTTAACTGTCATGTTTAAGAAAAAATATAGTTTAAAATCTCTGTTTCTACTTTAAATTAATTTCTTGTGAATAGTGGACAATAATTCTGTAGTTAAATGCAAAAAGCTTAAATTTATTTCTATTTAACCTTTTCACTTCGTAGGTCCACATAATGTGGACTTAAATTCTTTCAGATTTTAAAAAGGATACTCTAACATAATTGCAATTCCGATGTTAGATTGACGTGCTTCGATGTCCCAGATTCGAAGTAATGCAAATAAGTAAAAAATGTTGCTCTGAAGCCAAATTTGAGAAGAAATAATTCAGTAATAATCAAGAGTATTATATTGCTGCTCAGTAAGGAAGATATTAACCCCCTCGGTTGAATGTAAAACTAAAAAAATCTAAGATATAATTTTTTGATCAATTTATCAACACACGATTTTTTGTTTTCCAGAATAAACTTTTTCCTGAAGCTTGAATATGTGTAAATATGTTTTTATTTCTAATATAATTTTTTAATCGCTGTATTATTTTCACCATCTATTCAAAATAAATAAGTAAATAACTTTTCTTTTCGATGTTAATGGGAAAATCGCGTCCATAAAAATATCATAATCCCTATTATTTCAAGTTTTTCCTCTCTATCCACAACAATGGAGTAAATTAATTGCCACAATTACAAAAATCATGAAAAGTACAAAAAAATTAATATATCGGAAACTAATTTAAATTTCAAAATTTCGTTTATTATGACATTCTTGCCACTTACAAATGATTGGTATTATTTTTAACCTGTAAATCGGCCTATTCTCGGAGGAGGAGTTGTGTACAAACATACAGTCAAATTTTTAATATAATTGATATAGGCTAACATTTTACAATTATTGAATCAGCAGATTGAGCCGTGGAACAATCATTAAGTCAACAGAGATATTCATGAACGGGAGTTTCCAACATACGTGTCCGCAAGCCGCAAATGGTCATACGAATTGTATTGCGATTTGCTTTCCACATCATCCATGGTATAGCAAATATGTCAATGAATATGTGATTCACATGAATAGAAAATTACATTTATCTAAGCGTATTATTAAATGAACATTGTTGAATTTGTAAGATTGTTTCTTTGCAAATTAACACCTTTTCCTTTCTGAGAGAAAATTGTTTTCTATAGAATAAATTAACCCTCTCACTCAGTTGAATTTAATATGAGGCTTTAAAAATTAAATGATAAAAAGTGGTGCTTTAAAAATCGGTTATCACCTAAATGTTATTTTTAGTAATATCTCTTATAGATCCAGGCTTCATATATGGCATAAGTTATAATTTAAACACAACTTTGAATGCAATTTTAATTACGTCTATTCATAAAATGATTTGTGGAAAAAAAAAAGAGCGATATGGTTAATTATTGCAAAGTGCTTTGCGGGCCTCTAGTTGGAAATCATATTTGTAAGTGTTCTTCTTCTTCTTTTTTTTTTTTTTTTTTTACTCAATATGACGACGGTTTTAGTGGGGGGTATACGATGGAATATACCGTTTACCACATGGATTTAAAAAAAAATAATAATAACACAATAATAATAATTAAAAAAAAAACTATATGTATCTCTCAAATTTTTATCCGCCCCCTCTCTCTCTGACTCCCCCCTCTCTCGCTGACACCCCCTCTCTCTCTGATCTCACCTAAATCTAACCTATTATCACCTACATGTTATTTTTAGTAATATCTCTTATAGATCCAGGCTTCATATATGGCATAAGTTATTATTTAAACACAACTTTGAATGCAATTTTAATTACGTAATGCAATTTTAATCTCTGTAATAAAATTAATGCAATTTTAATCTCTCAAATCTTTATCCGCGTCCCCCCCCCCTCTCTCTCTCTCTCTGATCTCTCTTTCAAAATTATACTATAAACCGCGAATTTAAGCGTTTCACAAATTCATTTCATATATTCGAATTGATAAATTAGTCGTTTCATAAAATCGTTACACATTTTTTTCTCCATAAAATCGTTTCATTAGGATTTTATATAGAGAGAGTAGCTTTCTTATTTGTTACATTTCTGTATTTATTTTTGCATTCATATGTTTCAAAATTGTCTGCTACGGCTGTTTTGATATATATAATTCTTAGTTTAGTTTTTTTTTTTTCAAGTTTGTATTCTTCATTTTAAAAAAATGCATCCCAGGTTGCGGACTCCAGTCATTTCCGCTCGAAAATCTCGCCCCTCCCGTCCCTTTCGCTCTGCCATTGACCATGTTTTTGAGGCTTTATATTTAAGCGGTAAGTGTTTTAAAAAAATAATAATAATAAATATTAGACTAATATGTAGTTCATCACAATTCAAAGAGTGACAGAACTTTTTTTTTTTTTTTTTTTTTTTGCATGTTCTTCGAATAGGCGACTCTTTGTCTTTGCAGTTCTCCGAAAAATCGCTACATGCTGAAGGCGCAAAAAATGGAAATGAAAATAAAGCCTGTCGGTGACAAGTAACCGTAGGGTGTGTAGTAAGTTTTTCTATGGCGTTGGCACTATGATTGACGTCTGTGCAGAGATTACCGCCTACGTGTAGACTTCGAAGGGGATAGTATTCTTACATTTTTCTCATTATATTCAACTTTAGATGGCCAAAAAAGTCATGCGCCCTGTAATCATTCTTCTCGATTGGATTTTATTGATATCACATGTTGCTTGAAATTAGGAGCTGGAAAGAAAGGGGACACCGCCTCGTTTAGCACATGTAATTAGGCGGCGAAAAAATTGTCAAAAATATATATTGGATGCATTTCTTAGAAGATTGGCATTATAAGTGTTACCGCAAAGCTGGGAAAATAGCAACTTACATTTAATTATATTTTACCAGCGTTATAATCTAAACAAATTCTGGTATAGGCTGCATCCTTTCAATATAGATATGTAGAGATGTGACAACATTTTCACGAATTCCCCCCAAGAGTGTTCAAATATTGAAATAAATCTGCACGAAATGCAACTTTATTGCACTACACTTTATCACAAAGTAAATAGGTTAATTTAGAATGTTGTATTAAAATAAAAAATCATTCTTCTGTTGTTTTTTTTTTTTTTTTTTTCGTAAAATCTTGATACAAATTGGATAACAACTTATGCGACACACCCATCATGGCACACTAGTGCCATGACCGAAAAATTCCTGTGCCGATTCAGCAACATGAATTTTTGTGGCACATCCACAAACTCAATTTTATTCTTATTTGCTTTAAAATTTCAGATATTCTCATTCAACTGATGAAAAAGAAAAAGTATAAGTTTTCTTTTCTTTACCTATAGCAGGGGTTTTCAGACAGTGTATCTCGGCACAAATAAGAATAAAATTGAGTTTGTGGATGTGGCAAAAAAAATTCCTATTGCTGAATCGGGAAAAATAAAAATTTGAGAACATTCTAAGGAAAGGGGTAGAAGAACTCTTTTCCAGTTTTGAAGAACTCTTTTCCATTCCTCCCCCCGTTCGCTTTATGTATGTCAATTTCGACCTCTGTTCACTTTCATCCTTTTGATTATCCATTTATTTTTCATCTGAGTGAGAAGAAGGATGATTCTTTCAAGGGTCACTTTTTCTCCGAATTGTCATGAGAAAATTGTCTCCAGGCTACTTTTCTTATTTTCTCAAGAGTTTTGACCCCGAATTCCCGATGCATGTGAGGAAAGTATACTTGAAATCTAACCCGGCTAGCCATCTTCATTCGACAGTCTCGTTTTTTAATCATAGTGTGACGATTTTGTTTAAATTTTCTTTCTTCTTATATTGGAATTTCTATTTGAAGTGGTCTATGAATATATATGAATTATTTTTCATGCATGATTTAAAAAAAACTTTTACCATGTGACTCGAAAATAATATTTTGTTATAATCAAGGCCTCTTTAATAACAACGGAATTATCTGTAAGTTGGCATTGGTTACAATTATATTAAATAACATTTGCAGTCATATAAAAATGCTTTTTTCTTTCCTCTTGCCACATTTTAATAAGAAACTGAGGGGGAAAAAATTAAATATCAATCCATTAATTTTGAAACTTTAATGTACGCTTTTCACGTGCGAATAGTGGATATCATGTCATATAAAGAACGCGAATTTTCATTTATAAAATGCAAATTTTAAATTCGGTGTATTTCAACTTTTAAGTATACTAATAAAAGTGTTTCTATAAAAATAATTTTTACTTTTATTATTACAGTCGAACCTCGTTAACGCGAACACTCGTACTTAATATTTAGTAATGTATTTTGGTTACCTATATAAAAAAACGGTTCATTAACTTAGACATTAAATTTTGATTTTGGTCTTGCATTTATTTTACAATTATTTCTTTAATAGCAACCCAGCATTAAAACATAAAAAAAGCTTAAATACCTTTCTTCATTAAATTGCTTAAAGGGTGTAAAATAAAAACTATAGAAACAATGAAAAAGATTTTAATAAACTGTTTGCATGTTTCGGCTCTACCAAAGCCTTTATCAAAACAAATAAAATGTTCTATTAGTTGCACGATCTATGATGTAATAATTTGAAACGCCACCATTCAATTTTTCACCTACTCTCTCAAATTACGCACGATATTTTATTTTTATTTTTACTTGGATGTTTATTTCCATATTCGCAACCATGGAGTAACTCAACCCATAGTGTTGGTGTAGTGCTGCATCGTTACATATTGAATTTTTATGTGTTACAATCCCTATGGTTTCTCTTATAATAGATGGATAGTATAGATTGGAGGGGAAAATCAACTTACTTTCATTGAAATTTACTACTATAATGTACTATTATACTTTGTAACCTCATTAACTTATAATGAAAGTTAACGAAAATGATGCTTGATATGCAAGTGCTCAAGTGTGACTCTTAATCATTTAAGTTTAAACTCAACTCCTTCGCGACGCATAAAGTGTTCAGAATCCTTGATTATTCCTACCAGTAATTTTTAATTGAAAAATTTGGCTTATTTAAGCAAAGCATTTTAAATTTGAAAAAAAAAAATTCTTATTTGAAAAACTGGTGATTAAAAAAAAAAAAGAAAAAAATCTGTAAAGTAAGCTCGTCGCGAAGAGGTTAAGCTTGTGATGTGGAGCTGAATTATTGAGTTTCTTTTCATTTTAACCTTTTATATTTTGTGTTTCTGCCATTAACAATATTATTTTTGTGTACCCCAAACCAGAACGCCGTGTACCCCAGGTTGGAAACCACACATTTAGAGTCTCCAGCTAGTAATAAGGGTAATTTGAATGGAGATCAATGACTTTCATTTTTTGTAAATCATTGTTCTAATATCTATAAATATCTACTTTTTTCTTTAAGATGCGTGTGTTGGTATGCATACCTTGAGGAACTGGTGCATTTATAGACAGCATATATATATATATATACAGGGCTGCCAACTACTACGCCTTTTTAAATCAAATATTCATGTTTAGAACCAGAAAAATATTAATAAATTGCATACTAAATAAATTGCATATTTAATTAATGGTATGCAATGCTTGAAACTTTATTGAGTTTGTTAACTAAAATTTCCGATTCTTAAAGAATTATTTGACTCGAAATAAGCGTAGTAGTTGGCAGCCCTGATATATATATATATATGTCTTAAAAAACATATTTGAACACGCGGTGAGTAATAACCAACTAGCAACCCCGCCCGTCGTTGCCCGGAATTATTTTGAAGCTTTAACCAAAGAATTGTAGATAACTTCAATTTATATAATCGATCATTTTTGCCAAGGTTTTAATTTAAGTATTATTAATACAAAATAAATATTTTTTAAAACCATTCGGATTATATATATATACACAGATCCTATAAATTTTCCTTCCGAAATAAAATATTTGATTGACCGTATTGAACTGAATTATCTGACTAATAATACAGTTAATTTTTTTTAAAACAAAAAGTACTATCCACTGTCAGGAGGGAGATTCGAACCCGCGCTCTCTTTCGATTAAATCTTTCAGCTATCTTGACTTTGCTCTGTCTAAAGCGAAGGAACTTGAGAAACTGTTTCAAGCATGTTCAGATAATATCTCCATTCCGATTTTAAAAAATCCTTTTGTAGTTTAATATATAGGATAAAAATTTAACAAATTATTCCAAGTAGTAAAAATCAAACTAAAGTAGAATTAAATTAAAATAGAGTGACCAAGTAATTGGCATTTTGCAGAACAAAGCTACTCCCAAGGATTTAAAAATGAGAAATAATAGTGTTAGGAAACCACAGAATTTGGATAAATTAAATAATAATTTTAATTCAACAATGGGCGTTTTCAGAATTAACATTTTGCCTAAACTTACTAAAAATGAGTCTTTCCAGTTTTAGTGCCAGAAAAACCGAACATTCATAACATTCAAAGTATCATAATTCGTTATGTTTTGGTCATAGAAGAAGGGAATTTTTACTATTTTACTTATTAGTGCATAGAGAAATTCTTTCTAAATATAACGTACTGGATCTAGAGACCGTATGAATATTAAATTCCGTTATATATATACACTCGCTGCCAAAAGTTAAGCATGCAGCAGTAAAATGTGGAAAAATCGACAAGTACGGCTCAGATTGACACGAAAGGTGGCAGGAAAGTATCAAATATGTTTATGCATGGAACAAAACAAAAAATTACATACAAAGATGAAAACAATATTAAATTTTCATAAGTTATAAGATGAAGTCATGTTGGAGTCATTAACAAAAACTTGTTTAAAGCCAAAACAAACAAAATCAATCGACATTAATATGGTATATGAGCACCCCTCACCTGCATACAAAGCTTACAGCGTGTGAAAATGCTTTCCATGAGGTGATCAACCAATGTAGAGTCAAGTAATCGCCATTCCTCCTGTGGAACAGTTTGCAACTCTATGAGAGTGGCTGGGGGTGGGAAGCTTGTACACACAGCACGGCCGAGGGCATCCCTAAGATTTTCAATGGTATTAAGATCGGGCGAGTACGCCGGCCACTGCGTACGGGCAATCCCCTCACTCTCCAAGAAGTCTTCGATGAGGATAGCTCTTGTGGACGCGCATTATCATCCATTAAAACGGAAGCAGGACCAACTCCTGCAGCTTACAACCTCACAGTGGGGTCTAGAGCTTCATCCCTATGCCGGAAAGCCGTTATAGAACCCTGTCTAAAGATATGCAGGTCGGTACAATCTTCCATTGAAACCCCTGCCCACACCATGACGCTTCCACCTCGAATGCGTCATGTTCGGTGATGTTCTGGGACCGATTGCATGTGCCTACTTCTCTCCAGACCCTTACATGTTTGTCGTCTGATTGCAGGGCAAACTCGACACATCCGTGAACATAACGTTTCCCCAATCAGATACAGTCCAATTGATATGTTGCCGACACCAATTTAATCGTGCCCCTCTGGATTGGACAGATAGAAGAACACAAACTCGGGGTACCCGGGCGTACAGCCCATTCGTGTAGCCTTCGGCGCACAGTAGTGGCAGATATCTTCTCACCAACGGACGCTGTAACTATAGATGTCACACGTGTGGAGGTCGCTCTTCGATTCCGCTTGGCTACAACTAGGGGTGCAACGGATAATTGGCAGTAGCCGGATATTGTGATTATCTAAGAAATCACACTTTATGAGATGTTGGCCTATATGTGCATCATCTTTTCTTATTCTCTCTTGAACCTTGTTTTGCATTTTTCTCTTTTTGTGTATCAACTGAAAAGGATATGAATGCTAAATAAAAAAAAATTAAACAAAAATTTATGTTTCTCATTTTTTTTTTATTGATATCTCTAAACAACTTCCAAATTATCCGAAGACAATGACCTTTAACGCGCGACTTTAAATGGGAAGGTCTGGTTACTTCAACAATTGTCTGAAATAATCAAAACACCTCACCAGGCATCACATTTGAATATCATCGAACACGTCAGGCAGCTATCTGAAATATGAGAAAGAAAAAATATTATATTACTCCCAAAAACTCGATGGAAAAAAGTGAATGCGCAAGAATAGTGTAATATTAATGCACAAATCGCAGAAAGAAAAATAATAAACTAGTTTTAGTTAATGCCTAAATGGGTAAAAATAAAGCTGACCCTCAAAATATTTAAATTTTTTGAAAGAAGAGTAAAATAATGGTTATGTGGGGAGGGGGGGGGGGGACTTTTACTTATTTTAAGCAGATTTAAACGCATTGCAGGCTTTTAAATTTGCGTTATAAATAAAAGTCGATGATACTTTTTAAAGATGATTTTCGTATATTTTAGCTTTTATGAGGGGATATGATTATTTATAAATATGTATGTACACAGAAAAAAATAAAACCCAATTTGGGTCGAAAGATTCTTAGGTATGTGCCCAAATTGGGTCATGCCTGTTTTGGTTACCACTGTGTTTCCATTTTGGGCACTGTTAAATACCCATTTAAAAAAAAAAAAAAAACCCTAAGTTTTTTCTTAAATAAATTAAAATATATGCAGGTTTGAAGTAATCATATTGTATTACAGTAATTTTAAGTCAAATTATGTAATTAAAAAAAAAATAACCTAATGATACGTAAGCTACCATATAAGTAATCTAAAAAATTGTATTAATGCAGAATAAAAAGCGACTTTTCAATGTTTTATTATTATTATAATTACTTATTAAATTAGGTTATAACTTATTAAATTATATAATTAAAAAATACATTGAAATCAAGCTTTATGCACTTTCTTGCAATAATGCACCAAAAACAATACCGTAGTACATTATTACATTGTCTATTTACGTTTATTTTTTATTTTTTATTTTTATTTATTTTTATTTTTTATAAAGTTGGTTGTGGATCTATTGCACTTTTTCTCATTGAATGCATGTTTAGATTAGGACGGTAATATCGTAGATTTATCACGTGCATTAGCGTATATTCATTCCAGTGTTGCCAGAATGGATTTTTTTTTTTTTTTTTTTTTTTTTTTTTAAATTCAAAATATCGACAACTTTTTCCGACTAGTAATAATCTTCGCTTTATTTAATCATGGAATATTTGTCATTAAATAAAGCGATAATTACTATTCTGAAATAGTTATTTTGAATAAAATAATTCCCCAACTTGGTAACACACTAATTCACTCATATGAATGATATTTATTATTTTTCGTTTTTCCTTATCAAAAGCATAGGGTGTGTATATTTGCATGTGTAAATACGCTAAAAATTTTCTATTCGTTTGTATCTACTGATTAGTATTTTATGTTTTTCCTTATGAAAGCGGACAAAACAAGTTTAGTGTACTTTAACATATCTTTACTAAAATGAGTATTTCTTATATTTAAACAGAAAAAAATTAAGTTTAATCTAAAATCCGGTTATGATATGAATTGGCATCTATTATGTGTCGGAATGTTTAATGTATAAGATAGCAGTAAGTAGGTAGATGTAATAATATATAAGAAGAGAATTGAGTACTTAGAAATGCCGCCTTCGTATTTTAATTTATTTTGTTTTCGAATTTTTTCTGATTGAAATGCAGTTTTAATTTCTGAAATAGTAGGATTCTGGTCATTGACATTCGTAACTTTTCTGTAAAGATAAAAATGTTTTATTAGTCAGTTTTGTCTATGTAATGTGCTTAAACTTGTAAAACAAGTCAGGTTATATTATTTTGAATTATTATTTCTAAACTAGCAAATCAAGTCTAGCTATTATTTCGAACTGCTATTTCTTCGCAATTTACTTTAAGGCATCTATCTCTTCATCTCAGGTTAAATTTCTTGTTGTTATCCATAGAAGGAAGTCGTTGAAACTGTAATTTACGTCGAAACGTTTTCTGTGCATTAATTAAAAAATATATATATTAACCCCTCCCCCCTAATAAATAAATTAATAAATAAAATAAAAAGAAAGAAAGAAAGAAAATAATTGTATATTTAAAACTATTAAACTACAACATTAATTATTTAAAAATTTCCATAGCTGTCGCTGAACAGCTACATAAGGTTAAATTACTTGATGTTAAAAAATATGTAATTTTTGTTATAGCTTTAGATTTTAGGCCGAATATCAAACTATTCAGTCGGCCGAATATTTGGTTTTTTCGAATATCAATATATTCGGCCGAACCGAATACTTAAAGAAAATGCTTTTAAAAATAATTTTTAAAACCTTAGATAACTTATATTTTTAACTGTCAATAAATAAAGGTATTCCAGGAAAATTAAGAAATAGAATCCTATTTA
This sequence comes from Maratus michaelseni, assembly GCA_963931845.1. Classification (NCBI taxonomy): domain Eukaryota; kingdom Metazoa; phylum Arthropoda; class Arachnida; order Araneae; family Salticidae; genus Maratus; species Maratus michaelseni. Next base: position 161,697,993 of record OZ007587.1, read on the forward strand.
AATAACAGAGATTGCTTTTACATTATTTATTTGCTGTTTGAAAAGTAACAATTAAGAAAATTTACTGTTAATGACGACATTCATAAGGAACTAAATGAGGCAAAAATGCAAGTTTGCTTTTTCACAACTGTGTATTTCTAAACTAATTGGAAGATCAAAACGCAGCTTTCGCAGAGGTAACAACACAAACAGTTTTTGTATGGGAAACCAGGATCACAATCCACTTATTCAAAAGTATACAGTGTATATCACTCCAAGCCGAACTTTCATTTTTGTTTAACTTTAGCAATAATTAAGATATTGTAATATATTCAAACATCAGACTTACTTTGCTTTCGATGAAATATGAGAAGTGCTAGAAATTGCTACCATTGCAGTGCAAACAACACTAAGCTAGATATTCCATTATTCAGAATGCAGATGACAGTTATACATATACTGTGCGTCACTGACTAAAATTCAATCACTTCAAATGATTTCATCACATTTCATACAAAGCAAAGTTAATATGATGAAAACTCGTTAAAATATCTTCATTATTGTTAAAGCTGTGAACGAAAATTCGGGTTCAGCTTGTAGTGTAACGCCATGCATTTTTGATTGATAAAATGGATTGCGATGCTGGTTTCCTGTACAGAAAATGTTACATTGCATTATCTCACTTGAAAGTTTGTGTTAGAACCTTCGGTAGCATAATAATTTTCTATTCTTATAAATCGTTATATCAGTCTTTATATTTTAATTTTAATTTTTCATCTTTTGATAATAGTAAAAAGGTTAATTCAGCTTACCTGAAATTTGCCTTCGCGCTAAGATTTATCCACAGTATTATCCTGATACTTATCCTTTCGAATCATTGTCGTATCACTGTTTTGGAATAAGAAACAATATTAGTAGTAAGTAACAAATTGGCATGTAGTAAGTAGATATCCATTTGGTTTGAATATAATATAATTATTTACTTTCTTAGCTGCATATATACATTTATTTCGCGTTTGGAGACTGCTTAAAAATGCTCCAATTTTACATTAAATTTAAGATATATACATCGTATTTACACGGACGTCTTTACGGTACGGTTACATTTTATAGATACTGAGAAAGTTTTTTTTGAGTTCACGCGCGCGGTATCAGTTGAAGGTTGAAGAGGCAGTCTGGAGTATTTCTTAGTTGATTAGTTTCGACATAAGGTCCATCTGGTTTTATTCAGTTTGGTTCGCAGCTGCGGTCATCACTTGAGGTACTAGAGTTAATTGGGGTCTGGTTTTTAACATTTAGTGTTTTTCACTGCGATGTTTATAAGTATGCACTGAGTAATGTTCTGTGCTTTCTTTCCATCGTTCACAACACGTGGAGATTATTAACGGCATAGAAAGGTTTCTGCGTCAGTTTGTTCTAAAATTTTAGGAACACCTTGTATATTTCCTAACTCTGAAAATAATCACTTTAGGCATCGTTTCACTTTAGACCCACCGTCTGGTACATTCAAAAACTTTCTTGATAAGTTGCCACCATTTGAATATATAATTCTTTCAAAATTTCTTATTTACTTTAAAATACTTGTTTTAGAATATAAGAAAATTTGATTCATTTATTTTAGTTCACAGAAGAAGCTGTGAAGTTAAACATTTTATTAATTAAAAAAGTTTTTAGTTTTTAAGACTGTCCTTTTTAAATAATAATTCAAAGCATAGATTTTTCTTTATTATAAAGTTTAATTGTGTAAAGGCTTTGTTCATCAAAATTGTCTTTGTGTTAAAAATAGTATGTATGATGTAAAATTATTTTAAAATTTAACTTTTTAAAACTTTTAAACCCTGAAACATAGGAGTATTCGGCTTGCCGAACACTTACTATTCGACTGGCCGAATATTCGGTATTCAGTTAATCTATGGGCCGGATATTCGGTATTCGGCCAAAATCACTATTCGGTGCATCCCTAATAACATCATTATCTGCATTTATTTAGAACGTAAACAACATACAAATACGTCTTTAACTTTATTTAAAATTGAGCTAGTGTTACGAGATTTGTTTAATAATATACTGAAATAAAATTCTGCAATATTTTGTATTAAATATATTTAAGACTGTTCTTAAAACTAATAATAATACTGCTGAACAATGTGAATCAATGACATTAACAAAGTTATTTATATATAACATGAAATCTACAGAAATTAATATTCATGTTCTTTAGAATTGAATAGCATATTTTTCATTTTCCTATAAATGTATTGCATAAATATTAGGTTGTTCCCAGTAGCTGTCTCTAAAATCGGCTTAAATCTCTAACTAGAACAATACTTATTTTAATAAAAGTTTCTTTGCCTTTAAAGGAAATAGAGAAATGCTATTCGACTTCCAGAGTTTCCCCTGGTTTGAAAAAGAGCATTGTGCTGCTAGTAGGAAATGGGCACTTTTTAGATATTTAGGGGTCTATTTTAAATTCTGAAGGATACTTTTTAGATCCTACGGGCATAATTTTTAAAGGCTCTATATTTAAAATTTGTGGCGCACTTTTCACGACACACCGAGTCATTTTTTACTATGCAAGCAAATTGTTTAGTACAAAAAGTAATAAACCGGAAATCTGTTATTTAATTCAATTTCATTCAGAACAATAACGGTTTAGTTCGTGTTCCAGTATTGGAAGGCTGGCGTATCAGTACTGTTAGGCATACTATAGTTTGGAAAGCTTTGCTTTACATGTTTTTCGTGCGTATTTAAATTGTGAACTTTGTGTCACAGGCATAGTTCAGCTTTTATATATACACTAGATAGTACCCGTCAAGATTTGACGGTAAACTACTTGAAAGTTCCATCAGAAAAATGTTTGAATTTGTAAATAATTGCTTTTAAATTAAGTAAGTATTGAAAACTTGAACAATTGATATATTATTATTAAGCGATTCCTATAGATATAAGGTGATAGATGTTGCTTCCAGTCCAACATACTCAATGTCGTGAAAATTTTTTAAACTTGTAATTTATAACATATTATGCTCATTTTCAAGCAGAAGTTTGACTACAAATATTAATTGAATGGGTAGGGCATTTATTTTTACTTATCACAGTCTCATTTTTTTTTAAACAATAACAATATATTTAGTTTTTTCTAATTTTTTAAAACTACGCGACCTTTAAAATTTTTCATTAATTTTATTTTTATCAATCTCGCTCTAAAAAACCCGAAAATTAAAAGTTGCTGCTTTCAGCCAACGATTTATAATATATATATTTTAATTACTTGAATTTAATTTAACATTTTCATACATTATTTAATTATAAAATCATGGATATCAAGAAAATTCATTTTATAGTTCTTAGAGGAATATTTGTCCTTCTTTCTATTTTCTCTTTTTTACGGAAAATAATAATCACACATATATATATATTTAGTATACATATAAGTATATTTTTGATTATGGTCATACAAAACATAGCAAAAGATGTAGACCAGTTCAATTTATTTAATCTATACTTACATGCAATTTTGTTAAATTTAAATATTTTTAATACAAATATTTTTTATTTATACAGAAGGTGTTTACACATATTGGAAACGATTTTGACAACAAAAATAAAATACATAAATTAAAACAATTATTTTTTAATATGTTCTATCTGGTAGCCCTTGTTGTGTACTATCATATTGCAGCGGGATTTCCAAGATAGTAGGGCTTTTTGTAAAACTGGAAGTGGAATTTTGTTCCTTTCCTCCACTACACATTTCCAGAGTCTACTCAACGTAGTTAGTCGGCGTTTCGCAAGAGCTTGTTTAATAGTCCAACGACTCAGTAATCCATTGGTGAAACATCTGGTGACTTGGTTGGAATATGATTAAACGGTGTACACTTGATTCCAGTTTCTCTTGTCAATTTTTCGAGAAATTCGACTGTACTTTTGGATGTATGGCGACTCGTTTTATCCTGGTAGAACTGAAAACTTTTAACATCTGTAGGATAAAGTTTTGGAATTTTTTTTTTAAATAGGAATTAAAACATTGTTTTGATAATAAATAGGATTAATTTTCATATTTTTCTCAAATTTACTTATCTTTAATTTTCCGTTAGAGATTCCAGCAATCACCATAAATCCTTTAGAGAAACTTTTTTTGCAGTGTTTGAACCAAAGTTATGTCTTTTTGGCTTCTTTTCCGGTAATAAATCGATCTGTTTTTTATTACAGTCATTTAGATAAATCCACGCTTCATCAATTGTGACAATCTTTTTCCATTTCTCACCTGCTAAATTATTTTCATGTAACGGAATATGAATAATTCTCTTCAGAAAGAGCAAATATATAATCTTCAAGCCACTCGCTTCTTTCGCGTGCCATTTCAGTAGCAGGCGAATTTTTAGGTAGATTTCGTAAGAAATACTACCTATTACATTCTCACCTAAGTTGGAATTTTTGCAGATCTACGCCGATCATGACTCCCAGAACCCAAAACCATCCCCAGTTCAAAACTTCATATATCTATCTATCTATTTATCTATGTCACTTTTTTATGGACACGATAACTGCAATAATTCTGCACAGATCTCTTCGAAACTGATACATAAAATCAAGGGGCATAAAATCTCGGTCAAGTTCGTTAATGGACAAAATCGAACCAAGGGGGAGGGTGGGGAGGGGGCTTTTTGTGAAAACAGAAAAAACCCCATAATTTCTTAATTATGATACGTATCGAATCCGTTTAAAATTATTATTACTTCTAGGAGAAGGGCCGAAAATGTATGTATGACAGATTTTTGATATAATTAAAAATGGCCACAGGGGGGGGGGGGAAGGGAAGGGGGTGTTTTAGAAGAAAAAAATTCATAACTCCGTCAATTCACAAGATATCAAATCCGCTTAAATTTATTATAAATCCTCTTAATATTATCTAAATCTTTTATACTGACAAGTTTTTTATAGGACCAACCCTTATAGCAAAAAAAAAAAAAATAAATAAATAAATAAAAAAAAAATAAAAATAAAATAAAAACAAAAAAAATCCCTGCCGGCTCTGCCTGCGAACAAGTTATTTTTCGAAGTAGGCGGTTCCAACTCCCGCATCTTTCCGAAACTGATACATAAAATCAAGCGGTATAAAGTCTCGGTCAAGTTCGTTAATAGGCAAAATCGAACCAAGGGGGGGGGGGATGAGGGGGCTTTTTGTGAAAACAGAAAAAACCCCACAATTTCTTAATTGTGATACGTATCGAATCCGTTTGAAGTTATTATTACTTCTAGGAGAAGGGCCGAAAATTTATGTATGACAGATTTTTGATATAATTAAAAATTGCCTTAAGGGGGGGGGGGGAGGGAGGTTTTTGAAGAAAAAAATTCATAACTTCGTCAATTCCCAAGATTTCAAATCCGCTTAAATTTATTATAAATCTTCTTAATATTATCTAAAACTTTTATATTGGCATGTTTTTTATAGGACCAACTCTTATAGCAAAAAAAAATCCTTGCTGGCTCCGCCTGCAAACAAGTTTGGTTTCGAAGTAGGCGGTTCCAACTGCCGCATCATGACAAAAAGGTAATTTCTTCCGCAATTCTTAACAAACAGGCGCCCCACGGTCTGCGTCTTCGAAATCTACCTGTGCCTGTAGGCCGAGCCGTCAGGGATTTTTTTTTTTTTTATAGCAGCCAATAATTCAGTTATCAGGTTATTACAGGTTGCCAGATTTTTTTCTCATGTTATTTCTCGTTGTTTTTTAATTTAACATCACAATTGTTCCCAATATATGTAAAACACCCTCTGTATTATTATATTTTTAATACAATTGTTAATTAATTTGTAAAAATATTGTAAGGTGTTAAACTTTACTTAATTAAAAAGCATTCGAATAAAAGAATACAAATCGTATAACTCCTTTTCCTGAAAATATGACTGTAATTGAAAAGTATTGCAGAAACCATTCTGTCAGAAGAAACCATTCTGTTCGAACTCCCATTCTACGCAGAGAGCCAGGGCTTAAACTAATGCCTTAGACCTTAGACCACTGGGCATACGCTCGCTGACCGCGTTTAATTTTCATCGTGTTTTCGCCCATGATTATCTCCAGACACAACAGCTACAATGTTCCTAATCACTTGCCACAATGAATGTAACCATCAACAATCAGGTGCTGCACGTGCTTCTCATATTTTGAACTCTTATGATGTACTGAACCGGCGTTTAACTATGTCAAAGATTGTCAAACTGTCTCAATTGAACATTTCCGTATCTTTTCTTGTACTTTTCTTTTACGTAGATCAAATCAAAAACTAGATTTCGAAAAATTCAACGAAATGTCTCTCCAGAACCATGGTTAATGTCAAAATATAAAAAAATATTCCATATTTCCATTAAAGTTATTTTAATAAAATAAGCAGACAATTATCAAAGGTGTCGCACTTACTTTTAAGACCAACTAATATAAAACATTTCATTTTTGTATCCATAACAGGTGGTTTTATAGTCTCACAAGTGTCCGAAGCAGTCCGAAGACATTGGTGACATTTTCTATTCTTTTACAAATTATAGTAATTTTAGAGATCAATTTTCTGTTTGTTCGCGAAAAAATACAGGGGCCGTTCAAGTATTACGTAAGCATATTTTTAGTCATTTTGTACCCCCTCCCCCCCCTTGTAAGAAAATATAAGCAAATGCTAGAACTCCCCCCCCCTTGCTTACGTAAGATTTTATGACAGTTTATACATCAAGACTTCTTGACAGATAAAAAGTTACCAATAAATTACATTATTAATCATACAAATTTATATAAATAGGCATATAAGGATTGTGATATCAAAAAATACAAAATGGTTTTAATATATTGTTGTTTATTGCATTAAACAAACCATTGTTTAAACCACCAAATTCATTGTTTAATGCTTATGTAAGAACTGTCGTGACCCCCCCCCCTCCCCCTTGTCAGAGAAAATAAGCAGACTCTGGACCCCCCCCCCCCCTTCCCCTTTACTGCTTACGTAATACTTGAACGGCCCCACATTACTTATGAAGATGAATGAACGATTTATTATAATAACAGAAATAATTTTAATACTTATTAAATTTCAATAATTCTGGATTTTCGAAGTGTCCGGTAACTTTTTTGAGCTACTGTGTTTCATTTTTTGAACACCTCATTTTCAGCATTTTTTTTTTTTTCTAAATCTTCGAGGAAATCTGGCGATATAAATCAAGAATATTAGCTTCATGACGTTGCATTCATTGTGTAGTTGAAACCCTTAAAGATAGTAAAGAAAAACGCATAATTTGGAGTTCCACATCAGTCATTACCAGTGTTGTAAATCTAGTGAGATAGACAAAAAAATGATGAGATTTTCATCGTGTTTTCGCCGATGATTATCACCAGACATAACAGTTACAATGTTCCTGACCCCTATACCACAATGAATGTAGTCATCAACAACCAGGTGCTGCACTATTATCGGAAAAGGAAAGCGGAGAAGTGAGGGGGTTGGCACTAAGAAACAAATAGGGTATCCTTTGGAGGAGTGGTTCTTTAGCTCAAATGAGAAAAGAATGAGACAGATGGGTGCTGGGTTATATTGTCAAGATCCGGTTTCGGCTTTTCGCAAGGCTGTTACTTCGCACGCGAGGACGTGACTCAACGGTCCAGTCTTCCACATTCCTCGCACTCTCCCTCCTTTTCCTTGTCATTTATTGGAGTCTTTATCCCCCGTCTTCTCTTCTGGTTTCCCATCTCATCATTGCTTTTTTAAAAAAGAGCATTACTTTTTTTCACTGCTGCAGTTTTCATCCTGCGTCTTCCAAGGTAATAGGTTGTAGATCAGCGGCTCCTTTCAGTTCCCCAAGTGAGAGGTCCATAATTCTTAACTCCCCTGAAAACACGTCGCCGTTTTCATTTACCAGTTTCTTTATCTGAGTTGCCGTTAAAAAACAGCCCCCCCCCCCCCCCACGCCAATTTTCAGTAAAATTCCTGTACGAAGCCGCACAAAATCTCTGACGTTTTCTACCTTCTTTTTTTTTTTTTTTTTCTTTTTAAGCATTTATCTTGTTTATTGTCTCCAGTCTATTTCCACCTACTTTATATCAGAGTTGTTTATTATGTCATACGCAGAATGATGTAAAATAATCGTTGTCATTATTCGTTAATGGATCCTGGATAATGGAACCGTGTTTTATTATGCTAGTCAGGAGTTCGTGCGTTTTATTTTTGGATTACTGAGCGTGATAGATGAGAAATTACACTTAAGTTTGATGCATACTTTTTTTTAATGGGTTTTCGGAATTCTTATGCATTTTTTTATTGTTTTTTTTTATCTTTATATTTTTGAAAATCCTCTCTTTTTTTTTTTCTTTTTTTTTTTTTTAGAGACTATTAATTCTAAGCATACATATTCACTATATCATTTTGCGAATGCTTTGTGCCATTTTCTGTACAAACTAAGCTGTTTTTAATCCTTTTTCTATTTGTGTTTTTTCCATGTTTTATGATAAATACAGAATTGCTACACTACCTGGAGAACATGCAAGAGTCAGAAAATTTAAAAATTTACCAAATAAGTCACGAAATTTCGATATTTTATCCAAAATTTTAAAAAAAAAATCAAGGAATTTTATAAAATTTCACTGCAATCTCCAAGCAAGTGTGATCTGAGGTGAAATTTATCCACGTTTTCGCAGATTCTATAGCTTTCAACCTTGTAAGTATTTTTTTTAGAAAACATCACTGCTTCACATTTTTTTAAACAATCTGTCATAAAACCCCAATCAGTTACAGAAGCGCTGACTGCGCCATCAGTGTTTTAAAACAGAAATCTTTGCCTAGTGTAATCACAGAAATATTGTGATTATAAGGCGAAAATTACTATTCGAAAATACTGACAGGGAAAATTAAGGATTGTACGCAATCTATACGTCACGTATACGTATACACGACACTCGTTTCCTATGTGTAAAATTTAGACAAAAACTTTCTAGTGGATTTGTGTAAACGAATAACGGCATATTATATGAAGTTCATATATCGTATCATATGCCGTATCAAAGAGAAATTTTTCCCTCCCTGTCCATAAAACCCAGCTGATTTACGCTGGTTACGTATTAAATTAAATACACTCATAAATTACTCGAACTCTTATGTTTATAAGAAAAAGGACTATATCACACTTTAATAAAACCCTCTTGGTTTAAAAATTTTAGAATATACACGTCCTTAAAAAACAAAACGTTGCCATTCTATAAAAATAAGTTTGCACATAAAATTTCAGGACCTCAGCCCTGACACAAGACCACTCGTGAAGCATCGCTCATGATGGTAGGCGGAAAAAATCACCCTGGAAAAAATCACCAAGGAAAAAATCACCAAGGTAAAAATCGCCACGGTAAAAATCACCAACGGAAAAAAGCACCATCGGTAAAAATCACCACGGTAAAAATCACCCCCGGAAAAAAGCACCATCAGTGAAAAGCTCCCTGATAAAAAAAAGGGGGGGCTTCAAGTTCAGATGGGAAAATACCACACATTACATTTATGAATAACAGGTCTTTAAATAAGCCAATTATAATTTCGGGTAAAGCACGTGCTAACCACGTGTATTTATTAACCACATGTACAAGGAACAATCAGAGAATTATATACATCATATATTCTAATACGAGAGCAAATCTTGTGTGTGGGTGTAGGAGAGGGAGGGGTGTATATATATATATATATATGCAAAATTTATTTTAAAAACGGCCCTAACGATTTTGACGAAATTTTGTATCCTACAGTTTTGAGGCACCTGGAAACCATTGGGCTGGGTCACATGTTTGAGAAATTTCGATTAGTGGGTCATTTTGGGGTCACTACGGGTCAAACTAATTTTATCTAAAAAATAGTTTAAAGGATTTTGGCTAAACATTGTATCTTACCATTTTCGGGCACGAGAAGACTATTGGGCTGAGTCACAAGTTCGAGAACTTTTGAGTAATGGATCATTTTGGGTCAACGAGGGTCACGTTAATTTTATCTAACAAACGGCTCTGACGATTTTGACAAAATTTTGTATTCTACAGTTTTGAGGCACCAGAAAACCATTGGGCTGAGTCACATGTTTGAGAAAATTCGATTAGTGGGTCAATTTGGGTAGTCTTGAATCAGAGTCATGCTAATTGTATCTAAAAAACAGTTCAAACGATTTTGACTAAACTTTGTATCCTACAATTTTCGGGCACGAGAAGACTATTGGGCTGAGTCACATGTTCGAGAACTTCCGATTAATGTATCATTTTGGGTCAACGCGGGTCAAGTTAATTTTATCTAAAAAACGGCTCTGACGATTTTGATTAAATTTTGTATCTTACGAGTTTCGGGCACGGGAAGACTATTGGACTAGGTCACATGTTCGAGAAAATTCGATTAGTGGGTGATTTTGGGTCACTATGAGTCAGGGTCAAGCTAATTGTATCTAAAAAACGGTTCAAACGGTTTTGACTAAACTTTGTATCCTACCATTTTCGGGCACGAGAAGATTATTAGGGTAGGTCACATGTTCGAGAAATTTCGATTAGTGTGTCATTTGGTCCTGGGTCATTATGGGTCATGCTATTTTCATCTTAAAAACGGAGGATTTGAACTAAATGTAGTATTTTACAGTTTTAGGGAAAGAGAAGACTATTGGGCTAGGTCACATGTTCGAGAAAATTCAATTAATGGGTCATTTTGGGTCACCATGAGTCAGGGTCAAGCTAAGTGTATCTAAAAAACGGTTCAAACGATTTTGACTAAACTTTGTATCCTACCATTTTCGGGCACGAGAAGACTATTGGGCTGGGTCACATGTTCGAGAACTTTCGATTAGTGTGTCATTTTGGGTCAACGCGGGTCAAGTTAATTTTATCTAAAAAAGGGTTCTTAACGATTTTGATTAAATTTTGTATCTTGCTAGTTTCGGGCACGAGAAAATCATTGCGCTAGGTCACATGTCCGAGAAAATTCGATTAGTGGGTCACTTTTGGATCACTGTGGGTCAAGCTAATTTTATCTAAAAAACGGCTCAGACTATTTTGACTAAATTTTACATGCTACGGGTATCGGGCACTAGAACACAATTGGGCTTGGTCACATGTTCGAGAAAATTTGATTAGTATGTCATTTTGGTCATGGGTGATATTTGAACTCAAAGCTAATTTTGATCGACCACAGCTCGGTCTTCCCTGCTCGTGTCGTTTAACAGTAGAACCTCCATATCGAACAGTGACTTATTATCGCAAAGGCAAATGGAAGAACTTCCCGGACTCCTCAAAGTAAAATATGTGGTATTTTTTCTTTAAATGAGTACAATTTGTAGCTACAAAGACGACTTGGATGCCCTCACCTGAGTCCTTGCCTCAAGGCGTTACATAGATATTCAAGGGTTGATAGCTGATTCCAGATTAGTGGACACACCTATATATCAATCCTTATCTTTTTTTCAATCCGATTTTATTTGTATAATGAAAACTAACAAAGAGAGAACTTTTCGGGTAAAAAGGAAGACACGGTTTTTACCTCCTCCCCAACAGTGGACACCTCTTTTTATCAGATACTTTTCAATCTACAAAAATTCTACAAATATTGCTTAAATCGAAACCTTCCGTATTATAGAAATTCATATAAAAATTACAGAATTTTATAAACATCAAGAAATACTAGGTCACAAGTTCAAACCGTGTTTGTAATAAATAACGGGTAGGGAAAAAATAGAAATTGATATCAAAATTGCAGAATTTTATAAACATCAAGAAATGCTAGCTCTCAAGTTCATACAGTGCTTGTAATAAAAAGCATTTCATGTTGCAATGTTATCTACATTTTGTTTTAAAAATTTAAATCTTAGTATCTATGATATTGCAATCATAAATTTATTGTAGATGTATTTAACTCTGATTTGGAAACGTTCTTTATGCCAGACGGCACCATATCACTTAAAAAAAAAAAAAAGACACCATTTAAAATTTTTTTTGCTGTATATAATCGTAGATTTTCTGTCATAAAAGAAGTGAATTTTACTTTTTGTAAATAACGGTTTGATAGCATTTCTCGTAAAAAGTGTTCCAGTAAAGGATTGATTTTTTCCCGGTTACAATGCCACCGATCAGAAAAAAAAATTAAAATGTTTAACACTTGCCAACATATGAGATGTAATCTTCCCAACTGAGCAAAAAATCCAGGCCAGGATTCGAACCCGGGATCCCTTGGTTGAAGCTGGCAATGCTATACCAACTGAGCAATCCCGGACGAATATGGCTGAACTAATTCACCCAGTTAATCTTAATGATCATTGTATCTAGTCTGATATCTGAATCAGCACAACAACCTAATTTCAGCACAACAACCAATTTCTGAGTCAGCACAACAACAATCAAAATTAATCTACTTTCCAACATAGTTGGAAAGTGTTGAGTTGAAAGTCCATATACGTCACACTTAGGTTGATTCTTTTCAGTAGCCAGTTACTGGCTAGTGAGAATAATTTCTTTAGTAGGGGTAAGTTTAGTAGTGGAGTCTTTAGTAATCGTTTTTTAGATAAAATTAGCTTGACCCACAATGACCATAAATCGACCCACTAATCGAATTTTCTCGGACATGTGACCTAGCGCAATGATTTTCTCGTGTTCGAAACTAGTCAGATACAAAATTTAATCAAAATCGTTAGAGCTGTTTTTAGATAAAATTAACTTAACCCGCGTTGACCCAAAATGACCCACTATTCGAAAGTTCTCGAACATGTGACCCAGCCCAATAGTCTCATCGTGCCCGAAAATGGTAGGATACAAAGTTTAGTCAAAATCGTTTGAACCGTTTTTTAGATACAATTAGCATGACCCTGACTCATGGTGACCCAAAATGACCCACTAATCGAATTTTCTCGAACATGTGACCTAGCCCAGTAGTCTTCCCGTGTCCGAAACTCGTTAGATACAAAGTTTAATCAAAATCGTTAGAGCCGTTTTTTAGATAAAATTAACTGGACCCACGTTGACCCAAAATGACCCACTAATCGAAAGTTCTCGAACATGTGACTCAGCCCAATAGTCTTCTCGTGCCCGAAAATGGTAGGATGCAAAGTTTAGTAAAAATCGTGTGAACTGTTTTTTAGATACATAATTAGCTTGACTCTGATTCATGGCGACCCAAAATGACCCACTAATCGAATTTTCTCAAACACATGACCCAGCCCAATGGTTTTCTGGTGCCTCAAAACTGTAGGATATAAAATTTCGTCAAAATCGTTAGAGCCGTTTTTAAAATAAAATTTGCATGTATATACCCCCCCCCCCCCCCACACACACACACAAGATTTGATCTCTCATTAGAATATATGATGTATATAATACTCTGATTGTTCCTAGTACACGTAGTTAGCACGTGCTTTACCCATTGACTAGTAATATAAAAACTATATATTTATATTTCTAGTCAATGGCTTTACCCGAAATTATAATTGGCGTATTCAAAGACATGTTATTCATAAATTTGTGGTATTTTCCCCTTTTAACTTGAAGCCCTCCCCTCTTTTTTCTTTTATCGGGGCCCTTTTTACGATGGTGCTTTTTTCCGGGGGTGATTTTTACCGTGGTGTTTTTTACCGTGGTGATTTTTACCGATGGTGCTTTTTTCCGTTGGTGATTTTTTCCGTGGTGATTTTTACCGGGGTGATTTTTTCCGTGGTGATTTTTTCCAGGGTGATTTTTTCCGGGATTCCTCATGATACAATAAATTTCTAACACTAGCTTCGCTACATTAAAAAAAAATAAAAATTATTAAAAATTCCTTGTTTTTTACAACTATACGTAGGAATGAATTAGAACCCCCAAAATAAGGGGGGGAAAATGAGTTAAAAAAACGGGAAACACGTGAACGGCTCCCCTGTATAGCTGATGTAATGTGCATTATTTTGGTAGAAAGTTTCCGAAGCTACATTTTAAATACTATACCTTCCTTTTACCTTTCCTTGCTTTTCTGGTGAAAATAACAAAGGAGTTTCTCTTCCCCTGTTATCGCTGCGGTTACGGTACTGGACAGATTCTTCTGTCCCTTCATCCTCAGTGAAAGAATGTTTGGAGGGGGCAGAAGAGCATTGTTGTTAGCCCATAAAATATGAACTTGTGACAGTGTTCACGTGTTCGCGTTCTTTAGAAAAGAAAATTTCTCACCTTTTATTGGTAACTGCGGTTGTCTGGAAACCGACAATTTACATTTTTCGGCCTCTTCAAATTCGTGAGATTTTTAGATGTGCGGAGAATGCGTTGAAAAAAAAAAGCTATGCAGGGGGGAAAAAGACCAAAAAGAAATCGACGTTACTTGATGCTAATCATCATCGCAAATCCCAGGACATCGTCAGCTTTTATTATAACTCTTTTAACTTAATTCGGTTCATGTATGTAAAGATGGAGTTTTGTAATCGATACTTCACCAACATTACAATATTTAAATGTATTTCTTAGTAAATCTTACTCTAAACATTTCTCTGATATTTTTTATGATCTTATTATGACAAGAGCTACTCTTTTCAACATTAATTTACAAAAAAAAAAAAAAAAAAAAAAAAAAAAAAAAAAAAAACACTAATACTCAAATGATAACTTTTTCAAATCAAGTATTTAATAAAATCAATATTAATTCTATAATTAATGATAAAAACTGTTATTTTCCTATTAATTATCTTCAAATTTCAAAAACCTTTAAATATCCGATTACAATCGGAAGAAAGATTTTTAACAATAATGCATTTTCAAAAAATACATCTGAAGCAAGTACTTTTCCGTGTAAATGCAATGACCCCGCTCTAAAAAAAATACATTAATAATGATCATGGCCATATAATGACTGGAAATTTTAATATTGTGAATGATTTTAAACCGAAAAAACTAATGAGTTATGGTACTAAATATAGACTTCCTTCTAAATTTAACTTAAATTCTATTATAAAACAGTTTACATATGATATAGTATATAGCTATTTTTATTTATAAAATTTCAATCTCATTTAATAAACCTATTGGATATTTTAATCAATGGAAAATACTAGTTATTGAAAAATTAACTAAGGCTTTAAAATATATTATTTCGCATTTAGTTAATATTAACACAGAACATTTGTTCCAGAAAATTACTAAATTACGAAAAAACTTTGTAATCACATATATTGACAAATCTCCTAATAATTATGCAATCGTATGTAAATCTTATTATCACCGACTTCTTACATCCTGTATTTCTTCTAATAAATCTTTTCAAAAAACTAATGAAAATGTAATTGTAAACAATCGTAAAATTCATAGTTATTATAAACTATTAAATATTTCCTCTATACTAACTTTAATTATCCTTATTTCGTGCTTATACCGAAATTTCATAAAAAAAAACAATTAAATTTAGGACTGTTACTATTGGGTGCAGTACATATAATAATATAGCCAGTAAACATCTATTAAAAATTCTTAATCAAATATATACACTGACAACAACCACTCTGATAATACACATTGTATAAAAAAATAGCTATCGACTTGTCAATATTATGAAAAATCTTAAATGTGTGAACAATATAATGACATATGATTTCAAAGATCATTTTAATAATATAGATTTATTAGATCTACATAATATAATAAATGCATTATTTAAAAAGTATCATCATAAACTGAATTTACCGTTTCATATAGATACAGCTTATTTAAAAACTCTAACAAATTTCATTATATAATAATTTTATAATGCATGATAACACATTATATTTACAGAAAGTCAGTATAGCATAAGGTGGATGTGCATCCAGTTTACTTTCTGACTTATAATACTTATATCACAATGAACGTACTTTTATTATTAGTAATATACATTTATATCGTTATATTGATGACATAATTTTAATTGCCATTGATCAAACTAATATTTCTCAATTTCCAGTAGATTATCGTACTAATTTAGAATTAACGGAAAACCTTCTATCTAACAATACAATTAACTTTTTAGATCTTAACACATGGGCTGATAAGTTCCCGGTCTGGCACACAGACGGCGTTGCAATCGCCGAACCGATGTTTTTTTTTTAGTAAATACTAACCTTTAAAAGGTAGTAGAAAAAATGCCATGATGATTCGCCGTGTGGATAAAACGTTAGAGTGGTTTTAGTTGAACGACTTTGTTGATAAACAAAAAAATGGATAACAAGAATTTCAAGAATTGTTATTTGATGGGGGAAAAAATACCGTTCAAACAAAAGCTTGGCTAGATAAGCGTTATCCGGATACTGCACCAGGTAAATCAACCAGTATTGACTGGTTTGCTGAATTTAAACGTGGTCGTATACGGACACCAGTGATGCACCACGCAAAAGAGGTGGTTACTCCGGAAAACATAAAAAAAAAGTCCACAAAATTGTTTTGGGGAACCGTAAAGTGAAGTTGCAGGAGATAACTCAGACTCTGAAGATATCCAAGGAACGTGTAGGTTTTATTTTGAATGAACATTTGTCTATGAAAAAGCTGTTGTCAAAGTGGCTGCCGCGCGTGTTGACTTTTGACCAAAAACAATAACGAATTCTGAGCACTGTTTGGAGCTTTTTCGTTATAAAATTATGTTATTTATTATTAAATTATCATTATTAATCATTTATTAAATTATTATTATAAAATTACTATTATTAAATTATTTTAAAAATTATTTTTATTAAATTATTATTATAAAATTATTATTTTTAAATTATTATTATTAAATTATTATTATTTATTATTAAAGTTATGTTATTTATTAAAGTTATAAAGTCATAAAGTTATAAAGCTTTGTTAAAAAGTTGTGTTTTCTTTTTTAGACCGGGAACTTATCAGCCCATGTGTTAAAATTACACAAAAGAAAACAAAACAATAATTGATCTATATGACAAACGTAAAGAATTTTAAATTTAAAGTTAAAACATTTACTAGTTTTAAATATTGTCTTCATAATTCTGTATATCGTAATATACTCCTTAATCATATATATAGAATAAAGTGTTTATGTTCTTCAAAAAATTCATATATTCTTTAATATATAATTAGTACTTAAATGATCATAAAAAACAAATTAACACATGCATAAAATTTTTTATAAAAAAAAAAATATATAATAAGAAAAATAATTATAAAAAATAAAAAACGTAAAATAATAATAAAAAATTATAATAGGACGGTTGGGTGGGTAGATGTTAGATTACGGAGGTGTGGTGGAGTTGTCTGGAATATACTATGCATGGTTAAAAAAAATGGAATGGGGCATTTCATTTAGAACTACGTTCCTAATACACATTTTATAATGGACTTTGATTTGATACTTTTATATGCAAATTAGTGTAGTTATATTTATATATTTATTAATTCATATTAAATGAATTCATATTCATTAATATTTAATAATTTAAATTATAACCCACTGTGGACAATATCATATTAACTTCTAATACTAAGTATACTTTCATCATGTGTATTTAATTTTTAAGAAAGTTTGTAGAAACATTAAATGTAACTAATTAATTTCAATATTTAATTACTGTTAATATTAAATCCTTAGCATCTTAATTCAAATCATTTTTTATTTTTTTATTTATCTTTAATTATAAATTAATTTTAGTGATGATGCATTGCTGTCACAGGAATTTAAAAGTTGATCTGTCATAGCTAGGTACAAATATTTATGTGAAACATTAATCAATAATTATCATTTTCACCATTTTACATATCATTTTTTAAAAATATAATTTTTATTTAATACCTCAATTACTCTTTTTTTTTAACACATTTGAATATTTAAGAACCTTATTTTATTTATTATTTAATTATCAGTTATCTGTCTTTAGACAGTATTTGTTTTAAACTTAATCCCAATAATGGTAATAAATAGTTTTTATTATATAATAGTATATATTTACTAATAATTCAGTAGATGGCAGCACCTCATTGATTCATTTAAATACATGTTTGGGAAACTTATTTGGCAACATGCACTGATTTTCTGCAATGTTTGTGCTTTGTATTGACTCATGGTTGGATCATGCTTTCTATCTGGTATGTAATTTGTTGTTTTCTTTTCCCTTTATCCTTTTTAATCAAAAATTTTGAACTTAATTGTTATTTCACAGTTTATTTCTCTATTTTATGGGTGTGGTTGTCCCAAAATCATATTCTTAATGATGATGAAACCACACATTTTATTTGTGGTATGTTAGGCATTTGTGACCCGATGATTCTGTCTAAGTTCCACAAATTTCATTTTTTCAATTTCTCTTTTTTTGTGTGTGTGTGTGTGTGTGTGTGTTGCGGGGAACAGTATTGTTGTTAATTAGTTAATATATTTTTATTCATAATTTCAAAGTTTTTGTTGGTGTATCGGTAATGTTTCATTAATGGTTATATATATATACACACAAGCATCTTTCTGATGTCAATACAGCAATTTAATATTTTTAGAACTTAATTAATAAATTCATTTTAAGGCATTTTTCCATTAGCTGGATGATAAATCGCCAAATGTTCTTTATAATTATAACTGCATGAATTGCAGCAAATATGTAGCTAATTATGCGCCAAACTATGCTCTCTAAAATATGCCAACTATCTGTGAAACTGCAACAATGAAAAAGTATTTTAAAAACTAAAAAGTAGAAAATAAAATATAAATGCAAAATTAAGACTATTGTATATTTTCTTAAAAATACGTTTTTATCAATTAATAGTTCAATATTAATTAAATTATGATTATACATTGAGGAAACAATTTAGAAATCCCGAATAGATAGTTTAAATAAGGCTCTTTTTCTCCTGTTGCCATTTCTTGAAAAAGAAACAGAGCAAAAATTACATTTAAAAATAAATAAATTCACTAGTTCGCACTTTCTACTAAGCGTAAACCAAAGCTATATTTAAATTTTCTACAGTCGGGACCCACGTCAAATTAACGTATTGTAACGCAATTTTTTTGAAACAATATGAATTGCAGTCATGAAAAGAGGCATGCTTTTTAAGATAAACATTAGATGCTTATTAAATATTGTTTTATAATATTTAAAAACTATTTTTACTTTTATAGTTATAGTATTTATAAATTTTATAACTCTTATTTATCCTCTGTTATTTCAGCCCAATAAAATTTACTATTGATTGATTGCTTCGACAAGTGATGCAGTTTATTTTCAGTTTTCTTTTTTTTTTTTTTTTTTTTTCTTTTTTTTAATGCCCAAATATTGCAGGTTTTCGAAGTGTTTTCGAAAAGCTTTTTTAAAATTACAAGCATTTAAACAGGAAAGAGAGATAGGAAAAATAAAAAAAACAAGAACGAAAAATCATGCACCGCGACATAAATTATGAAACACTTTCCAACACTATCGTAATATTGTTAAGAAATGTTATTTTTGTTCTTACAATGAAATGAGATATCCAAATAAGCATTAAAATATAACCACAACGCAGTAAAAAATCATTTTCAGGAATTGCTGTCCATAGTCGGTAATGTGTGTGAATTCTATAACCTGCAACCTTGTATATGAAATACACACCTCATAATACTCTAAAAAAAAACATTTTAAATGCTTAAAACTTAAATCCAGCATTGATGGCTCATAGTCAGTTCTGTAACCAAAATCTTTTGATTGTTTCTGTAAATAAACGAAATATTCTACGCAGTCAATAAATCTACAGAAAACATGTTCTAGTACCTCAGTTATGTATATCAAATTGATTTTTGTGAAAAGGCCCATTTTATTAAATTGCTTTTTGTGAAGGGATACTAAATACGCCCCCAATTTTGCCTGCATCGACCCTTGGAAATACAGGGGTCGATGCAGGTTTTTATTCTTGGGGCCCATTTTGTGAAAAGTAAAGGTTATTTTTGTGAAATGTATTATATTTTTGTGAAAAATAACATTTTGCAACAAAAGTTGAAATCCAGTTAATCAAATTCGAACCAAGCATTTTTTAATCCTTTTTGCTGAAATTTTCCTCTCTGGTGAACTTGTTTGTTTACATATTACACATTTTAAAACATCACAAAATAATAAATAAGTTTTTATGGAATAGAATTTTGTGAAGGGGCCCATTTTATCAAATTGATTTTGTGAAATTTTTCTCTCTGGTGAACTTGTTTGTTTACAAATTACACATTTTAAAAAATCACAAAATAATAAATAATAAGTTTTTATGGAATATATATATATATATATATATATATATATATTATATACGCATCATGGGAATTACTTCGCCTTACTACATATTATACACATGGGGGATACGTATCAAGTCTGTGTCCAGGGCCCCAAAAAGTCATACCCGGGCCCTGATTACTATTATTATTACTGCCTCCTTTGTAACATGCATGGAATTATTAAGTGACATTTTCTCTTATTTGCGTAATGGGTCGTTTGTCCTGGTGGCCTGACACCGTGGGACTTTCCATCGTTCAAAAGTAAAGTTAGAATCGGTTATCGAGAAAGATTTATGGCGTCCAAATGTTGCTGAATTTTGCTTTTTTTTTTTTTTTTTTTCCCCAACCGACAAAGCTTTTAGTGAGAAGTCGAGGTATTTCATTGTTAAAAAACTTATTGTAACCCCTTATCGAAACTCGGGGGTCCGCCCTTACTGGGCCTCAA
Source organism: Maratus michaelseni (assembly GCA_963931845.1). NCBI lineage: Eukaryota > Metazoa > Arthropoda > Arachnida > Araneae > Salticidae > Maratus > Maratus michaelseni. Next base: position 161,718,613 of record OZ007587.1, read on the forward strand.
TAAAAGGCCCCACTTCCTCCTGTAATAAGATAATTTAATGAAAATTTTAAAATGCTTATAGAAAAATTTAACACTCACTTCCTGCTTTTCTATTTTATTTAGTTCTCATTTTTCTTCAACTTCATTGTTGTTTTCGACAATCTTGACAGCAAAAGAAGGGTTTTTGTGCAAATTGTTGTTGCTTTTATTCTCGCTCGTTTTAAATTTATATAAACTTAAAAAAATAATAATAAATAAACTACATGGAACATTTTGTCGTTGGAAAGAGCTGAGCGCACTTTACCAATTTTCATGCTCATATTTTATTTATTTAATGCCATGTTTTCAGCTACTGAAAGATTTGCTCGGAGCGTAAGGTTTTTTGTCGCTCCTTCTGAAGTGCAGTCCTGAATCAGAGGTCGGAGAAAATGAATGGACCTCCATATAATGGAGGACAAAAAGAAATCTAGTGAAAGAAATAGCTGTCAGTTGAGATGAGAACAGTTTTATTTCGCTCCGATACACATTTGAAATAATCTTCAAGTGGTTATGATGGGAGGTTTCCCCCCCTTTCCCTCCATCTTGCTGTCAGAAACGAGATTCCACTTTTACAATAACAATCTTTTTGATGTTGGTTTTGCTGGAATTGCTGTTAAGGTCCTTTTAAGTTCAGGAAAAAATATACTATATTGAACTTTACACGAACTCGTTGTCGACATGAGTTAGTCCTATGTTAATTGGTATTTTTAACAGACTTAGAAGAAAAAAGAAAAAAATATATATATATAGAGAGAGAAAGTTATTATATTGGGACGATAAGCGTGTGTGTATTAACCCTCTCGCTCACAAATTGTGATAAAATAAAATAGAAAAAAAATAATTGGTATGCTTAAAATGCTGTTCTAAAAATTGTGTAGAAAAGAATAATTTCGTTTAAGGTGCCATAAAAGAAAACGTGTTATGAAATTCCTTTGATACATCGATGGGCAGTAATGCAATTCAGGATGAGTTATAAATGCTTTACTTTATCATGTTCAAAATAATTATTGGTTGTATAATTATAAAGCAAAAACATATCCATGAGTAACGTTGACGTCATATTGACGGTGGTAACACTTGACAAATAAATTTCGTTTTTACTGCAATTTTTTTTTTTTTAAACATAGCACAATTTAAATTTTTACACCGTCGAATAGGTGGGAAATTATCTTTCAAATGCAATTTGTGTGAAATTTCTTCAATTTACTGATTTTTTAGGGATTTTGAAATAATTTTCAAGCACGATTTAAAAAAAAATCTATCTTTATCGCGTGCAGTCCGATTACGGAGAATTCCGTTACATTACGGTCTATAGGGAAAAAATCGTTTGCGGTTTATTTTAATAATATTTCACTTTCAAACATATTGAAATTGATATATCAATGAGGAGCATTACAAGAGGCTTACTATAGAATATTGTATTTATAGCATTCATCGTTCATTTACACTTACAGGGACGCACAAGAATTCGGTTAAAGTACTGTCTGTTAATAATAATTGCTGGATGTGCGTTTTAAGTTGCGGTATGGGTTTTCAAATTCAACTAATTTTTTGCCTATTACTGGGTGTGTATAAATTCGATGGACAATATACAGGGTAGAACAGAACAAAACATCTGGAGTATATTTTCGTTCATTGGTTGAAATTGCTGAAGAGGAATTTTCAACTGTGCTATTGCTATTCGTTTCGTAACTGAACTGAATTTTAGAACTCTATGTAGTAAACATACTACATAGGTCAACTATAGATCATATACAGGGCTTCACAATAGAATTCGGATACTTTTCCGAATATTGTTGGTAATTCCTGAAATTGGGTTTTTAAATGTGTTATGAGTTTTCCAAATTGTTTATTTCGACATCATATTTCACCTTATTAAATGGTAAAGATTTCTAAAGCTATTTTGGAAGTATTGGAAAGTGTTACATAATCTAAGCTTGGCGCATGGTTTTTCGTTCTTGTTTAATTTTAAATTATAATTCATTATAGAATAAAAATCAATGTATATATATATATATATATATATATATATATATATATATATATATATATATATATATATATTTCTTTTTTGTCGATTTTTTGAAGATTTTAAAAGGTTTTATATACTTTAAGGGCAATATGCGACTGTTAAATATTCAAAATTTCAATTTCTCAAAAAACATCTATATGGAATAGCAATAATATCTGGAAATTTTAAAACAAACCGCATATATATATTTTTTCTATAATTACATTAGTTATAACTAGTAAAAATATATTAGGTATATTCTGTATGTAAGCCATAGTGTTGTCAGATTGGGAATTTTCTTTTAATTCAAAATATCTATCACTTTTCCGACTGGTAATCTTTAGTTTGTTTGATCACAGGATGCCTGTTATTAAATAAAGCGAATATTACTATTCTGAAATAGTGTATATATTTTGAATAAAAATATTCTCCAATTAGGCAACAGCCATGTAAGATAACTTGCGCGCTATAGCTCTTAATCTATTTAATATTTTTGTATGATATTATCAGAAATTATAGATTATATTTTAAAACGGAACCTAACTTTTTATTGTTTCATCCACAAAATTTTTTATTATAGATAAACAATTTGCAATACTCATTTCGCCTATTTTAAAAATAGAAATTTTGCTAAAATACATACATATTTAGATTTAGTCTTCAAATACACAAACTGTCACATAAAAGTAAAGTAGTCCAAAAAAAATCTTGCGCACCACTTTAAAAAAAAAGCACATTTTTAACATTTTGAGAGAAACGACTTCAAAGTATTCATTTAATTATAGTTTACATATAGGGCGTCCGGAAAAGATTGAAACATGCTTTAATTTTTTACCTGTTACAGATGCGTAAGGCAACGAAAATTGCAAAAGTGTTCAAAATAAGGTAGAAATTAAGATAATTTTGATGAGATAGTCCTGCCTTTAATTTTCAGAAAGTATTACACTTTTAAAATTTTTATATGGCCCCTGAGTTCTATGAGTTGCATTTAACAAATTTTCTCCACGCTGACCAATTAATTTTTTTTTTTTTTTTTTTTTTTTTTTTTGAAAATGGGTATTTAACAGTGCCCAAAATGGATACACAGTGGTAACCAAAACAGGCATGGCCCAATTTGGGCATATACCTAAGAATCTTTCTACCCAAATTGGGTTTTATTTTTTTCTGTGCGGAGAACGATTTTCTAAATATAATTTATAGAACCGAGGAACCGTATATACAATTTTAACTTTTTGAGTATTTTGGCAGGGCTATTTCATCTGCATAATCTTATTTTGAACACTTTTACTATTGAGGACGTGAGTTTCAAAACTCGTCTTATCCAGAAAATGAAATTCTGGGAAATTGCGAAAAACCTCTAACTGCTTCCATTGGTTTTCATAGAAAACTAATATTTTAAAATGCCTGAAACGCATCTTCAAACTAGTTTTTTAGCTGATTGAAGTGTTTTTTTCGTTGTAAATTTACCTATAGAATAGATTGATACAGAAAACACGATTTTTTAAATTTTGGATTAGGCGAGTTTTGAAATTTACGTCCTCAATTTGTATATCTAATTAAATTTTCAGCAAAGCTGAAATTACGCTGGAAATTAATGAATACAAAGGATGTGATTTATCGCCTTACTACACAGCGTACAACCAACAGAGTGAAAAAAAAATGTCCAAACCGGGGAGACACCAATGGTAGAGCATTGGTGCGTAATATCAAAGGTTCGGGGTTCGATCCCCGGTCTGGACATTTTTTCACTCAATTGGTTGTACGATGTTGTAGTAAAGTGATAATTCACATCATTTGTATTAATTAATTTCCAACGTAATTTTAGCTCTGCTGAAAATTTAATTAGATATATAAATATTCACCGATACTGCGTTTAATTTGTCTCATGATGCCACTGAAGTTGTATTCTTGATTGACGTTCCATTTTGAGCTGGAGAGTTGTAGCCTTACCATATGAGAATGCTAGACTTGATGTGTTGCATGCCAGGGGTTTGTCAAGACATTTTCCCCAGGGTCCTGTTTTTGTGAAATTGTGAACAGCTTGTTACATTTGTGAAAAATCTAGTCATAATTTTGTGAATTTGAAATGATCGTTGTATTCAGGTTCTTGTTTATGCATTTTTGAGAAGATATATATATGTAAAATGCACATATTTTCTTTATATATGTAAAATTGACAGTCAAATTTTACTTTTAAATGATTAAATTTGTGAAAAATTCAGTTTGGAGAGGGAAAAGGTTTGTGAAAAGTCTATTTTTATGACAAAGAATTTTGTGAAGGGTCCTGTTTTATGGTAAAAAATGTTGTGAAGGGTCCTGTTTTGGGATGAAAAAATTGTGAAGGGTCCTGTTTTGAAATGAAAAAAATTGTGAAGGGTCCTTTAAAGGACCCATTTTTTCCCTATACAGATCCTTGTATGCTGTATAGTAAAGTGATAATTCATGTCCTTTGTATTTATTTTACAATTTGTATTGCCTGAAAGGAAAAAAAAAGCGCATTTCAGTCTTTCTGGGACACCCTTTGATATAATTTTAGTCATAACTAGCGTAATTATATAAAAAAAAATGTATGTATGTGCGTGTGTTGTCTTAAAAATGCTCAGTAAATATTACTCTTTCATATAGATATTTAAAAAAAAAAAAAAAATCTTTTTAACCTTATATATGTACGGGGTCGGATACGCCCCAAATACAGCTCTGCATAGGTCATCAGATTAACTCCAGTTGTTTTGGGTCCGGGTCGGATTCGAATTGACCCGATTTCTCAAAAGAAAGTCCAGAATAATATTTCAGATGAATAGCTATATATTTCAGTTGCGTAGCGTCAGAAATCCTGCATCACTTTACTACCAGTATTATTATAATACTAAATTTGCCTTATTTAATCTTTGGACGTTACACTATTAAATAAGCCCAAATTTAGTAGTAAAAGTGATATAGCATCCCCTGACGGTACGCCGCACTGATATATTAGAATATGGAAATGTTTTTACATGTTCTTTTTTCAACATAAAAGTTAAAATAGAAATTAAAGATATGATTATAAACTATTTTTCAATAATTTCATTAAATTGAGGATCCTTTATTATTATTATTATTATTATTGCGCGCTTCAGGTCGGGTTGCGGCTTAACGAGAAAAAAAAAAGTCTTTAAATGGAATTTGCGGGTTCGGGTGGAATATAATTAGACCCGAGCAGGACTCCTAGGCTTAAGGTATCGCATGAGGATTAATGAATTTATTACAGCTTATAATTCTTACCACCCTCTAAAAAAGATTCTTAAGACAAAGAAAGATCATTATTATTGTAGCTAACCATTAATGCACCTTAACGATATTTTTTTTAACCCTTAAATACATGAATTTTTCTTTCAGAATTGTGTTTTTTAAAAACTTATATAAAGGATTAGACACCAGAAATTATAAGATATATTTTTAACTTTATTTAGCAGCATATTTATGCGATTTTTACAGCATTAATATTTCTATATAAATATAGTGGTTGCGAAGAACTTGATTTATTTATTAAAAGTTAAATAAAAAGTGTTGTAAATTTGATACACATATGCATTTAAAGGTTTGCACTCATTTCGGAATTCTCACAAATTTAATTTTATCTATAGCTACTGTACACATACAGAGATAATTGGTAATGTAACAGGAAATAATATAAAAAGAGGCATTTAACACCTTACTTAAATTAAAATTTATTCACGTATTTTTTTTTAAAGGGATGTTATTCTTACACATTGAAAGCTGCGCCTCCTTTGTTTTTCAACTTAATTACCCCTGACAGAATTAAACGGATGATAAGTTTATCTTTGGGACGCCTTTTCTCTTTATTGTTCTTAAAATAACATAAAATAGTCTTAACAAAAGCTTTATCCGACGTTGATTGACACGAGTATGTTTTATTAACAAAAGTTACATTGCATTTCTCTTTTGATAAACTTTTTACAAGTTTGTTTTAACAAGATATTTTAATGTATTTGATTTAAAAGAAGGATGATTATGAAGTATCTCTTTAATTCCAGATTCCAATGAGGTGACAAGAGGCCCCCTTATCCGTTGCAATGTGGATCGTGCTGCTTCGGGCCTTTTTCGGAATATTTTTATTCTGTACTGCAGTTATTGCGGCACCGGGTATGTTTAGTTATCTATTGTTTTAATCAATTTTCAATGCATGCTTTATTATGATACCATGTATCCTTAAGTTTGTTAAAGGATCAGGGTCCATAAGGCGTTCAAGTATTACGTAAGCAGTAAAGGGGGAGGGGGGGGGTCCAGAGACTGCTTATTTTCTCTGACAAGGAGGGGGGGGGGTCACGACAGTTCTTACATAAGCATTAAACAGTGAATTTGGTGGTTTAAACAATGGTTTGTTTAATGCAATAAACAACAATATATTAAAACCATTTTGTATTTTTTGATATCACAATCCCTATATGCCTATTTATATAAATTTGTATGATTAATAATGTAATTTATTGGTAACTTTTTATCTGTCAAGAAGTCTTGATGTATAAACTGTCATAAAATCTTACGTAAGCAAGGGGGGGGGTCTAGCATTTGCTTATATTTTCTTACAAGGGGGGGGGAGGGGGTACAAAATGACTAAAAATATGCTTACGTAATACTTGAACGCCCCCTAAGCCGTGTTTTTTGCCATGAAATAGACTAAAATTTGATTTTGTTATACTGACTTAATTATTTCTCTTTTTAATATTAGAAGGTTTATCCTGTACGCTATAGTTTTTGCATTTTGTTCGGATTTATATGATTTACACAAGTTCGTATTATTCGTAGTTTTTGATGAAAAATACGCAATTTCTCCTAATTTTACCTCAATTATTTATATGAGCGCAATCGTGCAACACTTTCTTCTTTACATATATTATAAAATACATCAAAATGTACAATATATGTAAAAATGAAAGTGTTGCAAAGCTGCGCTCTAGTAAAATATTAAAAAGAGAGAGTTAAGTAACTGCATTCCTTCACGTCACTATAAGAGACTTTAGGATGCAGCAACGTGTTTCATCGTGCTAAAATGAACGTAACTATTGCTAATGTGAAAGAATGGAGTTATTAGGAATAGTTAAGTTCATTTTAGCACGTTTAAACACGTCGCTGCATCCTAAAGTCTCTAGTGACGTGAAGGAATGCAGTTACTTAACTCTCTCTTTTTAATATTTTACTATGAGCGCAGCTTCGCAACACGTTTATTATAACACATATTGTACATTTTGATGTATTTTATAATATATGTAAAGAAGAAAGTGTTGCACGATTGCGCTCATATAAATAATTGAGGTAAAATAGGAGAAATTGCGTATTTTTCATCAAAACCCACGAATAATGCGAACTTTGAGATTGTGTAAGTCACAAATCCGAACAAATGCAAAAACTATTGTTGAAATCGTACAGGATAAACCTTCTAATATTAAAAAATGAAATAATTAAGTCAGTATAACAAAATTTAATTTTAGTCTTATTTCATTGGGCCAAAACCACTGCTTATTTACCCTGATCCTTTAAAAATGAAAATATACGTTATTTTAAATGATTGTGAACTTAATTATATTGTATTATTATTATCAACTATAGCATATATTTAACATGCAAAACGTTTCTTTTTCGTCATCTGCCCTGGGCTTTCTACTGAACCAATTTTAATCATCATTATTATTATTATTATTTTACTATTAAAATCTGTTTATCATATATAACAATAAACAAGAATGTTTAACTTGCTTTAAGGCGTAAAATAAATTTCAATAATTTAATCCCATTCAACTCATCCTAAGCAAGTGAAACATCAGAGATCTGTTAAATCTTTCCCTGATGATAGTCTCGAGTGTGACTCAAACTGTTGGGATTAAGTCATTGAAATCTATTTTAGCCTTAAAGCAAATTAAACATCCCTGTTTATTGTTATATCTTCTAATAATTAAAGGTGTATTGTCCATTCCATCTTTCTAAAAGGAAAAGCTGTTTATTTTCAATGAGCCAGCACTAGCCACTTAAAAAAAATATTTCTATACTTATATTTTACTTTTAATTCGAAAAGCTGTTAATGAAATTTCTTCAAATATGAAATTTCTTCAAATATTGTGGCAACCGGGTTACTCCATTGTTGCAGATAAAATGAAAATACGGTAGATTCTGGTTATTCGGGGTAATCGTTTAATTGGTAACAAAATGTTAAAAACAAAATCGAAAATATATCATTAACTTTATTTCTGATTATTGGGGCAGCCGCTTTATTGAGACAAATCACGATAGAGCCGAAGTGTCTCAATTAAACAGAATCTACTGTAATGTGATCATTAAATTTTTAATGATGCCATGTTTTCATTACAATTTAAAAGAAAATATATATCTATATTTAATTCAAATATATTGCGTTAAAAAAAAATCGAAGTTCTAGACTTCCCTAAACATAAAATGACATCATTTTAAAAAAAAAAAAAATCCATTTAAATTTATGAAACTGCAATATTTTCTTATAACTGCGTCAAAATTACATCATTTTCAGAGATTTTTCAATCCATCAGCTCTGAAAAAACACGCCAAATTTTTAATGGAAGAAAATGACACTTCAGCTATGAAAATGTCATAATCTATAACAGGCTTTAGTCTGAAAACGTAAACCATTTAGAAAACTGCAAATTTTTACGACGATTGTGTCAAAATGTAATTGTCATTAATCGCTGAAGAGAATGCTTCTGTCAGTGAAAATGATACCATCTATAAGAGAAAACACTCATTTTCTCTCATAAAACTTTTACATTTCAATACAGTTGTGTCGAAATGATTTTCAACAATTTTTCATTCTTCTGGTACCGAATTTGAGACTGTAGGGCCTTAAACCTATACTGTAGGGAGGGAAATATATTAATTAAAAAGTTACATCATTTTGACCCGATTGTTATCACTTTTAAGTTTTATGAGTGAAAATGCATTTTATGACGTCATTTTTCTTCGGTGAAACCGGTCTGCCTCGAAATGCCCCAGCGTTTGAAAATGTCAATTTCAAAAGTTGTGAGAATTTTCATTAATACATACATCTCAAATATTTCACTAAGAATACGTCTAAATGACTCAAATTTCTGGACCTTTTTTACCCTGCCATGCCGGTAGGACGTCAATATAACCCCCATGAAGTGTAAAAATCGTTCTTATGCTGCACCTGGTAAACATTGCTTGGAATATATATCTATTAATTACTTATTACTCATTAAAATAGGTATAGATTAAAAATATGAAAAGTGTACCGGCAAAAGTACCGTTTTGTTTAGCTTCAAATATATTATTTCATTGATAAAGCTAAACAAAAATTAATATAATTGTGTCAGAGTGAAGTATTGTTTGCTGACTTTTAATTTTTTAATTGCAAAGATTAGCATATTATAGTTTTAATCGATTACTTTATCTTGATTACTCGCCTTGATTATATGTCACTGATTACTTCATTTGTAATGAGCTATAGATTAGATGAATGGCATTTAATTTTTCATTAATGTGAGAATTTAAAGTTAATAAAAATAGTATTATGGTAAATGTAATTTAGTACCACCTCGATATTATTGTTGCATGAATTTTGAAATTTAAATCTTAAGCATGTATTTCTGAAATGAAGCAAACAGAGAGCAAGTCGTCTTTTCTCTCTCCCCTCTATTTAATTTACATTGCTTTGTCTGATTATTGGCAGACTTAGAAAATGAGATAAATGTTTGTTTACAGAGTAATTTCATAAATGTAGTACAGCAAAACCGACTAAAGCGAAATAAAGGCCTGGCTAATAAGTTTCCGTATTAGCAGGTTCTCTGTCTCGTATTCTTTTCGCAGGGGCGATATATATATATATATTTCAAAATTAAGGCAGGACTCTGTTTTGACAAGTTTTAACAGCATATCTAATGCCAGTCTTCTTTTACAAAGGACTCATGTAGTATTCACCAAACTTGAGAAACATGAGTGAATACAGGAATAAAAATCATCCGCGGATCCCCGGTTCTCTCTATTTTATTTAATCTTCTTTTTTACGCCTTTTTAAAACTTCTTTTGCCATTTTCTCCCATACAGAGATGCCTATACCCCTCCCCCCTCCCCCTTTTTGTAATTTGCTTTCCTGTCTGGATTTTTTCTTATTTTTAAGAAGCTTTAACTTTTGCCAACGATCTGCCATCAAATACCGTACCATGACTTGCTGTGTTCATCCTTTCTTATTAAATTCCTCATCTTCCCTCAATTTACTGACTTAAAAAATATAATTCTGAAACAACTTTATTGAAAAGAGGACAAAATTTACTATATTATATTGGGGTAAAAGATTGAAATCGGATTGCTTTTATGAATACCCAAAAATCGCTGGCAAACTTGAAAAATTGGGGAAAAAGCACGAAAATCTGAGGCGTAGGTGCATTGGACCTGCTTTCTCCTATCCTAAACCAAGCTCACAAACTCTCCATGGGATATATTTTTCTACCCATCGCCCACAGTCACACAAACTCTGCATTTTATTTATGTAGATATATAATTACAAAACAAAAAATATTGTATTTTAGCCCAAAATTAGTTACAGAACAAAAAAGGTTGTACTTCAGTCCAAAATTTGAGGAGCGCGGTCGCACCTCTTTCTCTACCCCCCCCCCCCCCCCTCCCTCTCTTGCGCTCCATCTTTGCTGCCTTCAATCATACACCATAAAACATGTAGCATCACCATACATAAACCACAATGTCATACGAGGAAGAAATTCTAACCCGATATCCAATTACAATATTACGGTAATCTAAACTTCTGATATATATGTATACATATATAAATCAGCCAAAATCATCCGAAACAGTTTCGTGATTCCAACGTCAACATTTATACTCCCACTGACAAGTACGCTCATAAATTGAATTTATGCGCTATATATTTTTTTAAACCTTCCTTTCAATCTTAAAAAAAAAAAAAAAAAAAAATGAAGAATGAGAGAACGAAAGAAAAATCATCAGATATATCGGATCCCCTCCCTGTGTATCCCTCCCTTGTTCTATTACCCTAACACGGTTACAGGTTTCGACCTTGGTTTCTGAACTCAATCAGAGCTGTTTTTGGAGTCGGCGTTGAAGGAGATTATTAAGACGCCTTTTCACTGACAGTTTAATGAAACACACAAGAAAAAAAGAAAAAATTCCTCTGCAAAAAGATGGGCATTTGCTGAAGCAGATACTTATCTCTAACACATTCACGTACGCCTAGGTATTTATTTATTTATTTTCTGTTGAGTATATCTGACTTATAAGAAAGGAAGGAGGTAGAAAACATGCGATATTTGCCGCGAGCTAAAATCGTACGTTTCCACAGAAAACTAGAAGACACTATATTCGATGTGCAAATCAAAATCTTATCAAAAGAATCATCTATTGATAAGGAATTCCGATGTTAGTTTTGTGGTTCAGTTTCCGGCAAGTCAAGCACAGAGCCTTGAGGTTCAGGAGGTCCTTGGAAAATCCTTTTCACAAATATGATATGAAAACTACTCAAAAAATATAGGTGAAACATACGACTAAAAACAGAATGTAACTGAATATTTGCCAATCTATGGCAAATCATCCTTCAGTTACTGGTCGCGCAGATTCGGATATTACATTAGAATTTCGTTTTCATGTTTTAGAAAAGAAATAAGAATTGGCAAATCATAGAAACTAAAGAATGCAATCTCGAGTCAAATTTTCAATGCTGGGTTTTCGGGATTGTTTAAAATCCATGGATTACGAGACTGAACTGATATCTGGATTTTGAGAACACAGTAAGCAGAATTTTCTGAATATCAACAAACACGTATGAAGCTTTCGCACAACCTTTGCTTTGAATAGGTGTAGAGTAGATGTCTGGATTTATAAGCTATTTACCATCCTCTCCAACAAATGAGTAGCAATTTCTGTTATGAAAACAAGTGCAATTGTCAAAAAGGGAAAAAAAAAAAGAAAGAAAAGAAAAGAAATACCGCGTAATAACTTTAAATAAAAATGTACCAATCGATTAGTAATAACGTCTATTAATTAATGCAATGCTTAAATTTTGCTTAGGGGGTCGTCTACTTGGAGAAATTGCACCAAACTTTCAAATTTTCAGTATTAACACCTAATTTTGAAATCATATTTGAATTCTTCGGTACATTTTACCGTAGGCTACCAAACGAGAAGTTATTCGGTCGAGTAGTCTAGGAATTAGGCAGGTTTAAAATTAAGAACTCCTAATGTTAAATTTACTTTTAATCATTAGTTTTTTAGGCATAGTTCAAAAACTACTTGGCAGAATGAGCTGTAATTTTGGATTCGCATATTTAAAGCTTCTAGAAATCGATTTCTCTAAAATCATAATTTACAATTCATATTTTTTTCGAAAATTCATTTAAAAATATATACAGTTTTGATCCTTATCTTTGGGCAGCTGTTGCTTAAAAATATATAGTTTTGATTATAAAGTTTTAAAAATGAAGTCATTTGTACATTACTCTTATATTATTCTGTTTACCTTGTGAAGGCATTTTTTAACTATTCATGTAACTAAATTATGACTGTATGCGTGAGGGCAATGTTTTTCCAACAAAATACCCATTAACAGGGAAATTTTACCACTAAAAGAGGAATTATCAGGGAGTTTTGATGTAAAGGATTTGTGACTAACTTATTTATATGATTTTTGTTTAAATATCATGTAGTGGGATTTTTTTTTTATTATGCCCATTTCATTATCTTCACGCTGACCTGGAAATATCAGGGAATTTTAACATGAAGGTATTTGTGACCACCCTCTAATAAATATTCCCAGTGCAGTTCTAATTGAGAGCCAATTCAGGCTCATTTTTTAGACTACTAGCAATCTGGAGCTCGGTAATTGCAGTTTTGATTCGTTGCAACTTTGTCGGGGTGAATATGTGTAAAGGGAAGAACTTCAATGTATTATAACTTCTTTGGTGTATAGTTTTAAGATCTATGAAAGGCTGTTAAAAAATAAAATAAATAAATAAATATTTTATATATTCAACAACCAGGGTGGGAAGAATTTGAGTCTCTTAAGGTCCTCTTGTCCTCGCGTGAAAACACATGCTTGCTAATGTTAATCCTATGGGGCATTATTTTCCTAATATCTCGTTTGTATTTCACTTAATTTTTTTTTTTTTTTTTGCATTGGATAGCTGGGATTAATCTCTATTTCTGCCGTTGATTACTTTTTCGATTTATCGTTTAAAATTATTGAAATGCAAACGAGATATTAGGAAAATAATGCCCCATAGGATTAACATTAGCGAGCGTGTGTTTTCGCACAAGGGGAGAGGACCCTTAAAGCAGGGATCTAATCTGTTTAGGAAAAAAATGGGCCCTTTAAAGGATCCTTCACAATCTCTACCTCCCGCCTTAAAACAGGACCTTTCACAAAAAAATTCTCTTAAAAATAGACTTTCAGAAAACTTTTTCATGCCTAAACTGAATCTTTTACAAATTTAATCATTTTAAAATAAAATCTGACCTATCATGAGAAGCAGAAGTGTCCAAAGAACCTAATAATACCTAGCACGATCCTTTATGTATACGAAGGATCTTGTCAAAAATCAATAAAAAATAACCTGAATGTAACGATACTTTCAAATTCACAAAATTATGGCTAGATTTTTTGCAATTATAAAAAGCTATTCACAATTTTGCATAAACTTTAAACAGGACGCTTTGAGAACAGCCTGGACAAACCTCTACTTAAAGTACACTTCACAAAATTTTGAATCTTAAAACAGGACCCTACACAACATCTTTCACAAAAATTTTCACATCAAATCATCTTCATAAAATTGTTTATCTTAGAAACAGACCTTTAATGAATTTTTTTCCATCCTCAAACTAAACTTTTCACAAATTTAATCATTTGAAAGTAAAATCTAACGTGGCACAAAACAGCTGGAGTCGCCAAAGAACCTATTATCCAGTTTTTGCCTGTATAAAGGATCTTGTTAAAAATGTATAAACTATAACCTGAATATAACGATAATTTCAAATTCACAAAATTATGATCAGAGTTTTCACAAATATAAACAAGTTGGAAATTGTACGTCAAACGTGACAAATGAGGTGCGTTCGTACCATAGCTAGTTATGGAAATATGCAGATCTTGATGATTTTTAATTCTGTGAAATGAATTATATCGTCTGCAGATTAATTTCTGTCATAAAATAAGTATCTCGGTCGCTTGACGATTCAATCTCGGAAGCTCTTATAACAAAAAAGTACCGATTTTTTTAAAAAAATTCAAATTTCTTAATGAATATTTTTATTAATATCGTCTAAAGTTTTGATTCGATTTTTATAAAATTTGAAATGTCTCGACAAAATTCTGCAATCTTAAATTTCAAACCATTCGGTTGGGTAGTTTTTGCGTTGTTATATGCGGACGAACGGACGGACCAAGCGACGACAATAGGTGCTACGTATTTATATAATTACGAACGCACCTAAAAACTGCTCACAATTTCACAAAAGACCCTGTGAAAAAAGTTTGGACGGAACCCTGACAACACGAAGTCATTTCACGGAGTTTTTACATGAAATTTGTAAGTTATGATTATTAAAGTGATTTGGAATTGGTGTTTTCCATTTTTAAATAAATGTATTGCATCATGAGCTATAATCGATTTCTGCCTCTTGATGTCCTTCTTGGGCCGTCGGGGCCGTAAAAATCGGTTGAAAACACCAACTTGAACAGCATTTTCTGAATGATTCTTTGCCTTTATCGAAAAAGAGAAAACGCTATTCGATTTCTTAGCTTCTAAATAAGAAGACATGCAAATTTCGTGCATTTAAGAATAAAAATGACTTCATGAATGTGTCAGAAAATAGCCGTTTTCGATTTAAGAACGTAGCCTTAATCCTTCTGGGAAGCATTCCACTCACTCTTGGTAGTTTGGTTAAATTTGTTTTCTGTCAAAAGACAAATTTATCGAGTCTATGAATTTTTAACTTTTTTCGGCAATAAAAACGGAAAGACGTATTTTAAGTGCTTGAAAACCCATAAAATTCAAAGTATGATAAATTGCTAAGTTTTGATCATGAAGAAATGATTTTTACTTTCTTCTATCTTTACAAGAAGAAAGTATTGGATTCATGAAAATTTTCGACTTCCGGTTTTCGACGGATTTATACGTTTTAGAAGGTCTTGAACACGATTTGACTATTTTTAGAAAATGTCTGTCTGTGACTCTGTCTGTCTATCTGTCCGTCTGTCTGTCTGTGACAAAAATTTTGTGGACGCTCTATCTCAAGAAACTAATGCTCGGAATTTAATAAAACTTTATATTCAGTTAGTCGCTGATATAAATTAGTGTTGATTAGTTTTTGGTAAAAATCGCCCAGCAGGTGGCGCTGCTATCTAGCATTTTTCGCGATTTCCGCAATAGCTCTATCTCAAACTAATGCTCGGAATTTAATAAAACTTTATATTCAGTTAGTCTCTGATATAAATTGGGGCTGATTAGTTTTTGGTAAAAATCGCCCAGCAGGTGACGCTGCTATGCAGCATTTTGCAGGATTTACACGATTTTAGCGATAGTCATATCTCAAGAAATAATGCACGGAATTTAATAAAACTTGAGTTTCAGTTAGACCTTGATATAAATTGGTGATGATTCTTTTTAGTGAATGCGAAACCTGTGTGAGATAGAAGAAAGTTTGACACATCCGACTAGTTTATTTTCCCTTGTAAGAGCACGGGGAAAACTTTTCAAAATATAACATGGCACAGGGATGGTATAAAAATTTAAATTTCGTAACTTTTACAAAAAATGACTATTTTGAAGTAAATGGCTTTTAATATGATGAAGTACAACATTTGAAACATTTCTGCAATTGGACCTCTGAAAGTCTAAAGGTTGAGAATTAAGCTATTGGTCAACAATATGAGGAACACCCAGTTCCTGTAAATAATAAATGTCCAGTTTGAAAATCCTGTACCACTGCATTTCACTCTAAATACCATGAAACCTTTTGTTTACGATTTTCTCCTCTGAACAGATGTAGAGTGGCATAATATAAAATAAAGAGAAAACTGCCCAGTTAAACTGAGGGCATTGAGCTCACAGACTATTCACACTAATTGTATATTAAACTCTTGAAGCACCTTATTATAATGAACATATATACAAAATTTGAAGAAAATCGCATAATTCTGCATGAAAAACCCATTTATCTAAATTAAGGGGGGGATTAGACCCCCCCTTTATATTTAACCAATGAACCCCCAAAACTAATCAGGAAAGAACCTTATCACAATGAACCTATATACAAAATTTGAAGAAAATTGGATATTTCTGCATGAAAAACACATTTATCTAAATTAAGGGGGGTTAACCCTCCCCCCTTTATACTTAACCAATGAACCCCCAAAACTAATCAGGGAAGTGCCTTATCACAAGGAATCTATAAACAAAATTGAAAGCAAAACGGTTAGTTCTATCAAGAGTTATCGCGTTACGTACATACGTACATACATACAGAACGGGCGGGCACATTAGCTCTCAGGCTTTGATAGTCTGTGAGCTAAAAACTCATTTAAATAAAAAGAAAAGTGCCCAGTTAAACTGATGGCATTGAGCTCACAGGCTATTCACACTATTTGTATATTATACTCTTCTTTCAAAGGATAATGCCCCTCGAAAAATAAAGAAATCGACAATAAAAATGCAAATTCCGATTATGAGATACACTTTTGATACAAGCTAGATACAAATTTAGAGTTTCAGTCCATTCTTTTATTTTTAGAGTAAAAATATGTGATCTATCTATCACTAATGGCGCTGTTATCTTTATGAATTTAAAATAAAAAATTATAATAAATATGGCAAATGTAAAACTTCCATTTAAATTTTTTAACAATAATTATTTTTCAAAAAAGAATGATCATGAAGCAAGTTTCATAACAAACAGTTTTATTTAAATAAACAGAAATAAATATAGGTGTATATTTACAAAATTATTAATAAAACACATAAAAGCGCCTAATCAGAACCAAATCATTTAATAAGTTTATGTCCTATACTGAATATACAGTTACATTAGTTTGTTAGGTAATAAATTTAAAAAATAATCTAAGAAAATCACAAAATGTAACTAACACATTAATAACATCAAATGTAACTAACACACACGCATAGGTCATTATCACCTTTTTTCGAGTGTAAATAAAAATACAAAGTTTACCTTACCCGAAAGAAAGAAAGAAAAATTAATCTTTTCATTATAAATAAATACTCTATGCATTGTTATATCTACTTGTATATGAGAATGTCCACTACTCCAGTCATAAGGCCAACATTAGTTTTAAGAAAAAAGTTCAATTTTGACAAAGAAAAGATAATTAAATAACTGAAAGCAGAGTTTGGTTTAAAAAAAAATGTTTTTAAGTGTCAATCATTACTTTCAATTGCAAATAATTACACGCAATAAGAATAATAAAAAAAAAAGAATACGCTTATATTTGATTAAATAGTTTTAGGCCAAATACAGGAAATTGCTTTATGGTAACTAAAAATAGATTCGTAATACCAAAATTCTAGGTTTTCTTCATTTGTATAATAAACGTCTATCTGTGTTACTTTCATTCGTTGAAATTTCGTCCGAGAGAACCTTGTTATGTAAGTTGTATAAAGATAATATTTTATTTATTTTTTGAAAATCAGCGGATTTTCTTTCAACATTGAAATCACCAGCAACGGTAAGTTTACAGTGAAAGTGCATCAAATTGTCTAGAATTTCTGTCATTAATGATTCCAGTAGTTTGATTGATGCCTTCGGAGATTTGTATCCAAAAAGAACAATCATTTGACCAAGTTTAACGGCACAGAATTCTGCATGAGCTCCGCGATCATGTCTTATCCAATTATTTATGAATTGGCACTCGTGAATTATTTCTGTTTTAGCAGCACACATCAAGCCAAAAGCCTTCCGTTTGCCAACACAGTCTATGCGAGATATGCACGTGAATTTGCCATCAAAATCATACACATCATCTTTCAAAGAAAATGGTTCCAGGAAACATAAAAGGTGTGCAGTCGTATAATGTGGGTCTAATTTTATATCTAAATAATGTGCATTCAGTGACTGGACGTTGTGAATAACAATTTTGAAATAACTGTCCGGCACGTCAAACATAAATCTTAAATCGAAACGTTTTGGATGATTTTCCAATCTAGAAAGCTCTTTTAGTACTGGATCATTTTTTTCTGGGGATTTGGGTGGTTTAAAATCACCATCAATATATAAACCATCAGCAGTAGTTGCTCGACTGCATGCGACGTACAGCTGAGCTCTCTCCATTTTTTTTGCAATTTTTACTATCACAAAATTATGTGTGACACTTTGACCCTTATGTATAGTTCGTCCATTGGCAGCAATCAAAGGAAATTGTGTCCGAACAACTTGTAAGCCCCGTCCATGCCAAGTTTTAATAATTTTAACAAGTGGAGAAATTGGAGTCCAAGTTTTATCTATTCCTTTAGAATTGAGAAGATTTTCATACTTTTTCCTCATTTGCGCTCCCACAAGTGGATCATCAAGTTTCAAAAATACCATTGTTGGTACCCTTTTACCCGTATTTGTAATTCCATATTGGATGTGCTCTAAGGTTCCTGTTGTGCCATTGAAAAGACCATCTTCTACATCTATATTGCACGTAATCATATAAATTGCAGATATTTTCAATTTAACGACTGCGGGCAAGCCATTTGTGTCTGTAATTTTAAGATTTTTAGCGGATTTTAGTATTTCTTCCTTAGTAGATTTTTTACCAGATCCTTGAGGTTTATCGAAAGCATATGCCACGACTTCTTCTGTCTGTAATTTACTTTGAAAAAAGCTATTGTACTTATCACATTCTGCATTTGTCGAAAAAAAGGAAATTGCATTGATAGGTGGTTGATTTGAATTTGTTATTTTACGAGATTTTATTAGTGTAATATCTTTTTCCGTCATTGCACCGACTGCCATATTATTTAGTGCTTCTGCAAAAGCACGATCGTTTTGTTGTCGCATGATTTCCGTTAATTTGTACATTGAAAACATGTGCCAAAGATAATTGTGAAACAATGGTTTTCTATCGATTTCGATTATTTCACCTTCTTCTGGATTCGTAAATACAAATTTTCCCATTACTGGCCGTAATTGCCAAAAATCACCAAGAACAATAACGCTAACGCCACCGAAAGGAATATTATTACGGAATATCTGCCTTAAACGATTTTCGACAAAATAAAAATCTCGTAGTTTGACCATTGAAATTTCATCAATTATAACCAATTTTAAATTTACAAGTTTTGTAGAGAGCTGATTACATATATCATCACTTAGTGGTTTTAAAGAGTTTTGATTTAGTGGCAGATGGAAAACGGAATGTAAAGTCATTCCTCTAATGTTAAAAGCTGCTTTACCAGTTGGTGCGCACAATAAAATCTTAATAGAAGAAGGATCTTCTCCTGGAAAGGAATTAAAGTATCTTAAACCAGCTTGAACAATCGAATTAATAAGAGTACTTTTACCAACTCCTGCGCCACCTAAAACAATTTCATAAAATGGAACTTTTCCGTTTTTTATTTTAAACATGATATCCATAAAATATTTTCTTTGCTTGATATTTAAGCTTCGAATGAGATCAGTATATTGATATTCAGGAATTAGCTTTGGACTCAAAAAATTTTAGCTGTTCCTGTGCAGCGCATCTTGACCCATATCGAAGAGTATGTCAGATTGAAGAGTATCATTCATTAAAATATATTCCTCATCCAGTTTCTCATCTGTTGTGTTAGAGAAGTCATTTTCTTCTTGCTCGATTTCTCGCACCATATTTTCTAATTCTAGCATTTCATTAGTAATATATTTACTTTTATTTAAATTTATAGATCTACTATTAACATTATAAATTTCTTCTGCGTCTTTAGATATAAATATCATCTTCTTCATTTCTGTATGGATGGAACAACATCACTTGCTCTCTAAAATAGTTATATGGGTCCTGTTCCCGACCATATCTTCTGAATCTGATAATTCTGGCTTTTGTCCGTTTTCTTATATACCCTGACCTATCCAGAAGTTGTAAGCACTCAGAAATTCGAGTGTTGTCTTCGGTTTCAATAACTGGTTTGTTTAAATCTATTCCACGAATTTCTTGATCATCAAGAGAATTTACTGCAGAAACATATTTTTTGTCACATTTTGCTTTAGAGTATGTGTACATTGCAGCAAATTCCGCAAGACATAAGTGATTTAATTCATGCGGCCTTTGTGCATAATGGTCTAATATACATTTAACTCCGATATCTGTCGAATCATTCGATAATTTTTTCAAATCTTTTGGAGCTTTTATCATGAAAACACGAGAATCTGGGTGTGAGGTCGGAATGTAAATGGAATCGCGACTACATACAGACAATGGCTGCCTCAAAACACCGTATGCTGCTTCTTGTGCTGATATTTCTGTTCCATTTAGAAACACATTTGCATATTTACGGAGTTTTTGTTTTATTGTGGTATTCCCTCTTTTCATGTCTTCGGAAGCATCTTTTAGCAATTTTGACATTCCTCCGTATGACTTGTTAATATAAGCAACACAATACTCGGCACATGCATACGGATCCAAAATATATTGAATGTCCATATTCGCGCGCCATGCTTCTATCATTTTGATGTTGTACGCATTAATGAACATTTCATTTACATTTCGTTTAAGAAAAATGGTGGGTCTCTTTATGGATGATCTGATAGCAAGCACATATTCAGACTCAGAGGTGTTCAAATTCTGTAAAAATTCAGCAAAAGACATGCCACCAGTATAATTTCTACCAAGATCTTTGCAATTCATGTATAATTTGATTTCTTTAAATATTTTTTTGCATTTTGTCAAAGTCTCTTTATTTGTATCTATCGCCAATGGAAGGAAGATTTCAGTTGAATTCATGGGAGGATGGGGAATGCCGAATCTACATATTTTGGAACCACTTTTAGATTTTTTTAGACATGTTTTTGAATGGCGATGATTTTGAAAATTTACAAATGCATTCAAATGTTCATTATTCTCGTAAATTCTCTGGCATGTAATAAACTGATCAATAAATTGCGTGCAATTTGACCAAGTTGAATTTTCTTCCGGATCAAATACAGGGGCATTTTTCTGCCAAACGAGCATATGAACATGAGGTGATCCTCTGTGTTGGAATTCAACTCGATAATAATAATCCAAAATAGTTTTATCTTCACTAATAGGACCGGAGTTGGATCTCAGTATCAAGCTGAGAAACATTCTAAATCGATAATCAAAATATTCTGCACAAGTAATAGGGTCATTACGGATAAGTTCTGCTATTGAATTAAAATCTAGGTTGCATGCATCTTCATGTGAAATAGTTTCCTGATGCAAATTCTTTGTCAAAACTACAATTAATTCAAGCCACTTTGTCTCTGCCGCAGAAAATCTCAAGAACAAAGATGGTATTCCAAGCTGTCTTATCATGGCGTTTAAATTTTTTTGCTTATCTTCCCAATAAGCTGGTGATGATCTTAAATTTTTTAGAACTTTATAGCCATCGTCGTGTTGAATAAGTCTATCAACGCTCTGTGCATCCTTCAAATCGGCCGCTGTAATATTAGTTCCATATTTATTTGTTTTTTTACGTAAGCAAATGTTAATTTCTGAAGCAATTCTCTTATTTTGTAATAATTTATATGCGTACAATATTTTGGTTGGCTTGCATGCTCTTCTGTCGTATCTTTTCGCTTCAGAATTAGCAATATCTGAATAATTGACATGGATAGAGTCTACAAATACCCTTGCGGTTCCACAGTAAATAGATGGAAAAGATAATTCTTCGACTTTTTCGTCGAGTAATAAAGACATGGGGGTTCTACCCTCTCCAGGCGCAAACTTAATTGCCATATTATTATCTGTTTCTGTTATCAAAGTTTCCAATAAATCTGAGTTATGTGGCTCATCATCTTCAAAATCAGAATCATCAGAGTGCAAAAAGACTTGAAAAGCATCATCCATTTCCTTTTCACATACTTTTATTTGATTTGCAATCTGTTCTTCCAAAATGAAATCTATTGTTTCAGTTTCCAGTCGATTTGCCCATTCGTCGGAAAGTACCACACCTTCTTCTTTATACAAGTCTGTATTTGCCAAATATTTAGCGGCTGCGTAAACTTTTGCTGGACGAATTGTTTCGAACATATAAGGACGATTATATTTCAATCTTCTCATTAACATTAATTGGATAGTCGAAGTTTCGTTGAATTTTCTAGGTAGAACTGTGACTGTATCATTTAAGGTATTTAATATATTTATAACATTTCCATGGAGACCAATTTGTCGGTCAATACCAAGACGCCGAATTTGCATAAATGGCAGGCGCAATGCAACCAATCGTTCTTCTAAGGGTGTCAGATCAGTCAATTCAGGTGGAATTGGCGGAAATTCAAATCCGTTTCCTAGCCATAATTTGGGAATTTTGTTCAATTTCATTTGATTCCAGCAGGTGTTACAGAAACAATATGGAGGATTGGAATCCTTCAGAAAAAGAGATTTGTTGACGATATCTTCTTTAATATTCGCACGTAAAGTATTCAAATAACGATCCGATACAGATTGTCTGAACCATAATCTCCCACAACATGAACATATGTGAGTGGGACCTTCACTAATCATATTGTTAAATTCTTCCAATAAATTACTCCAGTTAGATTTTATACTTTGCTTAATATAGAGCTTTCTTTGACGATCTACTTACACGTTCATTTTCGCGATATTCTTTACCCCTTCGCAAATTCTCCAATCGATTACGATTCTCTTTCTTTTCATTTTCGCGATATTCCTTACCCCTTCGCAAATTCTCCAATCGATTACGATTCTCTTTCTTTTCATTTTCGCGATATTCATCATTTTGTACTCTGCTATGATTTTTTTCATTTTCGTTTTCGCGATATTCATCATTTTGTCTTAAATTTTGTACTCTGCAATGATTTTTTTCATTTTCTTTTTCGCGATATTCATCATTTAGTCTTAAATTTTGTACTCTGCAATGATTTTTTTCATTTTCTTTTTCGCGATATTCATCATTTTGTCTTAAATTTTGTACTCTGCAATGATTTTTTTCATTTTCTTTTTCGCGATATACATCATTTTGTCTTAAATTTTGTACTCTGCAATGATTTTTTTCATTTTCTTTTTCGCGATATTCATCATTTTGTCTTAAATTTTGTACTCTGCTATGATTTTTTTCATTTTCTCTTTTGCGATATTCATCATTTTGTCTTAAATTTTGCACTCTGCTATGAGTTTTTTCATTTTCTTTTTCGCGATATTCATCATTTTCCCTGAAATTTTGTATTCTTGTACGATTCTGTTTCTTTTCATTTTCGCGATAATCATCATTTTGTCTTAATTTTTGTACTCTGCTATGAGTTTTCTCATTTTCATTTTCGCGATATTCATCATTTTGTCTTAAATTTTGTACTCTGCTGTGAGTTTGTTCATTTTCTTTTTCGCGATATTCATCATTTTCCCTACGGCGTCTTTTAATTGCTTCAGCTTTTGCTCTCGGACTTTTAGATTTAGTTTTCGGCATTTCAGTTCTTCATAAAATCTAATTTTGGTGGCATAGGTAAATATTGAAAAGTTAATTAACTAGCTTGTGTTATTCAATACATTATAAACTTTATTTTTCAGCTTGTAAACTTTAAAATCGTATTTCGTATATAAACATACACGTAAACATGTTTGCACTAAACACATAACACTCTTAAGTGCACCAAGTATATCATTTATATTATATTAACGTCTGGATTTTAAGAGTAGTTTTCTATACACCTAGATTGTTCAGTGAAAGGATCTGTTTAATAAGTTATTCGATACATTTTACACACATTTTTGAAATTTAAATAGAACATTGCAGCTTCTTCAATCAAAATATATACAACATCACTACTTCATAACTTTCTTGAATAAAATAAACACTTGCAACATTATTTAGAATATATTTAAAATGTTCAAAATTCTTTCCATGCATAATTTTAGTGCATTACTTAACTTGGCAACTCGCACTTCAGTTAATTATTTTCAAAACAAAATGCATGTTCACACCACAATAATAAAAAGTTTAAAAAAAGATTAAACAGTAATATATTTTTTCTGTATTGAAAATACAACAGAAATTTGCAGTGTTGTACTTACGGGAATTTGAAACTGGAAATAATAGCATGAAAAACGGTTAATTAAAAACAGTTTTACACATTTATAATATCTCAAACGTCGAACGATCGAACGAATAATAAACGAAAAAGATATTTATCTATTCTGAAATATCTGTTGCCACACATAAAAAAGTAACGTTATGACTGTCTTTTAAAAGAAAAAAAAAGGGTTTAATCGCAGACGATTTAAAAAAAAATATTTTATGAATCACAACCATAAACACAAAATTTTCATAATTTAAAATACGGCAGACGACAACTAAGCAATAGTCCAATCTTTATTCTGTAAATGCTTGGCATTTCAAGAAGTTCAAAACAATTTTTTTTTATCGTAAAATTGACAAATATTCTATGTATTGTTTATATCTATTATTCATTAAATAAAACTTACTCTTTTTGAGCAAAACAGTAAAAAATAAAAAGCATAAAAAAGCAGCATTTTTTATAATAGAAACCAATATAGTTCAAATAAGAAAAAAAGGATACTGCTATTACACATTAATATCGACTATCTCTGCATGATATAGGTATAGTTGTTATTTTTACGAAATTAAACATTGCATACATATCGCATATAAAACCAATGGCATTAAATTGGGTTTAATTATTAAAATAATGTGTGTGTGTCAGGGGGTGGGCTATTCTAATATACTTTACTTACCAAAGCTCTAACTTCACGGAATGATAAAACTGTTTATTCCAAGTTTCGTGCGTGTGTGTGGGGAGGAGGGGGGGGGGAATTAACTTTTTATTCTAAATTTCGTGGGTAGGTGGGGAGTTAACTTTTTACAGTTGACCTACTCATCGGTAAATTCATAAAAAGTTTCAATAAGTCCAACGACTAATGTGGCAAATCGAAAATCGTGGCAAAATTCTGAAACATATCGGATAATTCTGTATGAAAAACCCATTTATATAAATTAAGGGGGGGATTAGCCCCCCCCGTTCCCCCTCCCCCCTTTATAATTAACCAATCAATCCCGAAAATTAATCAGGGAAGTGCCTTAACACAGTGAACCTATAAACAAAATTTGAAGGGAAACGGAATAATTCTGCATGAAAAACCCATTCATATAAGTTAAGGGGAGGATTAGCCCCCCCGTTCCCCCCTTTATACTTAACCAATCAATCCCGAAAACTAATCAGGGAAGCGCCTTAACACAGTGCACCTATAAACAAAATTTGAAGGAAAACGGAATAATTCTGTATTAAAACCCCATTTATATAAATTAGGGGGGGGATTAGCCCCCCCCCCACTGTTGCCCCCTTTATACTTAACCAATCAATCCCGAAAACTAATCAGGGAAGCGCCTTAACACAATCAACCTATAAACAAAATTTGAAGGAAAACGGAATAATTCTGTATTAAAACCCCATTTATATAAATTAGGGGAGGATTAGCCCCCCTGTTCCCCCCTTTATATTTAACCAATCAATCCCGAAAACTAATCAGGGAAGCGCCTTAACACAGTGAATCTATAAACAAAATTTGAAGGAAAACGGAATAATTCTGTATTAAAACCCCATTTATATAAATTAGGGGGGATTAGCCCCCCCCCCTGTTCCCCCCTTTATACTTAACCAATCAATCCCGAAAACTAATCAGGGAAGCGCCTTAACACAGTAAACCTATAAACAAAATTTGAAGGAAAACGGAATAATTCTGTATTAAAACCCCATTTATATAAATTAGGGGGGATTAGCCCCCTGTTCCCCCCTTTATATTTAACCAATCAATCCCGAAAACTAATCAGGGAAGCGCCTTAACACAATCAACCTATAAACAAAATTTGAAGGAAAACGGAATAATTCTGTATTAAAACCCCATTTATATAAATTAGGGGGGATTAGCCCCCCCCCTGTTCCTCCCTTTATATTTAACCAATCAATCCCGAAAACTAATCAGGGAAGCGCCTTAACACAGTCAACCTATAAACAAAATTTGAAGGAAAACGGAATAATTCTGTATTAAAACCCCATTTATATAAATTATGGGGGGGATTAGCCCCCCCCCCTGTTCCCTCCTTTATATTTAACCAATCAATCCCGAAAACTAATCAGGGAAGCGCCTTAACACAGTGAACCTATAAACAAAATTTGAAGGAAAACGGAATAATTCTGCATGAAAAACCCATTCATATAAATTAAGGGGAGGATTAGCCCCCCCGTTCCCCCCTTTATACTTAACCAATCAATCCCGAAAACTAATCAGGGAAGCGCCTTAACACAGTGAACCTATAAACAAAATTTGAAGGAAAACGGAATAATTCTGTATTAAAACCCCATTTATATAAATTAGGGGAGGATTAGCCCCCCCGTTCCCCCCTTTATACTTAACCAATCAATCCCGAAAACTAATCAGGGAAGCGCCTTAACACAATCAACCTATAAACAAAATTTGAAGGAAAACGGAATAATTCTGTATAAAACCCCATTTATATAAATTAGGGGGGATTAGCCCCCCCCCCTGTTCCCCCCTTTATATTTAACCAATCAATACCGAAAACTAATCAGGGAAGCGCCTTAACACAGTCAACCTATAAACAAAATTTGAAGGAAAACGGAATAATTCTGTATTAAAACCCCATTTATATAAATTAGGGGAGGATTAGCCCCCCCCGTTCCCCCCTTTATACTTAACCAATCAATCCCGAAAACTAATCAGGGAAGCGCCTTAACACAGTGAACCTATAAACAAAATTTGAAGGAAAACGGAATAATTCTGTATTAAAACCCCATTTATATAAATTAGGGGGGATTAGCCCCCCCTGTTCCCCCCTTTATATTTAACCAATCAATCCCGAAAACTAATCAGGGAAGCGCCTTAACACAGTCAACCTATAAACAAAATTTGAAGGAAAACGGAATAATTCTGTATTAAAACCCAATTTATATAAATTAGGGAGGGATTAGCCCCCCCCGTTCCCCCCTTTATATTTAACCAATCAATCCCGAAAACTAATCAGGGAAGCGCCTTAACACAGTCAACCTATAAACAAAATTTGAAGGAAAACGGAATAATTCTGCATGAAAAACCCATTCATATAAATTAAGGGGAGGATTAGTCCCACCGTTCCCCCCTTTATACTTAACCAATCAATCCCGAAAACTAATCAGGGAAGCGCCTTAACACAGTGAACCTATAAACAAAATTTGAAGGAAAACGGAATAATTCTGCATGAAAAACCCATTCATATAATTTAAGGGGAGGATTAGTCCCACCGTTCCCCCCTTTATACTTAACCAATCAATCCCGAAAACTAATCAGGGAAGCGCCTTAACACAGTGAACCTATAAACAAAATTTGAAGGAAAACGGAATAATTCTGTATTAAAACCCCATTTATATCAATTAGGGGGGGATTAGCCCCCCCTGTTCCCCCCTTTATATTTAACCAATCAATCCCGAAAACTAATCAGGGAAGCGCCTTAACACAGTGAACCTATAAACAAAATTTGAAGGAAAACGGAATAATTCTGTATTAAAACCCAATTTATATAAATTAGGGGGGGATTAGCCCCCCCCTGTTCCCCCCTTTATATTTAACCAATCAATCCCGAAAAGTAATCAGGGAAGCGCCTTAACACAGTGAACCTATAAACAAAATTTGAAGGAAAACGGAATATTTCTGTATTAAAACCCCATTTATATAAATTAGGGGGGGGGGATTAGCTCCCCCCTTTTCCCCTTTTTATATTTAACCAATCAATCCCGAAAACTAGTCAGGGAAGCGCCTTAACACAGTCAACCTATAAACAAAATTTGAAGGAAAACGGAATAATTCTGTATTAAAACCCCATTTATATAAATTAGGGGGGGATTAGCCCCCCCCCTGTTCCGCCCTTTATGTTTAACCAATCAATCCCGAAAACTAATCAGGGAAGCGCCTTAACACAGTGAACCTATAAACAAAATTTGAAGGAAAACGGAATATTTCTGTATTAAAACCCCATTTATATAAATTAGGGGGGGATTAGCCCCCCCTGTTCCCCCCTTTATATTTAACCAATCAATCCCGAAAACTAATCAGGGAAGCGCCTTAACACAGTCAACCTATAAACAAAATTTGAAGGAAAACGGAATAATTCTGTATTAAAACCCCATTTATATAAATTAGGGGGGGATTAGCCCCCCCTGTTCCCCCCTTTATGTTTAACCAATCAATCCCGAAAACTAATCAGGGAAGCGCCTTAACACAGTCAACCTATAAACAAAATTTGAAGGAAATCGGATATTTCTATGAAGAGTTATCGCGTTACGTACGTACATACGTACATACATACATACATACATACATACATCAGGGCCGGACGAACACTCCGTCAATCCGTGCCCCGGCACGGAGTATTAAAAATCGAGGGGCGCAAAATTGCCTAAACAGAAGGAGAAAAAAAAAATCCAGAAAATACCCTCAATAGCTGTCTTTCACATGAAATAAAATTTATTCAAATCCAACGAGAAGTTCGTTTTTTATTTATTTATTTTTTCCCACTCCAAAGCCAAAAGTTTTAAGCATTAAGCATGTTTCTTGATCGGAATGCTCCGAGGAAAATATGTTTCTCTGCTTGTCATATCGTAATTGGCTGATGTGTGTTACGCGGTTAGAACGGGACGGCGACCAAAAGGGTTCTATTTAGCGCTATTTATATTTTAGGAGAGCTAAAAAGTTGTTATTCTGAGAAACATTGACCATTGATTGCATTGGGGTCTTGTTCTCCTGCATAAGATCTATGACAAAATCAGACAAAGAATCAAAAGGTATGTTTTGTCGTAAAATAATATCTCATCAAAAAGTCACCTGTAAAAAATGCAGCCAAGTCTCGTAACTCATTTACCGTAAAAAGTACTGAGATCGTATATAAAGCCAAGTTTAACTATCTTATTAACTCTGAAATTTTCATTCACAAATCACTCCTAGTCTCTAAATCTTTAGTTAATTATTATTTTGTGACTTGGTAATTACGTAGCACGAGAATGTGATGTATATAGTTAGTCTTAATCAAATAATACTATAACATATTAAAGTGTAATAACTTCCCTGTGCGTATATAATTTGCCTTAATTAAATTATCCCATCCCATCCCATAACATAGTAAGGTGTAATAACTTCCCTGTGCTGCGTAATTGCCAAGTCACAAAATAATAATTAACTAAAGATATAGAGACTAGGAGTGATTTGTGAATGAAAATTTCAGAGTTAATAAGATAGTTAAACTTGGCTTTATATACGATCTGAGTACTTTTTACGGTAAATGAGTTACGAGACTTGGCTGCATTTTTTACAGGTGAGTTTTTGATGAGATTTCACTTCTTTTTGTAAGTAATCCTCCTTTTCTTGATTTTGGGTTATTTTTGAAGATCATCCACTGATTTTCGCTAAGCCCACACTCTGTCCCTATTATTTACAGGCATAAAAAATTTGAAGCTTTAGTTTCGTTTGCAAAGTACTGTAGATAAAATGAGATTTCAGGTTCCTAGGCAAGCACTAAGTTATGGGAAGGGGAGTGTCAAAAGTACTCTCAATTGCTTCCAGGATAGGTGCTATCCATCTGAGATACTACTCGCAGCCCTAGATACTTGATATTTAACATAAAAGAACTTTTTAGTATAAAAAGAAAGCCAAAATTAAAATTTCCGGAAATTTCCAATAAATCAAACTGTATTCCTTTTTTCGATGTTTTTTTTTTTCGTTTTTTTAGTCTTTTTTTTTATTATTTACGGATTTTTTAATTTTTCCTTACTTTGTGTACTAAACCCTGCCTTTCTGCCAAATGTCAAGCTTCTAGGACTACAAAATCGAATTGTTTTCAAATTTTCAACGTTTTATAAATTTATTGATTTTTCGATTTTAATTCTAAGTTACCTGATTGTCATGCCAATATAGTAATTATTTGATCCGTCTTCTTAGGATCATTTAGGTTCTATTTAGAGATAAATCAAGTGAATCTTAGAGTCACCATGATTTTATTTAGAAAGGACTATCAAGCCATAACCAGCCAGTAATGTCGGGAGGGTAGGGGGAGCTGTGAAAATTTTTGTGGGGCTAACATCATTTAACAATCCATATTTCATATGTGAAGTAAATAGAGTACAACCTGTGAAAGAAAACAAACCTGTCTATAAAGAAATCGCCTATATCGTAGCCAGTCTATAGCGGAACTTTTCTATAACGAAATTCGTAAACGAAAGAAAAGAAAACATAATCCGGGGGAATTAACATAAAACAATTAGGGGCGTTGTACTAGCTAATAGGACAATTATCTTAAAACTCATGTTTCTAGTAGTACAAAATCAAATTGTTTTCGAATTTTCAATTTCTTAAAGATAATTCGATTTTTCGATTTTATTTTCGAATTTAACGAATATTTTAATTGTTCCTTTTACTTAATAGTAAATACTACCTTTACACCAAGTTTTAAGTTTCTAAGACTACAAGATGAAATTATTTTCAATTTTTGATTTTTTCGAATTTTTTTATAATTTTCTGGATTTTTTAGTTTTTTCTTATTTTGTATCCTTTATTACAAATTTCAAGTTTCTAGCCCTACAAAATCAAATTATTTTCAAATTTCCGATCTTTTTCGAGTTTTTTTACTCTATTTTCGAATTTACTGTGTTTAAATTTTCCCTTTTTCTGTATCCTAAACAATAAGTTTACCCCGAATTTTAAGTCCCAAAGCTACAAAATCTAATTTTTTTCAATTTTTCGAATTTTTGAATTTTACAGATTTTTTATTTATTTCCTTTTTTGTGTCCTAAATACTTCCAAATTTTAAGTTTCTAGCTTTACAAAATCGAATTATTTTCAAATTTTCGTTTTTTTTTTTCGATTTTTTTTTTCAATTTTTGTTGTGTTTTTAATTTTTTCTTTTTCTGAATCCTAAACACTACATTTACACCAAATTTTCAGTTTCTAAGACTACGAGATCATATTATTTTCAATTTCTCTCTTTTAAATTTTCGATTTTTTTTTTTTAATTATCCATATTTTTTAATGTTTCCTTATTTGGGTATCTTAAATATTACCTTTATTCCAAATTTCAAGTTTCTAGTGCTATAAAATCGAATTATTTTCAAAATTTCCTTATTTTTCGATTTCTTTCGATTTTTTAATTTTATTTTCGAATTTTATTGCGTTTTTATTTTAACTTATTCTGAATCCTAAACACTATCTTTACCGCGAATTTGAAGTTTCTAAGGCCAAAAGATCAAATTATTTTAATTTTTTTTTAATTTTATTTCGAAATTTTCGAATTTTTGATTTTTTTTCGAATTTTCTGGATTTTTTAATTTTTTCTTATTTCGCATCCTAAATACTACCTTTATTCCGAATTCAAAGTTTCTAGCGCAACAAAATTGGATTATTTGAAATTTTTCGATTTTTTTTTTTTTTTTTTGATTTTTCGATTTTATTTTCAATTTTATTTTTGTGTTTTTGATGTTTTCTTTTTCTGAATTCTAAACACTACCTTCACACCAAATTTTAAGTTTTTAAGACTACAAGATCGTGTTATTTTCAATTTTCAATTTTGTTCGATTTTTTTAAATTTTAGAATGTTTTTTTTTTTTAATTTTCCGGATTTTATAATTTTTCCTTTCTTTGTATCCGAAACACTAGCTTTATTCCAAATTTTAAGTTTCTGTGGCTGCGGGATCTACCCAATCGTTTTGATGACGCGAGAGTGAGTGAGTGTGTGAGTGACAAAAAATCGAAACTTTGAGTTCATATATCGTCTGCACTAATTTATGTGTATTTTTTGAATTATCCATATTTTTGAATTTTTCCTTATTTAGTATCTTAAATATTACCTTTATTCCAAATTTCAAGTTTCTAGCGCTATGAAATCGAATTATTTTCAAATTTTCCTTATTTTTCGATTTTTTCGATTTTTTTATTTTATTTTCGAATTTTTTTGCGTTTTTTATTTTAACTTATTCTGAATCCAAAACACTATCTTTACTGCGAATTTTAAGTTTCTAAGGCTAAAAAATCAAATTATTTTAATTTTTTCATTTTTTTTCGAATTTTTCGAATTTTTTATTTTTTTTTCGAATTTTCCGGAATTTTTTATTTTCTTTATTTTTGCATCCTAAATACTACCTTTATTCCGAATTCCAAGTTTCTAGCACAACAAAATCGGATGATTTGAAAATTTTCGATTTTTTTCGATTTTTCGATTTCGCTTTCGATTTTTTTGGTGTTTTTGATGTTTTCTTTTTCTGGATACTAAACACTACCTTCACACCGAATCTTAACTTTCTAACACTACAAGATCGTATTATTTTCAATTTTCAATTTTGATGGAATTTGTTGAATTTTCGAATGTTTTTTTTTTTTTTTCGAATTTTCCGGATTTTGCAATTTTTCCTTTCTTTGTATCCTAAACACTACCCTTTTTTCCAAATGTCAAGTTTCTAGGGCTACGGGATCTACCTAATCTTTTTGTTGACGCGGGAACGAGTGAGTGAGTGAGTGACAAAAAATCGAATGTTTGAGTTCATATATCGTCTGAACTAGAAAAGACAGAAAGTTGTAATTTTAAATTTTGGTCCTGTGTGCCAAATACTCTAGAAAAACGAAGTTTCAAATTTTTGGGATACTCCAGCGCTGAGATATGGGGGGGGGGGGGGGGGTCAAAAGTGCCCTGAGTTGCTTCCAGAAAAGTATGCTTACGGCTGTCCTCTCTCGACTTGGCGAAGACACTGCCGTGCCTCCAGATAAATATAATGTAAGAATTTAAGGACACAATTGTTATTTTAATTAAGGAAATAACTAATAAATCAGTAAAACATAATGAAAAATACACGCAAATGTCGAATTAAAAACCACTTGATGACATAACAAACATTTGTAATGCTTCTGACATCAAGTAAATGGGACTGCATTTTTGGCGTTTAATCTTACAGTTTGGCGATGTTTTTTGTTATGAAAAGTGGTCGACGGGATAATAGAGAAGTACCGGTTTTTCTTATAATGCATGGTTTGTATAGATTCGAGGGAAAACTTATATTACTTTCATAAAAATGTATTTGGATGGTTTCTTGTTAATACAATCTTGCCAAGGCTGTGGTTTTCCTATTAGACTTAATGTTAGCTATATGCTCCATTTTTCTGCAACTAAATTTCCTCATGCCAATATAGTAATTCATTGATCCGTTTTCTTAGGATCGTTTATGTTCAATTTAGAGATAAATCAAGAGAATCTTAGAATCACCATGATTTTATTTAGAAAGGACTATCAAGCCATAACCAACCAGTAATGTCGGGAGGGAGAGATGTGAAAATTTTTGTGCGACCAACATCTTTTAACAACAAATATTTCATATATAAATTAAATAGAGTAAAGCCTGTGAAAGAAAATGAACCTGTCTATAAAAAAAGGTCTATAACGTAGCCAGTCTATAGCGGAACTTTTCTATTACAAAATTCGTAAACAAAAGAAAAGAAAAGCATAATCCGGGGAAAATAACACAAAACAATAACGGAAGGTGTACTAGCTAATAGGACAATTATCTTAAAACCTATCTAAAACAAACTATCCCCATCCTGTGGGATTTGTTTTTCAATGTTTTACTTTATTTAATGCAAAACATAGATTGCATCCGACAACTCATAAAAAAGTCCTCCGGCCTGTACCGGCAGGAAAAGGTAGCTTTCCTATGTCTTCGTTTTAAAATTTTAGCTAATGTTACTCGAAAACAGCAAGTTAAAATGCAAAGAAACCGTTTACAAAAGATTCGTTTACACTGAATTTGAATAAGAAATTCGCCAAATTATTGAGCTATAGCCAAGTTGGCTTCATTTATGAAGACTTATTTTTGTCGCCAAATTTGGCGAGATTTCGCCAATTGTCACCAAGTTTGGCGAGAATTTGGCGCTAATGGATATGAATATATAGTTTTATGCGTATGATTGGGAAAATGATTACAACAATGAAAGAAAATAATTTGCGAGAAATCGCGTTCACTAAAACTTGTAAATTTATATTAAAATTATTAAAATTACAGACATTACAATACACTTTCATAAAACATTAAAAACATATTAAAATTGGACGTTTCGGATTTACATGGAAAATCTCTCTTCAACAACAACATTTCACTTAGCGCAAATCATAGTTCAAAAATATCAACAAATAGAAAATGCAACGTATCAAAATTTCGAAGTCAAAGTTACAGTTATAATAACGAGTGAGTAAGAAGTGACAAAAAATCGAATGTTTGAGTTCATATATCGCCTGAACTAGAAAAGACAGAATGTTGTAATTTTAAAATTTGGTCCTGTGTGCCAAATAATCTCTATAATTGAAGTTTAAAATTTTTGGGATACTCCAGCGCGGAGATATGGGGGGGTCAAAAGTGCCCTGAGTTGCTTCCAGAAAAGTATGCTTACGGCTGTGCTTTCTCGACTTGGCGGAGGCACTGCCGTGCCTCCAGATCATAAGAATATTTTAGGAAGTGTGTTAGCTTCACCTTTTCTTTATCTTTAATGTTTTTATTTAATAAATTCTGAAAAGAGTTTATCTAATTGATAAAAGTGTTTATCCTTGTCCTTGGGTATGACTAAATTTAACTTGAAGAAAACCATTCTTATTACTGTATGTTTTTAAGTGGCTTGAAAAAAAGAAAGAGAAAAAAAAAGTTTAAACTATATTATACCTCTTATGTTAGTTTGATTGTGAAATATTTTTTATCGTCATCTTTTTATCTTAGTAATTAAAGTTAGTTGGTTTATTATAAATTTCATAATTTAGATAGCTTTACACACATTCTTATTTTGTTAAATTTTCCATATTCATGTATATATTTTTTTCTTTTGTGCAATTTACTAAAAATCAATACGTATGAGTTAAATTGTTTAATATACTCACATTAATTTATTTAAGGTTGTTCTCAAATTCCCTGCTCAACAACGCGAAACTTTATGACGTATTTTCTGACTCATTTTTAAACGTAAAAGCATAAAATTGGTAGGCCGGACTATTAAAATGGTTTGGAATCGAATAGCGCTTTCCATTTTTTGATAAATATACTAAGGTATAAGAGATTCTTGTCACGTGACGACAAGTTTTACCCCTTTCTCGTGCTACCGCGTCCGGAAATTTCGTTCAAATCGACATCTTTGACGGTATTTTCTGAAAGAGCTTCTGTCTTTATCAAAAAAATGTAAATCGCCATTCGATTACAGAGTTTCTGAATAAGAACATCTGCGAATTTCATACGTTTCCGAACAAAAATTAAGTCAGAAAGTAGCTCCTTTATAAATTTGAGAACAGCCTTAATAACATTTATCACATTTTGTGGAAAAATTGACTTATTTCAGTCAAACTGAAAAATTTTAGCATACATGTTTAGAATTTTAATTCATTCTCAAGATGTAGAATGAACTTTTCTAAATCAGGAAAAATCGTTTTTTCATAATAAAAGTTTACCTCACAGTTGATTCACAAACTAGGTGGCTGCGTCCTACGAGCTACCCCCCGCCGTACAGACTTCGCAGGCTGTAAAACACGCTAATTTGCTCTGTTTTAAAAATATTACTTGATTACGAATAAATATTTGATCATATATTTATATCACCACCAGTAGTGATCTTCTGTAATCAAGTTGCTATTCATTTCTCTTTGACTTGGGTATTTCTCGATTCCCAAGGCCCGTTGACGGTGTTTTCGTGATCGATTGAATAAGTAAGATCTATCACAATTTGAAAATCAGATTGTATAAAACTGTTAAATAAAAAAATGTCGCTGTCTCCCGACGTTTTATCATTGCTGGAAGTAAAATTTTCTTTTAGATACTATAACAAAATAGTTTTAAACATATAAAAATAACGTAATTTTCTTCCATTTAATGCTTTCCGCACGTAAAAATTTAATTATTTTAAAGTTTTCTTTCTCTTTTAATATTCACGTATAAATATATTTTCCAATTGAAAAGTGTTTGGAAATATTATTATTTGGGCTTTTTAAATAATGATGTAATTTTCTCCATTAAATGCTTTTCACACATAATACTTCATTATTTTAAAGTTTCCTGTCTTTTTTTAATATTCACGTGTAAGTATATTTTTCAATTGAAAAATGTTTCGAAATATTGTTATTTGGGCTTTTTAAAATCGGGCACCAAAAGGTAAAAAACGGCTTTTTGGAAATAGGAAATTCGAGTAATCTATATATTTAAAACGCTAAGCTTTTTCTTTCGACAATCCGTGAGAACAAACTACTGCATCAAATTACACCATTCTTTTTTTAATGAAAGATATTTGTACACAGATTTGTTATCGTGCATTCGTTTGTTCGAAAATTTAATTAATTAGCCGTAATTTTCAATTAAACTTTTACTTCTGCTTATGACGTCATAAAGTCGGCAACTCCCACTGTTGCGTGGCATACAGTTTATTCTCTGAACTCTGTGGTTCGCCAATCTTTTGACGTTAGCTAATATCAACTAGATATTTTAACATTGTAATATAAAATCTTAAAAACCTTACTTAAAATTAACTAAAATATAATCATAATAAAATATCTAAACATAAACATATCAATATGAATAACAAATCTCACGTAAAATGTTGTAATTTAAATTTTTGATTCAAG
Source organism: Maratus michaelseni (assembly GCA_963931845.1). NCBI lineage: Eukaryota > Metazoa > Arthropoda > Arachnida > Araneae > Salticidae > Maratus > Maratus michaelseni. Next base: position 161,755,513 of record OZ007587.1, read on the forward strand.
GTTCTTTTGGAGAAACCGACCAGCGCAGCGGGCGTAGTCTGCTAGTAACTAATAAATCAGTAAAACATCATTATAAATACATTTAACGTCGAATTAAAAATCACTTGATGAGATAACAAGCATGTGTGTGCATTTGACACAAGTGAATGTGACTCCACGATCATGAATTTTTGGCGATAAATCCTATAGTTTGGCGATAGATTTTTTTTTTCTTTTAATGGAAAGTGGTCTTTTTTTTCACAGATATGTTTTTGTTAGATAATAAAATTCCAAAATATTTTTTTTCCAGAAAAATTGTTAATTTACGTAAAATTGTATAAATGAAATGTTTTGCTTACAGAATGTCGGACGGTAAAAATAAATTATCTGGTAACCAGTTCAGGGCACGAAGGCAAAAAAGAAAAGCATCCTTAAAAAAACAAGCTGTGACTTTTGAAGAGTTTTTCAAAGACAAAGCTAGGCCAAGTACAAGTGCCAAAACTCAAGATGATTTTGACAACGTTGAAGAGGTCAATGAGGACGACGTTGTTCTAACACAGCAGTTGTCTGAAGACTGTTCTGTAGATGCAGTGCCTGATCGTGTTGAGCAACAAGAAGACAAAGGGAATGAAGTGAAAGAAGTAGAAAATGCATTGCACGTGCAGATGGAAACAGAGATTGATGAAGATCGTCCTGTCGTTTTGGTTTTGAGTTCTGATCCAGGACTATGGCCTGAATGTATTTCTGATGCAGAAAGAATTTGCCTTTCGAAAGCTGGTCCAGCGTCCGCAATGTACAACTTTGATTTCCCTACTGATACTAGCGGACGTAGGTTCACTTCAAACAATTATACAAGAGTTCTCAGCAACGGAGAGAAAATTCACAGAAATTGGTTGGTGTATTCTGTAGCCAAAGATTCAGTTTTCTGCTTCTACTGCAAAATTTTTGCAATGGCTACAACTTCTTCTTTAGCAAAAAATGGCTATAGAGACTGGCGACATATAGTACAAACCCTTGAAAATCACGAAATTACTAAAAAACATTTTGAAGCCCAAAAGTCGTGGCTTGAATTAAATATTCGTTTAAAAACTTCGCAAACAGTAGATGCTGTTTCTCAAAGATTTTGGAATGCAGAAACCCAGCATTGGAACGCCGTTTTCCAACGTGTAGTTTCGATCGTCAAACTTTTAGGAGAAAGCTGCTTGGCATTTAGAGGTACAAACGAAAATGTGTATGAACATGATAATGGAATATTTTTAAAGCTAGTCCAACTATTAGCTGAATTTGATCCTGTCATGGAGGAGCATGTAAGGAGGGCATTAAACAAACAACATAAAATAACCACATACTTGAGTAGAACCATTCAAATTGAGGTCATTCACCTAATTGCACATAATATCAAAAGGCACATATTAGATGAAGTGAAAAAATCAAAATATTACTCAATTATATTAGATTGCACGCCTGACTTGAGTAAAACAGAACAAATGACCTTCGTTATAAGGTATATGTCGATTGAACAAGAAGACATCAACATTCGTGAACATTTTTGGGGCTTTCTTCCAATTGAAAGATCAACCAGCCAACAAATTTGTGATGTCTTATTTCGAGAGCTAGAAAATCTGGAATTGCCTTTGGCCAACATGAGAGGCCAAGGATATGATAATGGGGCAAACATGAAAGGAGAAGATGCAGGGGTGCAAGAAATGATTAGAAACATCAACCCTCGTGCTTTTTTTATACCATGTGTTAGCCACTCCCTTAATCTGGTGGTAAATGATATGGCCAAATCATCATTAGAGGGAGCCAACTTCTTTAATATTGTCCAAAAATTGTATGTATTTTTTCTTCATCGCCTTTCAGATGGGCCATTCTTTTGAAGCACGTTGAAGAACGAACCTTAAAACCTCTCAGCGACACCAGGTGGGAAAGTCGAATTGATGCTATAAAGCCACTAAGGTACCAAATCGGTCAAGTATATGATGCATTGCTTAGCATTTACGATAACAAAGATATAGATAGTCCTATAAGAGATGAAGCATCTGGGCTACTTACGCAAATAAAACGATTCAAATTTCTTTGTTCTGTCGTGATATGGTATGAGGTTTTAAATCATGTCAATCCCATTAGTAAACTCATGCAGGGGAAAAATTTCGATATTGCATTGGGAATAAAACTTTTGGAAAATTCCAACCGTTTTTTTAGGAATTTGAGATCGGACAATCACTTTAATGCCATCCTTGTTGATGCTGGCGAAATGGCATCCGAAATAGATGCAGATAAAAATTTTGAATCAATACCGAGACATCGAGTTCGTCGGCGAAAAAGACAATTTGATTATGAAAATCAGGATTAACCCATAATCGATGCAAAAGAAAAATACAAAATTGAAATCTTTTACCATCTTGTTGACACCGCAATCAATTCTTTAGAGCAAAGATTTTCTCAGCTGCAACATCACAACAGTTACTTCTGTTTTTATATCATATATATGAACTAAAAGATGTTTGCTCTACTGTAATTTTGGCCAAATGCAAAGATTTGGAAATCCTTTTAACAGATGGAGAATCATCGGATATAAACAGCCTGGAACTTTGTGATGAAATATCAGTGGTGTGTTCTCTATTGGAAAAAGATTTACCATCTTTGGAAGTTTTGAAATTCATAACAAAAATGAATTTTGCTCCAAACTTGAGCATTGCTCTAAGAATTTTATTTACTCTTCCAATAACTGTTGCATCTGGAGAACGTAGTTTTTCCAAACTAAAAATAATCAAGAACTATTTGCGAACAACAACATCTCAAACAAGATTGTCAGACCTCGCTATTTTAGGAATTGAGTATGAACTCAGTAACAGTTTGGATGTTTCTGAATTAATTAAAGAATTCTCTGAACTAAAAGTTCGTAAAAAAAAGTTTGTCTGAATGTTATTCCTGTAACTGTTTTTTTTTCCTTTTTTAATGAAATAAAGTGTTTTAAATGAAAAAATATTATAAGTATTTGTACCAATTACTGAGTGTGTGTTTACCTGTTGTTTTTTGGATGTTCACTGAAATATGTAAAAAAGACCATGTACTTTTTTTAATGCTCACTATGTATACTTATTATGTAGGGGCGCAATTTTTTACTTTTGCACGGAGTGGTTTAAAGGCTAAATCCGGCACTGACATACATACAGAACCGGCGGGCACATAAGCTCTCAGGCTTTGATAGCCTGTGAGCTAAAAAAGGCTTTAGTTCCTTTGGAACTAAGTCTAGACATGTAAGCTTGAAATTATTTTGTGATTGCGGCTGAAAAAAATTCTAAAACGCGTTTTGGGGAGTAAAAAAAAAAAGTAAGGTATTACAACCAATCAAAATGATAGGATGCACACCGATATTTTTACCATTTTTGCCGCTAAATATTTTTTAAAAATAAAAGCAATACCACCAAAAAATATCTAAATAAATAAATAAAAGAATTTTTTTTGTAGACCAATATAATAAGTGGCGTGCCGAAAATTCGAAACGAGGGTAGCACTCAGATTGTAATTTCGATCCTAATCATAACTTTGCTCGTTGTATGTAATTGGCCGTTGGCGTCGTTAAAGTGTAATGCATTGCTCGTAAAACGCCAGAAAATGATTTTTTCATGCTGTGCAATATTACAGATATAACAGCGTTCTCCGCATGTGAAAGAAATTGCCCATCCCTATGGCGATTATTAAGTAGTTTTGTTTATTTCTTGTTGGAATGGATGGCATCGGATATCTGAATGTAATAAAATGAAAAATTCAAACATATCTTCTGGTTTGTGAAATAATTGTATGGACAGTAAACGTTTTCCGCCGTTTCTGCTCCTTCAGACGAACAAACCAAACTACTATTTGAGGGTTATGAGAAAATCATGTTAAAGATGTCAGGCGACACTTAATTATTAGACTTCGGTTTGTCCAGGGGCGTAGCCACAGGGAACATTAAGTGCTAAAGCCTACCTCCTCCCAAAATCAATAAGTTTCTTTTTTTTTTTCTTAATTTTACACATTTTGCCCAATTCCATAGAAAAAAATGTAAGGCCATCCATGCTCACCCCCTCTTCCCTCTTTCCCCAAATTAAAAACCTGGCTATGATATTGGGTTTGTCTGTCCGCTCATCTGTCTGTAGCTGTGTGCAACTTTCGTAAAAATGCTCAGATTAAACGAAATTAAAATGTTTTTGAGAAGAACCGCGCATGTCGATTTTTAAAACTATCATTGTTATGTTATTACAGTAAAGTATCTTTTATTATGCCACCGAAGGGGCGATATAAAAGAAAAGACTATAAAGGAAATAAAAAACACATCGAATGATAGAAGTGACAGTGTATTTTATATACGGGATGTCCCTTCCTATCGTTGATCAATAGCTAATTCCCTTTGTTTTAGAGATATGACTCCAATTGCAAAATTGTTTCAGATGTTGTTCTTCATATAAAAATCTATTTACGTCAAAATAATTATTTTTTAAAAGTTACGAAATTTAAATTTTTATTCGGTTTCTGGGTCGAAAAAATTTCTGCATGCTCTACGACCAAAATTTATAATGAATTTTTGGGCACTAAAAATGGATAAATGTGTTTTTATTAAAACCCTTCTCTCTCCACATGTCACAGGCTGTCATACTTGAGTGATATCCCCCCCCACCTCCTATTGTGACTTCATATTTTCTGTAATGATTAATTCACAGATAATTTTATGAAAAAAAAAAGCGTTATGTACGAAGTAGGATCATAGAGGAGGAATTATTGTATTAGATGTCTATGAATACGATCAATTACCTACTGATATAAGTATAAAACCTTTAAGATTTTGTCTATCTTTACTTCATTGAAATACATTAAAATTGAAAGAAAAAGAAAAACATACCTAACTCTGTTCGGAGAAAAAAAAAAAAAAAAAAAAAAAAAAAAAAACATTTTTTTTTTTAATGAATTTTATTATACTGCTTGTTATAATGCCTACCTAATTATTTTCATATTTTAGATATGACGTCCCAACATGTTAACCGCACTCCCCTGTCACACTTTGTGTAACCCCCCCCCCCCCCCTACACACACACACACACACACTCTCTCTCTCTCTCTCTCTCTCTCTCTCTCTCTCTCTATATATATATATATATATATATATATATATATATATATATATATATATATATTATATAACGTAATTAATGGATGAGCCCCTTATGTTTGAATGTTAGGAGTTTTCAGCGTTTTCTGACACTAAAAAAGCTTTTTGTCATTTTATATCAAGTTGCGGATCAACGATTTTTTTCTTTTTTGTCGGGCTTAGGTCAGGATATGTGGTCACTTTAATTATGCCATTTTAATACAACGAAATGTTAAATTTTAATACAACGAAATCGTTAATGTTAACGGCAGTTCATGCAGCTTGGATAACTTTTATTTAACAAGTTTAAAATCAAGCAGCAATATGTACTTATTATAACAATATCGGAGTATCTTATTACATTATTTATTTATATTGGGTTTTAAGAAAATTGGCTGTGGATTTATTGTAGTTTTTCTCATTGAATGCATGTTTAGATTAGTACGGTAATATCACCGGATAAATTAACTTCAGTAATCGAGGAAAACATGTGTTATTTCGGATAGATTTAAAAACTGAATAACTAAGAATTACGATTATAAAACTGGGGCAAAGGGGAATTCAGAGAGGAAATAAAAAGTGTTTGACTAGAATAAAAAAGTATTCCAATGAGGAAAATAAAAAGTATTTGATGTAGTAATAATTTACTGGCTAAGGTATCCAACTCGGGCTTCCAAGAATTACAGAACATAGGTGAACCCCACCTTTTTTTTAAAAATTGGAAACTCTAATGGATTTTTTACATTTTAAATTGCCCACTAACAACACCAAAAGCATTTTTATATTAAAAATATCAATAATGTACATTAAAATACAATTTTAAAAATTATTAAAAGCGATACTTTCGTATTGGCCACATGTCAGTTGTTAATAGCCAAAGAGATCACCAAAGATTGCTACTTAAGCAGCCTTTTTTATTTCAATTTATAATTTAAATAGTTTAAGCGCATAGTTCAATTACATGTCTGTTAAATTTGTGTTTTATTTGTATTATTTTATTTATTTGTTGACGAACTATTTATATTGTTTTAAGTGCAAACGCATTAATATTTCGTAATTGGGCTGCACGCGATAGAGATAGATATAAAAAATATATATATTTTAAAAACCATGCAAAATCATAAAATTTGAAATGCAATTTTCAAACAAATTGCATTAAGAACATTTTTTTTTTCGACGGTGTAAAAATTGGAAGTTGTGTGATGTTTAGATAATTAGAAGTTTAAAAAAAAAATTGTAGTAAAAGAGAAATTTATTAGTCAGGTGTTGCCACTATCAATATGACGTCAGCGTTACTCATGGACATGTTTTTTGCTTTATAAAGAGATGAAATTACAGGTTGAAAATTTCAAATAGTAAATAAAAAGAGTTCAAAATAAAAATGCGACTTGCAGAACTGATGTTGAAGCCCCTAATTTGCAGATTTATTAGTTAAAAAATGTAATCAATGTCTATAGTTTTTTTTTTCTATGGTACAAAGTTGTTTTTTCAGAGATGAACTATCAAACAGTGAAGACAGAAAATAGTCTTTGGCAAATTCATGTGATTTTAAAAATTGTTTTCCTTTGAATGGAAATATTTGAGCTCTGAGCCCATTCCTTTCTTACTTATTTATTTAGCTAAAAATACTAAAATCGTAACGGAATAGATATTAGAATGTTTTAAAGAATGACGAGTTTTGTAAGTTAGTTTTTTAGTAGAAAATTGAGAAAAATGACGTTATACGTTTTAGAAAATGTGATATAAACGATGAAAAGTGCGATTCCTTCCACCCCCCTCCCTTTCGTTTTGTGTTAGAAAATTCCAAGCTCAACAAAACACACTTTTACTTTATCATGTGGAAATCGCTAATCTTCATTTCCTCATCATACGTAATTGATTTTGCTCCACTTTTGGAATTATCTAGATAAGTAACCAGGGCAAAATTTGGTTACCAAGATCCCTTAGGCACCCATTTCCATATAGTTCATCATTATACTTGGAGTACTGCTTAATGTTTACAATTACAGGCCTTATAAATCTACTTTTACATCAATAATTTTGTTCATGCTCCCCTCAACACTTTATGTATCTTAATTCCCTTTTTAGCCTACTTTGTTTTGGGAGATATGCTTTGAGAAGTTTATACTTTATGCATAACATGCCATTCTGGTATATGCATATATGTATGCATGAATATGTACACAGATTCTGTATATGTATGTATTTTTTATATTCTTGAAACTCTTTATCTCAAATCCCTCTGTATTAATATACAGCGTGTCCACGTATAACCTGACCGACCTTTATTTTCGCAACCGTATAGATGCATACTTCCAATTACAAAAATGGTTTAAATAAGGTAAAGAATTATTTCTAAAGCGATTTGGGTAAAAAAAAAAAAACATTTATTAAAAAATTACGAAATTTAAATTTTTATACGGTTCCCCGGTCCTATAAGTGATATTTAGTAAAAATTTACTGTGACACTAACAAGTACGATAAAGAAAGTCCCATTCATCTAACATTAAAATTGACCGAGTTATGAAACTTTGAAATGCATGACTTATACCACTTTTTTGCATCTAAAAAGAGATGATTTCGGCCATGCTTTCAGGGGTCGTATATAAAGTACTTAAACTTATTTCAAGGTATCTGCGCTTTGAAAGAAATCGTACAACTATTACGATTGAGTTAATTTTTATTAGTTAAGTTTCAGATTAATTAAAATAATTGTATTTTAACATATGTTTTATTTTGAAAGGATTTGAGGCTATGATTTCTTTTAACAAAAATTGTTATTTTCATACGGTTTTATTTAACTTGCAACGATCGTCTTTACAGTTTAAAATTTGTACTCTAAGTTTAACTTTTCAAATGTCTGATCGAAGTTAAATTTTACATACTGATGACATACAATCCGATGACAATGTAATATTATTATGATTTTCGACGCTTACTATCTTATACATACTTATATTAGAGGATAACACAAAAAAATTCGGATAGATTATCGTCAACAAGTTTAAGAAAGAGTTTTAGATTAGATAACATAAACCTGCGATGGTTGTGTTTTTTAACTTTTATAATTACGTTTTATGTATTTTTTAACGCTGAATAAAAAAATTACCTTCACTTTTAACCATCATGTCAGGATTTTTCGCAAATCGTAAATTTCAAGGTTAAAATTAGCGAAAAATCTGATACTATAAAATAGACGTAAGACTTTTTTATTCAGTTTAATTTTATTTAATTCAATAATTAATTCAATTTTTTAGCTTATACTGGTTTTCTTACAGCTAAACAGCTCAGGAGTCCGTTTTGAATTTCCCCTATCCTTACTATGTCAAAGCAGTGCACAGTACTTTTATTTTCAATACCAGTGATTAGACAAATATTATACTGTTTTTTGACTTGAACAACAACCTTTTTGTGATGATCATATCTAACTCTAAAACCTCCTTGTCTTTCTGATAGGGGATATATTCGCATCTCCATTTGTATACGGTCCCCATACTATGCATGATAACTTTGAACTCAAATTTCTCAGTGAATATTGGTCGTACAGATATGGAACTTTTTCTATTTACAATACTTTTGAATAAATAACACGTTCCTAAATATAAGTATAGGGACCTGGGGGCTGTATAAAAATTTAGATTCTGTAATTCTTCACTAAATTGTTTTTTCGCTTCAAACTTTTTTTATCTTAACTCTGCACCTAATTTCGACCACTTTTGTAATTGGAAGTATGCATCTAAAACCAACGGTTGCGAAAATAAAGGTCGGTCAGGTTATACGTGGACACGCTGTATATATACAGTCGAACTCTGTTAATATGAGAAGCAAGGGAATTATAAAAGTTCTCGTATTAACTTTTACTTGTAATGCCCAGGAAGATAATAAAGCTCTTAAAAACATATATATATAATTAAACTAATTATGACTATTAATTGTTCTAATTATCCGAATGCTAAATTAACTTAATATCATAAAGTTAATATAAAATATTCAGTATTACCTTTGAGAGCGTCATTTTCTTTAGACAGGTCTGTACTTTAGACAAAATCACAGTATTGAAGTCAAAGCCTCTAAAGAATTAGTAATTCCAAACGAAATTAATGAACTGATAACTCCCTTTTTTCCCCACAAACACTCGGCTAACATTGTAATAATCACTGCAATTTTCGAGCTATTGATTTCACGTATCCTTTTCATTTTAACAGTGCAATAAGAAACATGAAAAGACTGGTTAATATTTCCAAGAATGCAAATTTAAAGAAAAACATGAATAAAAGTTTTCTTTAATGCTGCTTGTTTTCCATAGCTCATTTGTAAATCTTACAAAGAGGCAGTATTTGAAACATCCTTCATTTTATCTTCAAACGATCACATTTTTATACTTTGTAATGACTAATGTAAAAATTAAAAAATAATAATACTTCATATTTTCATACAGTAAATTTCATGTCTTTAACTTTGTGAACGTTTTACTCTACAATTTATTTTGAATAAAACTTGAGCATAACTTTATACTCCAAACTCTCTTTGTATCTCTCTCTCTCTCTCCCCCCCCCCCCCCCCCCCCCCCTTCCTTTAAGATTTGTGATTTGGAGGTTTGTCTGTATATGCATTCCATAATATTTGTCATTAGTTTTTGAAATAAAGTGAAATATTATATTTTTAAATAAAACATTTTTTCTTTCTTTTCCCATGTTGAGATTTCCCAGATATGCATGTGTGTTTATATATATTTCTTAAGAATGATGTTAATTTGATTTTTAAATCCTGTAATAAATTTAACACCTTACATTTTTCAACAGAAAAGTTCTTTTCTTTTTTTCAGATGTTGAGCTTGAATTCATTGCTGAACCCATCTCTCGCTTAGTAAAAATTAGTGAGACAAAAGCAGTCTTTAGATGCATTGCTTCACCTCCCTCTGCGAAGATTCGATGGCTGTATAGAGGACAACCAATAGCACAAAATATTCGATGGATTAGGGAGTCTGACCACAAGCTGACTGTCCTTTTAGCGCGTATGGATAGAACCATTAAGTCACCTCATGTTTTAAACAATATATATTTTCAATGCGAAGTGAGATTGAAAGGCCATGTTCTAGTCAGTGCTCCAGCTAAATTAACTTTGGCAGGTAAGAATTTAGTGGAAAAAATGATGATTTTATTCTAAGCTTGTTTTTCTCCCAAAGGCTAATTTGTAAATTAATCCCTTCCCTTTATGTTTTATCTTTTCCTAATAATTGTGAGCTGTGATTCTTATTCCTTAATTTTTAAATTAACTCTTTGTGCAGTTCATTGGTTAGCTCCTTTTTTAAATTGCCCCACCAGTGGCTGAGAGGTTGTGCTCTCGAAGCTGGTAGACGGGAGGTGCTGGGTTCGATCCCAATCGCGCCCGTCGGCCTAATCGTTCGTAGTTTTCGTGGTTTTCTTCGAGCCGTGGATTTATCCATGCGTAAATACGGATTAGGTTCCCTTTGAAAGACCCCCACGAAGGGCACTCCCCCCGGGCCTATATCCCTAGTGTAGATAATTGGCCGTCAATAATCAACCCAACCCAACCCTTTTTTAAATTACATACATTGGGAAAACAAAGAAATTAATAAATTTTAAAACATCAATCTAAAATTGATGTTTGAAATATATTAATATTTGAATGAAAGTTTGTTAATGATAATTTTCTAAATTTATTTGAAACTGTTGGTAAAGGAGAAATACTAGTTTCTATAGTGCAATTTCCCTAGATTTTATAAGTATATTTTACAAAGTCTATTATTGTGATGGTTCTTTGGTGTAATAAAACATTGATTTTTTTCCCTTAAGTTATTATCTTTGGCTTTTGGTAATAAACTTAATAAAATGCAAGCCATTATATTTCTAGATTGTCTGTTTTTGCACAATGTTATAAATAATTTAATAATTTATTTATATTATAACATTATTGATTTATTTGTAGAGAATGTTTTCATATTTATATAGCTAGTGATATCTTTTCTATCAAGGAGAAAGAAAGCTTTAATCTCAACTAATTTTTGAATTATTTTTTCTTACATAAAATCCAAAATTATGTTTCTATTTTTGTACAATGTTATGAATACTAATTCAGTAATTTAATAATAATATTATTGAATTATTTTTCCTTAGATAAAATAATAAAAGTTACAAAAATATTGAAAAAATATTTTGAATTAGAATTTTTGTAAGAAGTTTCGATTTTCATTAATTTTTTTAATTATGTCTGTGAAGTCTTACAAATAAATAAAATAAAAAGTTATATTTACTTAATTTCCTTTTGTAATTAAATTATTTAATTGCTAAATATCTGTATTTTAATTTTATTTGTTTGTATTTTAATTTTTAAAAAGTGTTTAATTATTAAAAATGTAATTCTTGTTGAACCGGACTAACTGAACAAAGGGCAACATGAAAGATAAAGAAAATACCTAGTTCAAAAATCCATTAAAAAAATATCTTAATTTAATTTTAAAAACCCTAAATTGAATTTTGAAGAAATCTCTTTCAGGGGTTCTCGGGTACATCTTGCAAATCCATGCCCAATGTCATAGCACTGGCCTTTATCCATAACACCACCTACGTCATAGACAGATGAACAGACTCTCAAATTCATTATAATTACTGTCAAATCTTGTTAGTATGTCCACTTAAAAATGACTTACTAACCAGAGTGACTTCTTAAGCGGATTTTATGTTAAATTCAAAATGAAATTCCAAATGTTTATATAATAAGTATACCTATAACTAAATTACATTGTAAATTATATAAATAAATAGAATAAAAATTAGAATTCATGGAATGGATGATAAATTAGGGAAAGCATAGTAAGTATGTTATGTAGTATTTAATTGTACAATTCCATACATACCCATTTGTTACTGGCTTACACAAAAATAATCCATTTTTGTTTGATGGCAGTTTTCAGAAAACAATTTTTTTTTTTTCTCTAAGGAATATAGCATTATTATATTCGCTATCTGTAGTGTCATTCAAAGACTAAATATAGTTCCTTAGTTCATCAATGTATTCTAAGGCTTTCAGAGATTCTGTTGATACGGCTGATAATCTTTGTAAGAAAAGATGCTGTCATCAGGAATATTGTTAAACATAAACTTACATTCCTGCGCAACAAAAACTAATTGTTTTTGGAGATAACCTTGACAAAGAAATAGGACCGAGTTTGCCTATTGCACTCTTAAAAGTAATGTTTTAAGCAGAGTGGTTGAAAGAATATGCAATGCAATAAGTGTAGTATAAAATGTGAAAAGGCATATGAGAATGGTCGGGACTTCTGAAACATGACGTAATAGTAGAGTGACGTTTTATCCAGGTGACTTACTAATGAGGTTTGACTGTACTTTTTTATTAATGTAGACTAGCAAAGCCTGCAACTTCGTGCACATGGTTGTTGAAATGTGCCAAGCAGTATTTGTGTGTCTGCTAGCATGAGGAGGAAATTTTAACTGCTACTGATAATTTAAATATAAGTCCCTTTCTGGTGAAATTATTTTTCTTTCATGATAAAATGAACATGAGCAATAAAAATATTTCATTTAAATACTTGAATTAAACAAAATTTTTTTTTTTCCAATCCATTTGTGGCCACCCCTTTGCTAAAAATGTAGTCTGTTTGTGAACTGCATCAACTTCCTACGTAAGCACAAAGTACATAGTGCAGTTGCACAAAGTATAATTTAAAAAACTTTCAACAAAAATACCAAACCTATTGAAATTTGGCGCAGATTGAATGTTCAATTTGGAATGACACTCTATCAAGGTCTCAAGTATGTAAATGGCACAAGTTGTTAAAATGGCCGTGAAGAAGTTGAAATAAGGTGATGCAGTATGGAATGGCCCACAAAAAGTGAATTGCTCCTGAATCAAAAACATACAAAGTTCTCACCAATAATGTTTGGGATTTATGATTTGTTTTGAATGTCAATTTTCTTCATGGATGATGTACATATAATGCAGTATGGAAATGTTAATTTTTGTATAAAGACTAAAACTGCACATCGGTCCTAAAAAAACTTTATTTCTATCAGAATGTTCATCTTTTCCAGGACATCTGTAAAATTCTCTATCCTTAAAATTTTGAACTAAATATCTTTATTGTGTAACTCATTTCCGCATGCTCTAAACAGTATATGTACCAAAGATTTTAAAAACTAGTCGTTGGGGGCCACCGTAATACTTACCCATCATGGATATGCATGGTGCCCATCATGGATATGCATAATGTAAAATATTAAAATAAAAATGTGTAAACTACTTATAAAATGCAAAATGCAATTCAAATAAAATCGTGGCTTGATGACGTCACAAACTTTAAAGGCTCGATTACTGAATTGCTTGAAAGAAACATCCTTATAACTCCAAAAATAATAATCCTATTAACTAGCGGTTTATTTCATCTGATTAAGCGTCAAATTTCCAATTAAAATATATCTTTGAAGTGCAATTTGAATGAAATACAGGGTCATGAAAAATCGAAGAGTGTAGAAAATAGGATTCCAAATATCTCGGCAACTAATTATCCGATCGACTTCATGCTTTATGCAAAATTTGTTTTTTTATTATCTTTTATATTCATTTTTAAAAATAAACAATTTCGAAAATTTTTATATACCTTTTATCAGAACGAATATTTCGAGAGTCCAAAAAAATATAGTTCCGGTTAATCGAGGTTATTGAAATGAAATAGGCTTCTTCCCATTATTACATACTAAGTACATACCAAATTGCAAGTCTCTATCTCAATTTTTTCGGGAGATAGAGCGTTTACAGACACACACACAGATTGGATGGCAATTTTTTTTTTCTAAAAATATGTTTTTTGGAATCTCCAGTGTCTGAAACGTGTAAATCTGTCAAAATTTTTTTTTTCGATTTTCAAAACGATTACAAGACTTACCCTATACTACGTATGATGGGTAAGTAATATTCCAAATAGCTGTATATAAATTGTACAGCCTTCAAACACTTGATACTTGCAATATAATTATGACCATCCTGTAAATGTAATGGTTCGCTTTTCCATTGTCCTTGGAAGTATAATATAACATTTAATTAGCATTCATGATTAAATATTAGAATGGCAATGTTATTTCTTAGAATGTGAACAATCTGTTAAGTCGTTGAAAAAAAAGCAATTCTTTCACTTCGAAAGAATTTACATATTTTCTTCAAGGAAGGCAGCATACCAAGGATTAGTTTTAGAAAATATGAAAATTGAAACAAATTCTTTATAAATACATATTTTGATTGTGTGTTTGGCAGCTAAAACAATCCAGCATTTCTTCTTTCATTGCTGGTAAAAGACAAATATTAACAGGAATGGGGTTTGTGAGAACAGAAGGTAACATTTACAGGTAATATTTACAGAAAGGAAATATTTACAAGGTAATATTTACAGAAAGTACCATCATTATATATTTATTTTAGTTTATATTTGATTGAGGAGGAGGAGTATCACTTTATAAGTCAATTGTTGAGCTGCTGTTGTAAAATTTACGAGTCTAATTTTATGATTTTTCTGGGATTTATTTGCTTGTAAAATACGAATAAATGCAAACTGTGTAATTAGATGTGTTTCTTGTGAGTAAAAACTTGTCAAACAAAGAACAATAGCTTTATACTTATCATTACATCCATATACTTAAAGCTAACCTGCTTTTTAGTTTTTCGTGCAAAAATGCTATTTATACGCATGCGCGAGCATTCAGCTAATCAGCTAGAGGCTTTTACTATCTTCAGACGCGATGTTCCAGCCAATGAGGTGAAGGCTTTTTCCTCTCTCTTCTCTCTAGAAGCGTATGTGTTCCATTTGGTTGTTCGGTTGTTGAAACTTTATAGATTTCTTTTATTAAGGTATTTTTTCATTTTACCGTATTTATTTTCTTTTTAAGTCGTATGTATTTTAATACTTTGAATTTTTTATAACTAACCCTTTTTTTGAGAGAGAGAGAGATTTCGTGGCACGAAATTCCGCGAATCATTTCCGATGTAAACAAACTAATTTTAAACTTTTAATATGTAATTCTGTGTGATATGATTAAATTCAGGTTTTCTCAACGACGATCACAGTATTTTTACCAAATAATTTTTGTATTAATCAAGCTTTTTTGGTTATTAAGCATAGCTAAACACGAAAGAAAACTTTGTTATTTTAAGATTTTGATGTGAATTATTTGCGTACATTTATAAGACGAGTTTCACTGAATAATTCAAGAAAAAAAAAATCTCATCATTATACATATTTAGTTATGCATTATTAATTATTTACTTGGCCTTTACTTTTAATATTTCAAACTTACAGCTGAATGTAACTATTAAAACATTTGAAATACTGTATTTGTAAAATGAAATTTCAGCTTAAACACTCGACAATTACTTTTACTTATGCATTATTAATTATTTACTTGGCCTTTACTTTTAATATTTCAAACTTACAGCTGAATGTAACTATTAAAACATTTGAAATACTGTATTCGTAAAATGAAATTAGTTTAAACACTCGACAATTACTTTTAGTTATGCATTATTAATTATTTACTTGGCCTTTACTTTTAATATTTCAAACTTACAGCTGAATGTAACTATTAAAACATTTGAAATACTGTATTCGTAAAATGAAATTTCAGCTTAAACACTCGACAATTACTTTTAGTTATGCATTATTAATTATTTACTTGGCCTTTACTTTTAATATTTCAAACTTACAGTTGAATGTAACTATTAAAACATTTGAAATACTGTATTCGTAAAATGAAATTTCAGCTTAAACACTCGACAATTACTTTTACTTATGCATTATTAATTATTTACTTGGCCTTTACTTTTAATATTTCAAACTTACAGCTGAATGTAACTATTAAAACATTTGAAATACTGTATTCGTAAAATGAAATTAGCTTAAACACTCGACAATTGCTTTTAGTTATGCATTATTAATTATTTACTTGGCCTTTACTTTTAATATTTCAAACTTACAGCTGAATATAATTATTAAAACATTTGAAATACTGTATTCGTAAAATGAAATTTCAGCTTAAACACTCGACAATTACTTTTAGGTTAAATTCAGGTTTTCTCAGTGAGGATCACAGTATTTTTACCAAATAATTAAAAGTACTACATGCATGCATCTATCTATCTATCTATCTATATTAGAAATTGTGCAGGTTTCTGGTCACTGTTTTGTTTACATATTTTAAACAAAAATTTCAATTTAATAATGCACTGAAAATTATAATGAATGCTTACAATTAAACACAACAACACAAAACAAAAAATTTCACAAAAACACATTATTTCCCCGATATTTTCCCACAACTAATCAATAAATTTCATGATATTTTATTGCGATTTTAAACCATGAACTTTAGTACTTTTCTGTTATATGGACACTATGCCAAAATGTATGTATGTATGTATGTATGTTTGGCGACAATGGTGTACGTATAACGGAAAAGTGCCTGAATTATTATTTATATATATATATATAAACATAATTGGCGACACAGCAAGTTTTCTGGATTTCTCCCTGTCTCTCTAACCACATTGTTAACAAAACAAAAAATTCACGAAAAACACATTATTTCCCCGATATTTTCCCACAACTAATCAATAAATTTCATGATATTTTATTGTGATTTTAAACCATGAACTTTAGTGCTTTTCTGTTATACGGATACTATGCCAAAATGTATGTATGTATGTATGTTTGGCGACAATGGTGTCCGTATAACGGAAAAGTGCCTGAATTATTATTTTTTTATATATATATATAAAATATAAACATAATTGGCGACACAGCAAGTTTTCTGGATGTGAAAGGCGGAGATGAATTTCATTCATTCAATGACCGTTTTAAAAGTTTCAAGTTTGGATTGAGTGCACCTGAACATAAAAACCGATACCTATTTCTATGTTCATGTTTGAGTTATTTGGATATCTTTTCGTATAGCACAGAAAATCATTTCTCCCGCTTTCGTAATACAGATAAATTCTGGTGTATTTTTTTTTTCTTCTTTTTATATCATAAGTACTTTTCTACTTTAAATTTTTTAATTGTCGAGTTTCTAAGCTGAAATTTCATTTTTCGAATGCAGTATTTCAAATGTTTTAATAATTACATTCAGCTGTAAGTTTGAAATATTTAAAATATTAAAAGTAAAGGTCAAGTAAATAATTAATAATGCATAACTAAATATGTATAATGATCAGAATGACATATTAAAATGTGTACAGAATGACATGAAAATTTTAAAAAACTGAAATTTTGCACTTGCAACTTAATTGTAAATTTCATTGTTTACATTGGAAACAATTTGTGGATTTTAAGAATTTGCTAAACTTCGTGTCACCAAATTACTAAATCTCTCTCTCTCACTCTCCAAAAAAAAAAAAAGGGTTAGTTTAAAAAAATTCAAAGTAGCAAAATACATGCAACACAAAAAGAAAATAAATACGGTAAAATGAAAAAATTACTTTAATAATAGAAATCCATAAATTTTCAACAATGACATCAGACGAACGTATCTCATCTTTCGTTTGTGATAAGGAACGCTCCTTTGGCCCCCTCCACTCATTGGCTGAATTGTAAAGGGCAAAATTGGGGGACAAAATGACTACAGCATTTCTGAGAAAAGAAAAAATCAGAAAATCCACAGAAAATAATTATTTTTGTTGCAAGTTGTGTTAACTGTCTTTATGGTTCGAGTCGATTTCAGACTGAGTGTAGATTTCTGCAAGTTGGATTTGGGTTAACCCGATTTTTCAAAAGTTAGTTCAAGTTCAGTATATTATTTCAGATTAAAACTATACCTATCAGGGCTTGAATTTCAAGGCGGGATTCGCGCGGAAAATTTTGAAATTCTGCCCAAAAAAGATCATGAGCGGGAGCCTCCCGCCCAAAAAATTTCAGCATTTTTGGAGAAATTTGCATTATTTAATTTACCTGCAACCGAACGATAAATTTCTCGATTTTTTTTCCCCCGCAACCGATTGACGGACTTTGTGTTTTTTCCGCTACTGATCGAGGAACTTTGTGGTTTTTTCCGTGACAGATCAACGAACTTTGAGTTTTTTCTGCGACAGATCGACGAACATTGTGTTTTTTAAGCGACTGATCGACGAACCTTGCGTTTTTTGGGGACAGATCGACGAACTTTGTGTTTATTCTGCAATCGATCGACGAAATTTGCTTTTTTCCCATGACTGATCAACGAACTTTGTGTTTTTTGGTGACAGATCGACGAACTTAGCGTTTTTTCCGCGACAGATTGATGAACTTTGCGTCTTTTCCACGATCGATCGGTGAATCTCAATCAAGTAAAATCTAAAGTCAGAAATTTATTTAACAACCTAATTGTTAAGGGTCCCTAACACATTTAATGGAACTTGAAAAATACACTGCATATATAAAACTTAACTTTCTTCCCTTTTTTATAATAAAAATAAACATTTTACATAATCATTCTCAGTTGACTTAATTTTTTCAATGGTATTTTGTCATGTCTGCATTAATGTAATTCTTTAAATAGCACGTAAAAGAATAGTGGGGTTTAAAGATTTTTTTTCTCCCTCCCAAACATTACAACTCCCCTCCATTTAAAAATGTTGGTAGGGAGACTCCCGTCTTTGGAAAAATTGAATTTCAAGCCCTGCCTATAATATGTTTGTGTGTATTGAGGTTTGTATAGATGTTTGTGTGTGTGCTGTTTTTAATACAGACAGTTTCATTTTTCACACGAACCTTTCAAAAAATTCTCATTCTTTGCGCAATCCTTTAACAAAATTCGCATTTTTTTTTCATGATTCTTTAATGAAATTCGCATTTTTTTCTGTATCTTTTTTTTGTCGAGATTCATAATTTTTTCAGCTATCCTATGACGTAATTCGTGTTTTTTTTTTTCAGCGATAATTTGACGAAATTTGTGTTTTTTCTGCGATTTTTTTTTTTTTTCCACAAAATTTGCGTTATTTTCCACGATTCTTTTATGAAATTTGCGTTTTTCTGTGATCCTTAGACGAAATTTTCTTTTTTCGCAATGCTTTGATAATAATCACATTTTCTCTGCTACCTTTTGATAAGATTCATGAATTTTCAGCAATCCTTCGATGAAATTTGCGTTTTTTCAGCAATCTTTGAAGAAATTCGCATTTTTCTCGCGATACTTTAACGAAATGTGCGTTTTTCAGCGATTTTTTGATAAAATACATTTTATTCCGCAATTTTTAGACGAAGTTTGGCAAGAAAGCGCTATCTTTGGGTGAAATTTCCTGTTTTGCGATTCTTTGACAAAATTTGCTCATCTTTTGTGTAAATCGCGTTTTTCTGTGGCCTTTTAACAAAATTCACGTTTTACATGATCCTTTGATGAAATTAGTGTTTTTCCCGTGATCATTTGACGAAATCTAGGATTTTTTTCCCCTGAAGATTGATTATATGTTTTTAGTCTGCAGGTGCCCTAAAAAGTTTGTGACGCCTGTCACTGCATTGCACGCATTCTGCCACGGTGTATCAAACAAACAAAATTCATCCTAAAGAATTATTATTTCGTTTCTGGAAATGAACAACCGTCAACTCATTGGCTGAATTATAAAGGGTGAAATGTGTAGGCACCGAGTATCATCTATACTATTAATGTCGGTAAACGTCTGTCTGTGTGTGTGTTGTTGTGTCTGACGTCTGTAAGCACAAAACTCTGCATGCAGACGACGGACATAAGTGCTTTTGGTATAAAAAAATTCGTAAGTGGAGTTTTTAAAATTCACAACATTTTGCGGGAGAAGAGGGGTGCGAACGAATTTAAAAAATGAATCCGCATCAATAATTATGGAGGCGGGGAGGAGTATGTTTTGCCTACACGGGGCGGAGACTTTTCTTTGTTGACACCACTCATATGATATATCGTTCGAAAGGCCTGTGACTGCCTTTTCATGTTATGCATTTGTGTGGTCCATCCCCCCCCCCCCCCCCGCCAATTGGGGCACTTTTCTAAATTTTGCACATACCACTCATGTTATATATCGTTAAAAAGGTCTGTGACCGCTTAATCATATTATGCATCTCCGGTGTCCATCCCCCCACTTTGCCCCCCCCCCCAAGGGGGTACTTTTGTAAGTTTTGCACAATCCCTTCATGTTACGTATTGTTGGAAAGGTCTTTGACTGCTTATTCATGTTATGCATCTCCGGGGTCCATCCCGCCACTTCCCCCCCCCCCCCCTTTAAGGGGGGCAATTTTCTAAATTTTGTTGACACCCCTCATGTCATATATTGTTGGAAAGGTCTGTGACCGCTTAATGATATTATGCATCTCCAATGTCCATCTCCCCACTTTGCCCCCCCCCCCTCCCCCAAGGGGGTACTTTTCTAAATTTTGCAGACAACCCTCATGTCATATATCGTTGGAAAGGTCTGTGACTGCTTAATCATATGCATATCTCCAATGTCCATTTCCCCACTTTGCCCCCCCCTCCCCCAAGGGGGTACTTTTCTAAATTTTGCAGACAACCCTCATGTCATATATCGTTGGAAAGGTCTGTGACTGCTTAATCATATGCATATCTCTGATGTCCATCTCCCCGCTTTGCCCCCCCCCCGCCCAAAGAGGTACTTTTCTAAATTTTGCACACAACCCTCATGTTATATATCGTTGGAAAGGTCTGTGACCACTTAATCATATTATGCATGTTCCGTGTCCATCCCCTACTTTACCCCCCCCCCCAAGGGGTTACTTTTTAAAATTTTGCACACACCCCTCATGTTACATATCGTTTGAAAGGTCTTTGACTGCTTATTCATGTTATGCATCTCCTTGGTCCATCCCGCCATTTCCCCCTCCCCAAGGGGGCACTTACCATTTACTTGCACAACAGCGCTAAATGTGTCAGATGAAAGAAATTCCGCGAGTACATGTGCCAGTGAAACTTAGCCAATTGCTGTTCTTCAACCTAGCTTTAATTCAAAGTGGGTTTTTTATTTATTTGAATTATTCTGCAAAAGTTTCAAACATTTTAAAGCAGCTATGAATTTTATTTTTATGGTACTATCAAGTTTTTTGCCGTCAAATTTTGACGGGTTCCATCTAGTTTTAAGTAAAAACTAACTTTTTTTTTTTTTTTTCTCTTTTGGTTAAAAATTCCTTTTTCTTTAATTGTTTATTATTTTCTGATATCAGTTCTAGATGAATTTCCTGCTCAACCTGATGCTCTTCTTGCTACCTATGTTGGCAATACAGCAGTAATTCCTTGTGATCCTCCTCATAGTGAGCCTATTGTGGTTACAGAATTTAGTTTTAATGAAACGTTCATTACAACATCAACTGGTAAGTCTGTTTTATTATTTTCTCCTTTTCTTTAAAAAATAAAACAATCAGATTTATTTGTATTTGTTTATATCCCTTACCATTAAATATTTTCAGAGATGATATATTGAAAGTTTATACTGTTTCAAACATAACAGTTCATAACGGTGGACATTATCTTTTAATGAAGTGTGTGGGACAAGAAAGAAAGAAGACCTCTCTAATTTTTAAGCATATATTCCCCTATTACTTGTCTTAACTATTAAGTAGTTTGTGCTTATTTTTGATGGAAAGGATTTTTTATACTTACAATACTGTTATATACAGTACTACAATTTTAAGTAATATTATTATTTTTTTTTTTATAAAATCTGACTGTTTTAAGTCTGTAATGACATCAAAATTTCATATTTAATATTATTAAAAGTCCATTCAAATGTAAAAAAATAAAATAAAATAAAGATTAATCTTTATTAGCCTAGAACAGTGGTTACCAAACCTTATTAATATGTGACCTACCTTAAACTTAAATTTTTCCAGGACCATCAAATATGTTATCTGTACATAATATATCCTACAAAAAAAAAACAACTTTTGTGAAAAATTATGTACATGAGAACAGTAATAGGTAATACTAATGCGAAAATAGAATAATCAAAGTCTTTTTTTACTATGTAAGGAAAAATTTGTTCATGAATTAAATATATAAAAAATACAGTTTAATAGTCAATGCAATTTATGACATTGTTTTGTATCAATGGCAGTGTCTGTATTGGGATTGAAACTTTAAAGTTGTAACACATTGTTTTTGTTATATTTTTGCAGCATATAAAATTAACTATATATTTTTTAAGATAACCAATCGTTCCTCGACCCATCAGTGAGTCATGACCTATAGTTTGGGATATATTTTAAGAATCTTATAACTTTTTTTAAATACAAAATTATCATTATTTGGCTTTAAATTTTTTATTTATTTATAGATTTACTTTTCAATATAAGTGCTTAATCTAACTAGTTTTCTATTACAAAATCTTTAAAATAATTTTTATTTGTAGAAAGGCAAAAAATTATGCCTTCCGGTGATCTCCAAATATTGAATGCTACACATCATGATGCCGGTGAATATAGATGCATAGCAAACAACCCATACCTATTCAAGAAAGTAATAGCACAAAGAAAAGTTATATTACGTGTTGAAGGTACGTTTTCTAATCCTTTAAAAATTACATTAAATTAGCTTCACAGCATGTAGATTTTAATGCTTTTTGCTTATGTCTGTTATTTAATTATTGCCAACTTTCTTTCAATTATCTTGCAAATGCTAAATTTACTGATATTAATTAAAGTTTTTATGCAAGTTAAACTGACTTGATTTTGAATTTACTGTTTTAAAATCTAAATTTTTAAACTCATGATGGTTGAACTTTCTCCTATATACCTCTGAATGACTGATTAAAAAATTTAATTTTGAATTACTTTTGCACTGATTAGATTAAAATTTTGATGCATTAAGTAACCAAATGTAGTTCTTTATTCTTTGTTTAATTTAGTAAATTTGGAAAATATCTGAAATCAGACCAATATTTTATTTATTATTAAAATTTTTATATACACCAATATTTCATACCTATAATTTGCTGTGAAAATTAATGTTCACTTATATCATTAACATATCCTTATAATAAAGCTCAGTTAAAATCTTATTTTCTGACTGTAATTTGCTTTTTTTCATTTCATTCCATGGCAATTTTATCCTTAAAAGTCTTCTTACGAAGTTCTCCAAGAATGTGATTGCTATTTTCATGTTTAGAGGAAATTTATTAAAATGTTAGTAATAAATAACTTTATAATTGCAATTTGATGAATACATTATACATATATGATATTTTTATGTTCAATGAATTTCTATAACTTTCATTTTACATATTCCTATATTCTGATAGGTTACAATTTTTTTTTCCCCTTTGACTGACTGACTAACTGTATTTCTGTGCTGTAGCACAGCTTCATTTACTTTATTTGTTTCAGTTCCTTACATATAGAGAGTACAAATGTTTGAAAATGTACTACTATTTTCTTGACAAATCTATTTGATTTCGTATATTTGAAATTATGTTGCCAGTTCCAAACTATTACTATTTTGATCAAAACTGCCAAATAGTTTGATATTGTCTCATCTAATGTTTTGCTTGACAGTTTCATTATTCTAACTGTTTTGATTTTGAAAGTTTGCCTTCATTGTATAATTAATTTGTCTGTTATTATTTTATAAGTAACATTTTATTTTAAAAGCAGTTAGATAATATTGGAAGGAATTTTGTAATTATTAAACTGGTTCTAAATCTTTTACATCTGTTTTATGAGCTGCATTTATTTTTTGTCCACCTTTTATTATCATAATAGTTTAAAATGTATAATTAAAAAAAGTTATTGAGGTAACTTGTTTAAAAAATTATATAGGAAAAAAATGAAACTCAAATATTTATAATCCAATTTAATTATGCTTAAAATATTTTGGAGATTTTTTTAATGTTATTTTTAATTTCTCTGTCATTTGAAAAATTTGTTATTTTGCATTATCATCTGTATTTTCTGACACATTTTATTAATTATATAACTGACAGATCCTGCAGAACATACTCCACCTTATTTTGCAAAAACTCAGAAAAATTTGGCAGTAGCATTAGGGAGTAATGTTACACTCGAATGTGCTGCTGTCGGTTATCCTGTTCCTAAAATTATATGGCATAAACACCATGGAAATTTGCCATTTTCTCGTCATCGTCAAGTTTATGGTAAGTTTGCTCAGAATTTGATGCTGACGATTTTTTTCATTGGTATTTGTGTTTTGTAAATCTGAAAGTAAAAATTCACAACTTAAGATTATTTTCTTCTTTCTCCTCTGTTCTATTTTTGAATTTTCCCCCCTTACTTTCATTTATAACTATTTTAGGGAATTATTTGAAATAGGATCGTAAAATTATTTAAAGAGAAAATTTTCCCGATCCTGCCCAAAAAATTATGATAGTTCTTAGTTAATGGCTTGTTTCGGACCGATCCTGCTGAACTGAAAAATGAAATTCATATCAATTCATGTTTTGGTACAATTGATAATATAAGAAAAATAAATATTTTTTCCCATCTCTCTGTCAATGGTTCAATATCTTGAAAGGATTTTTCCTGAAATTGATATTTCTTCACTAGAAATATACCATTAGTCTATAGATATTTATCACCTTCCAAGAGTTACTTTTGCTCCTGTGTTTCAAATGTTTCAGATGTATTACAGATATTTAACCATAACCATATGATATTACAGTAGAGTGCTGATTGTCTAAACTCCAATTAACTTAATGTCTAATTATCCAAACATTTATCAATGTTTTTTTTTTTTTTTTTTTTTTTTTTTAAATCTCACTCCTTATACATAGATTATTTTTCTTTATTAAAGAAATAAAGTGGGGTAAAATCTAAAAATTCTTTAAAAATAATAATGCAATTGAAATCACATGTAAAAAATACAGACTGTTGTGTTTAAGGTGCAATCAATGTGATAACTGTTAATCTAAAGTACAGTTTTGAGAAATACCAGTGAGTAGGGGAATGCAAATTTCCAAAGGTGCTATGAAAAGAGCTTAATTCTCTTCACAATCATCCCCCCCCCCAAAAAAAAAAATGCAAGGACTTTTATGCATTAAACAAAGCTGTTCTCCTGAGTTGCCCATAATTAGACGAAATCCTACTTTTCTTTCTTCTAATGTCAGGATTGATAAAAAGGTGAAGTAGTTTTCACAGTGAGAAACCATTCAAAATAACCCTTATTATGATTTGTTAATGGTTACTGGAAATTAATAATTGGCTTCACAGGTAGTATTAGGGTCCAATGTTGAAATTCAAAAGAAAGAAGGAACCTGAAATACTGATTCAATAGCAGTGAACATCAAAATAAAAGGAACACTTTTCTTATAATAGAAGAGCAAAACTTTTCTTATCTTATGAGGTGTTTATAACCTAGGGAGGGAATATTGATAGTATGAACTGAACAGGTAAAATTGATCTAATAAAATCTATTATAATTCACATTGCCATAATAATTTCTTCTGAAACTTTTATTGCAATTTGAATATGCTTTCATTTTACTTTCATTATCTGAATTTTTACGTATTCGAGCCATAGGCGTAAGGTTTGGAAAATTATTGGTGTGACCCAACTTGAATATAACTCTTTTCCACACAAATACATGTATGTGTGCATAATAGAGATCGATTACCACTTTAATGATGCTTTTTGAATTCTCTTTAAAAGAAACTAAATTGAATCATATAATGTTAAATATAAAAGAAACTAAATTGAATCATATATTGTTAAATAAACCACAAGTGTAATAACATGTTAAAACAATGTAAAAACTCGAATGTACAGTTTTGTTTATAAAATGATATACTCACTGTTATTCGCAAATCCTTTATAATAAAATCACAATGAAAGTTGACTTTGAATAATGTCTATTTTCAGAATCTGGGGGTTTTCCCCCCTGTTTTTGCTGTATATGACATTTTGGCTACAAAAGTTTAAACATTTAACATTTCATTTTAATATAAAAAATAAAGTACATGAAAAATTCCATAAAATATTATAAAGTAAACAAACTAAAAACTTTTTATATTAGAGGTTCTAAAGATATTTTGTCTATTAAATGAATGAAAGAAGCATTAAATAATTGTTTACAAGTGGAATTGAGCTTGTAAACAATAAAGTATAATAAGCTTGTAAATAGTTGGTCATAAAAAAACATTTAAAATTGATGTATAATCAAATCTATTATAAATCCCACTTTCATAATAACTTCTTTTGAATAATGAAGTTGTTCACTCTTTTATATAAAATAAGTACAACAAACATAATAAATTTCTCTTAGATAAAAGAATGATTCTCTTATTTTTCCATTCTGCTTTCATAAATGTACTAGGAGGCTCAGCCCCCTACTCGCTAACGCTCACCAAACCCCATGAATTACGAAGCAATTCACTTTGACCCGCTACGCAGTCCCAGTTCGCTTCGCTCGCTCGCCTCTTTTTATTTTTGCAGCAATTCTAGCCGAATAAGTACTACCAGAAATCCACCAGAAACCACCATAAAATTGACATTTTTTTAATGTAAAAAAATAATTGAAAACTTTGGTGAAAACACTGTTTAAAATGTATTTAGTTGGTGCTACCAACGTGCATAAATCATTTAAATACTATGAAAAAAAGATCTTGAAAACACAATTAGTTTAAAACTCATTGCACCTATAATATTGTACAGCACGGCTTAAATTCATTAAAAAAAAACACTACGTGATAGGAAGATAGTTTATATATATCATCAATCATTGTTTAAATTTCGTAAAACTGTTCTAATTGATTATAGATATTTGCAAAAGAAATTATTTTTTACTTCATCAAGACAACAATAGATGGTAGCAGGTGTAACCTAGACAGTTGATATTTTATTCTCTCCGATTTCGTGTGAGCGAAATTCATAAACAAACTAGCTGGCTTCGCCCGCCAGCGGGCCCCTAATTTACATCGGTGCCTCGAATTGTAGAAAATCTCGAATCTTGTAAAACCTCAAACCGGACGAACCACCGACCCGGGTCCCCGCTGCCTTCGGCACCGTATACCGGTCGTGCTACGCACGCACCGGGTAATCCCTTAATTAGCACATTGAATTGTACAAACCTCTAACCGAACGAACCTCCGACCCTGGTCCCCGCTGCCTTCGGCACCGTATACCGGTCGTGCTGCGCACGCACCGGATAATCCCTTAAATTGCACATAGAATAGTATAAACCTCTAACTGAACGAACCTCCGGCTCTCAAAAGTTAAAAGAGAATTATAATATTCTCAATAAAAATTTCTCTTTCATTACGAAATAATTTTAAAAAAAATTGACTGAACTGACCATTGACTTTCTGAACTAAAATACCATAAATTTAGGACATCATGAACTTATAGTACTTCGAAAATATTTTATATTTAACTTTCAATTTGCAAAAAATTGTTATTTTTTACCTTTTATATTTTATTATTGTTATGTAATTATATTCATTGTTTCAAATCTAATAAACAGGCGCCTCCTGCGGTGGGGGTTGGAACGGATGGGTGCTATCGGTGCCGGGTAGCGTTTATTTTTCCCCTCGTGGAATTATTGTTCCTATACCTCACGGGTGGCTGTCTAGGAGTGGGTGATTTCGGTCCCCGCTGCCTGCGGCACCGTATAGCAGTCGTTCCGACCCTGGTCCCCGTTGCCTTCGGCACCGTATGACGGTCGTGCTACGCATGCACCGGATAATCCCTTAAATTGCACATGGAATAGTATAAACCTCTAACTGAACGAAAACCTGCGGCTCGGGTCCCCGCTGCCTGCGGCACCATATAGCAGTCGTGCTGCGCACGCGCTGCAGTATACGTTAGTTCCACCTTCCGCCACCAGGTGGCGCAATCTGTTTATATTATCTTAACTGAAATCGTTAAGACTTTCGATGTCGAGTCGAATGAGCCATACCCCGTCGTTTTCATGCCCGTAGAACCGAAGATAGGAAAGCGCCCCCTAGTGGTGAAAAAACGAAATAAAATCGGTAAGCTCTATCGATGTCGAGTCGAATTTATTTAGACTACCTGAGTTCTAGTTCAAAGACAGGGACCTGTAGAAAAACTTAAAACTTAAAAAAAAAAAAAAATCGATAACGGGCGAAGCCCGCTTTTCCCTATCATAATATCTGGATAGGGGGTCCTTATTACTTTAATTATGATGTTTGGAATCAGTTTGGTGGACATCCGTAACATAGTTTCTTAGTTATAGAAACGGACCACAGTTAAAAGAAAAAAGCGGGGGGGGGGGTTGGCGATGACACTGCTTTTTCCTCAAACAACTTATGTAGACTACCTGTGTTCTAGTTCAAAGACAGTGAGCTGTAGAAAAAAAAAAAAAAAAAATCGATAACGGGCGAAGCCCGCTTTTCCCTATCGTAATATCTGGTTGCCACTCTAAAACAAAAACTTAAGATACTCGTTATGGCAGTTTTTAGACGCGGCCTACTTCTTAAAATCGTAATATCTAGCCGGCACTGTAAAAGAAATCTTTCTTTTGCATTAATTATACAAATAACGATGATTAATTACACAATAAAATAATATATCGGCTCCTAATGAAGATATGAGAATAATTTTTAGATATTCTGAAAGCAGAATCCATTTTGAGTCGCCCTGTCAAAGTTTAGAATTAATGCGCCCCTTAGATTCGGAAATGCCCCCCCCCCCCCCCCTGAAAGAACGCAGTTAAAAGTCACGTGACTATTTTATCTCTTTCAGAAATGCCTTATCCACAGACGATTCGTCTGCGTTGAATGTTGAAATAAAAAAGAAGCTGTCTCTCCGGAATAGAAATAAATTCATTTGCCGTGTCATTAATGAGTTTTAATTGATATCTTCAAAAATTACTGGTCGATTTTTACGAATTTTTTTTTGTTGAATTCGCGGTTTTTTTATACACGTGTTAGCAAATTTTCGCGAATGTAGAGTCATTATTTCCACTTGTTTCAAAAAGGACTTTGGCGATTCGATCTCGGATCTGTCGACCTGCATTCTTTACGGCAACCTCTTTTTACGTCTGGGGTCGATGTTGGATGTCTGGTCAGTTTTTGGCCGAAATAAAGAAAAGTTACGGTCCGAATTTCAAAAAATTTGACGTTTTGCAACGACAAAAATCGGCCGCGTGTGTACCCCGATTTTTGGATCGATACCTCCGGTACATTTTTCTTAATTCGATGATGCGTTAAAAAGCGACGATTTGGATGTCTGCGATTATCAAAACGGAAGGCGAACTTTTCGCTGTTTTGACTTCTCTTCCAACTTCGGTTTCGGTCGGTAATTAAAACACTTTCGCTCATTAATAACTCCCCGGGTCCGGGTCGGAATCCCGACCCGATCGAAACTTGAGCGTCGCGCCTTTTTTGCGAATTTTTCGGTCCGTGTCCGCCGTCGGTGCGTCGATTAGTCCAGGAGCCTTTGCGGGTACAAAGGCGGAGTGCACAGACACACACACAGACGTTTACCGCGCTTAATATTAGGGACTAGCTGGCTTCGCCCGCCAGCGGGCCCCTAATTTACATCGGTGCCTCGAAACTTTTGTATTCTCCGGCTCGCATCCCCCTCGAACCGAACGAACCTCCGACCCGGGTCCCCGCTGCCTTCGGCACCGTACACCGGTCGTGCTACGCACGCACCGGATAATCCTATAATTTGCATAATCCCTTATTTTGTACATCGAATAGTATAAAACTCTAACTGAACTAATCTCCGACCCTGGTCCCCGCTGCCTTCGGCCCCGTATACCGGTCGAAACTTTTGCATTCTCCGGCTCGCATCCCCCTCGAACCGAACGAACCTCCGACCCGGGTCCCCGCTGCCTTTGGCACCGTACACCGGTCGTGCTACGCACGCACCGGATAATCCCTTAATTTGCACATCGAATAGTATAAACCTCTAACTGAACTAATCTCCGACACTGGTCCCCGCTGCCTTCGGCACCGGATAATCCCTTAAATTGCACATAGAATAGTATAAACCTGTCACTGAACGAACCTCCGGCTCGGGTCCCCGCTGCCTGCGGCACCGTATAGCAGTCGTTCCGACCCTGGTCCCCGCTGCCTTCGGCACCGGATAATCCCTTAAATTGCACATAGAATAGTATAAACCTGTCACTGAACGAACCTCCGGCTCGGGTCCCCGCTGCCTGCGGCACCGTATAGCAGTCGTTCCGACCCTGGTCCCCGCTGCCTTCGGCACCGTATACCGGCCGTGCTACGTACGCACCGGATAATCCCTTAAATTGCACATAGAATAGTATAAACCTCTAACTGAACGAACCTCCGGCTCGGGTCCCCGCTACCTGCGGCACCGTATAGCAGTCGTGCTGCGCACGCGCTGCAGTATACGTTAGTTCCGCCTTCCTCCACCAGGTGGCGCAAATAGAAAAAATAAACCTCGAATAAGATAAACCTCGAACTGAACGAACCTCTAGAACCCCACAGTTAAGATAAAAAAACTTGAAGGGGGGGGGGGGAGGACACTGCTTTTCCTTAAACAACAGAATTAGACTGCCGGAAAAAAAATCTGATGTCAAACAACTTATTTAGACTACCGGACTTCTTGTTCAAAGTCAGGGACCTGTAGGAAAACTTAAAACTGAAAAAAAAAAAAAATCTATAACGGGCGAAGCCCGCTTTTCCCTATCATAATATCTGGTTGCCACTCTAAAACAAAAACTTAAGATACTCGTTATGGCAGTTTTTAGACGCGGCCTACTTCTTAAAATCGTAATATCTAGCCGGCACTGTAAAAGAAATCTTTCTTTTGCTTTAATTATACAAATAACGATGATTAATTACACAATAAAATAATATATCAGCTCCTAATGAAGATATGAGAATAATTTTTAGATATTCTGAAAGCAGAATCCATTTTGAGTCGCCCTGTCAAAGTTTAGAATTAATGCGCCCCTTAGATTCGGAAATGCCCCCCCCCCCCCCTGAAAGAGCGCAGTTGAAAGTCACGTGACTATTTTATCTCTTTCAGAAATGACTTATCCACAGACGATTCGTCTGCGTTGAATGTTGAAATAAAAAAGAAGCTGTCTCTCCGGAATAGAAATAAATTCATTTGCCGTGTCATTAATGAGTTTTAATTGATATCTTAAAAAATTACTGGTCGATTTTTACGAATTTTTTTTTGTTGAATTCGCGGTTTTTTTATACACGTGTTAGCAAATTTTCGCGAATGTAGAGTCATTATTTCCTCTTGTTTCAAAAAGGAGTGGGGCGATTTGATCTCGTATCTGTCGACACTGCATTCTTTACGGCAACCTTTTTTCACGTCTGGGGTCGATGTTGGATGTCTGGTCAGTTTTTGGCCGAAATAAAGAAAAGTTACGGTCCGAATTTCAAAAAATTTGACGTTTTGGAACGAAAAAAATTGGCCGCGTGCGTACCCCGATGTTCGGATCGATACTTCCGGTACATTTTTTTAAATTCGATGATGCGTTAAAAAGCGACGATTTGGATGTCTGCGATTATCAAAACGGAAGGCGAACTTTTCGCTGTTTTGACTTCTCTTCCAACTTCGGTTTCGGTCGGTAATTAAAACACTTTCGCTCATTAATAACTCCCCGGGTCCGGGTCGGAATCCCGACCCGATCGAAACTTGAGCGTCGCGCCTTTTTTGCGAATTTTTCGGTCCGTGTCCGCCGTCGGTGCGTCGATTAGTCCAGGAGCCTTTGCGGGTACAAAGGCGGAGTGCACAGACACACACACAGACGTTTACCGCGCTTAATATTAGGGACTAGCTGGCTTCGCCCGCCAGCGGGCCCCTAATTTACATCGGTGCCTCGAAACTTTTGTATTCTCCGGCTCGCATCCCCCTCGAACCGAACGAACCTCCGACCCGGGTCCCCGCTGCCTTCGGCACCGTACACCGGTCGTGCTACGCACGCACCGGATAATCCTATAATTTGCATAATCCCTTATTTTGTACATCGAATAGTATAAAACTCTAACTGAACTAATCTCCGACCCTGGTCCCCGCTGCCTTCGGCCCCGTATACCGGTCGAAACTTTTGCATTCTCCGGCTCGCATCCCCCTCGAACCGAACGAACCTCCGACCCGGGTCCCCGCTGCCTTTGGCACCGTACACCGGTCGTGCTACGCACGCACCGGATAATCCCTTAATTTGCACATCGAATAGTATAAACCTCTAACTGAACTAATCTCCGACACTGGTCCCCGCTGCCTTCGGCACCGGATAATCCCTTAAATTGCACATAGAATAGTATAAACCTGTCACTGAACGAACCTCCGGCTCGGGTCCCCGCTGCCTGCGGCACCGTATAGCAGTCGTTCCGACCCTGGTCCCCGCTGCCTTCGGCACCGGATAATCCCTTAAATTGCACATAGAATAGTATAAACCTGTCACTGAACGAACCTCCGGCTCGGGTCCCCGCTGCCTGCGGCACCGTATAGCAGTCGTTCCGACCCTGGTCCCCGCTGCCTTCGGCACCGTATACCGGCCGTGCTACGTACGCACCGGATAATCCCTTAAATTGCACATAGAATAGTATAAACCTCTAACTGAACGAACCTCCGGCTCGGGTCCCCGCTACCTGCGGCACCGTATAGCAGTCGTGCTGCGCACGCGCTGCAGTATACGTTAGTTCCGCCTTCCTCCACCAGGTGGCGCAAATAGAAAAAATAAACCTCGAATAAGATAAACCTCGAACTGAACGAACCTCTAGAACCCCACAGTTAAGATAAAAAAACTTGAAGGGGGGGGGGGGAGGACACTGCTTTTCCTTAAACAACAGAATTAGACTGCCGGAAAAAAAATCTGATGTCAAACAACTTATTTAGACTACCGGACTTCTTGTTCAAAGTCAGGGACCTGTAGGAAAACTTAAAACTGAAAAAAAAAAAAAATCTATAACGGGCGAAGCCCGCTTTTCCCTATCATAATATCTGGTTGCCACTCTAAAACAAAAACTTAAGATACTCGTTATGGCAGTTTTTAGACGCGGCCTACTTCTTAAAATCGTAATATCTAGCCGGCACTGTAAAAGAAATCTTTCTTTTGCTTTAATTATACAAATAACGATGATTAATTACACAATAAAATAATATATCAGCTCCTAATGAAGATATGAGAATAATTTTTAGATATTCTGAAAGCAGAATCCATTTTGAGTCGCCCTGTCAAAGTTTAGAATTAATGCGCCCCTTAGATTCGGAAATGCCCCCCCCCCCCCCTGAAAGAGCGCAGTTGAAAGTCACGTGACTATTTTATCTCTTTCAGAAATGACTTATCCACAGACGATTCGTCTGCGTTGAATGTTGAAATAAAAAAGAAGCTGTCTCTCCGGAATAGAAATAAATTCATTTGCCGTGTCATTAATGAGTTTTAATTGATATCTTCAAAAATTACTGGTCGATTTTTACGAATTTTTTTTTGTTGAATTCGCGGTTTTTTTATACACGTGTTAGCAAATTTTCGCGAATGTAGAGTCATTATTTCCTCTTGTTTCAAAAAGGAGTGGGGCGATTTGATCTCGTATCTGTCGACACTGCATTCTTTACGGCAACCTTTTTTCACGTCTGGGGTCGATGTTGGATGTCTGGTCAGTTTTTGGCCGAAATAAAGAAAAGTTACGGTCCGAATTTCAAAAAATTTGACGTTTTGGAACGAAAAAAATTGGCCGCGTGCGTACCCCGATGTTCGGATCGATACTTCCGGTACATTTTTTTAAATTCGATGATGCGTTAAAAAGCGACGATTTGGATGTCTGCGATTATCAAAACGGAAGGCGAACTTTTCGCTGTTTTGACTTCTCTTCCAACTTCGGTTTCGGTCGGTAATTAAAACACTTTCGCTCATTAATAACTCCCCGGGTCCGGGTCGGAATCCCGACCCGATCGAAACTTGAGCGTCGCGCCTTTTTTGCGAATTTTTCGGTCCGTGTCCGCCGTCGGTGCGTCGATTAGTCCAGGAGCCTTTGCGGGTACAAAGGCGGAGTGCACAGACACACACACAGACGTTTACCGCGCTTAATATTAGGGACTAGCTGGCTTCGCCCGCCAGCGGGCCCCTAATTTACATCGGTGCCTCGAAACTTTTGTATTCTCCGGCTCGCATCCCCCTCGAACCGAACGAACCTCCGACCCGGGTCCCCGCTGCCTTCGGCACCGTACACCGGTCGTGCTACGCACGCACCGGATAATCCTATAATTTGCATAATCCCTTATTTTGTACATCGAATAGTATAAAACTCTAACTGAACTAATCTCCGACCCTGGTCCCCGCTGCCTTCGGCCCCGTATACCGGTCGAAACTTTTGCATTCTCCGGCTCGCATCCCCCTCGAACCGAACGAACCTCCGACCCGGGTCCCCGCTGCCTTTGGCACCGTACACCGGTCGTGCTACGCACGCACCGGATAATCCCTTAATTTGCACATCGAATAGTATAAACCTCTAACTGAACTAATCTCCGACACTGGTCCCCGCTGCCTTCGGCACCGGATAATCCCTTAAATTGCACATAGAATAGTATAAACCTGTCACTGAACGAACCTCCGGCTCGGGTCCCCGCTGCCTGCGGCACCGTATAGCAGTCGTTCCGACCCTGGTCCCCGCTGCCTTCGGCACCGGATAATCCCTTAAATTGCACATAGAATAGTATAAACCTGTCACTGAACGAACCTCCGGCTCGGGTCCCCGCTGCCTGCGGCACCGTATAGCAGTCGTTCCGACCCTGGTCCCCGCTGCCTTCGGCACCGTATACCGGCCGTGCTACGTACGCACCGGATAATCCCTTAAATTGCACATAGAATAGTATAAACCTCTAACTGAACGAACCTCCGGCTCGGGTCCCCGCTACCTGCGGCACCGTATAGCAGTCGTGCTGCGCACGCGCTGCAGTATACGTTAGTTCCGCCTTCCTCCACCAGGTGGCGCAAATAGAAAAAATAAACCTCGAATAAGATAAACCTCGAACTGAACGAACCTCTAGAACCCCACAGTTAAGATAAAAAAACTTGAAGGGGGGGGGGGGAGGACACTGCTTTTCCTTAAACAACAGAATTAGACTGCCGGAAAAAAAATCTGATGTCAAACAACTTATTTAGACTACCGGACTTCTTGTTCAAAGTCAGGGACCTGTAGGAAAACTTAAAACTGAAAAAAAAAAAAATCTATAACGGGCGAAGCCCGCTTTTCCCTATCATAATATCTGGTTGCCACTCTAAAACAAAAACTTAAGATACTCGTTATGGCAGTTTTTAGACGCGGCCTACTTCTTAAAATCGTAATATCTAGCCGGCACTGTAAAAGAAATCTTTCTTTTGCTTTAATTATACAAATAACGATGATTAATTACACAATAAAATAATATATCAGCTCCTAATGAAGATATGAGAATAATTTTTAGATATTCTGAAAGCAGAATCCATTTTGAGTCGCCCTGTCAAAGTTTAGAATTAATGCGCCCCTTAGATTCGGAAATGCCCCCCCCCCCCCTGAAAGAGCGCAGTTGAAAGTCACGTGACTATTTTATCTCTTTCAGAAATGACTTATCCACAGACGATTCGTCTGCGTTGAATGTTGAAATAAAAAAGAAGCTGTCTCTCCGGAATAGAAATAAATTCATTTGCCGTGTCATTAATGAGTTTTAATTGATATCTTCAAAAATTACTGGTCGATTTTTACGAATTTTTTTTTGTTGAATTCGCGGTTTTTTTATACACGTGTTAGCAAATTTTCGCGAATGTAGAGTCATTATTTCCTCTTGTTTCAAAAAGGAGTGGGGCGATTTGATCTCGTATCTGTCGACACTGCATTCTTTACGGCAACCTTTTTTCACGTCTGGGGTCGATGTTGGATGTCTGGTCAGTTTTTGGCCGAAATAAAGAAAAGTTACGGTCCGAATTTCAAAAAATTTGACGTTTTGGAACGAAAAAAATTGGCCGCGTGCGTACCCCGATGTTCGGATCGATACTTCCGGTACATTTTTTTAAATTCGATGATGCGTTAAAAAGCGACGATTTGGATGTCTGCGATTATCAAAACGGAAATTTTTTTCGATTCTTTTTCCAGTTCGGTTTCGGTCGGTAATTAAAACACTTTCGCTCATTAATAACGCCCCGGCTCCGGGTCGGAGGCCCGACCCGATCGAAACTTGAGCGTCGCGCCTTTTTTGCGAATTTTTCGGTACGCGTCCGCCGTCGGTGCGTCGATTAGTCCAGGAGCCTTTGCGGGTACAAAGGCAGAGTGCACAGACACACACACACACACACCTACAGACGTTTACCGTGCTTAATATTAGTGACTAGCTGGCTTCGCCCGCCAGCGGGCCCCTAATTTACATCGGTGCCTCGAATTGTAGAAAATCTCGAATCTTGTAAAACCTCAAACCGGACGAACCGCCGACCCGGGTCCCCGCTGCCTTCGGCACCGTATACCGGTCGTGCTACGCACGCACCGGGTAATCCCTTAATTAGCACATTGAATTGTACAAACCTCTAACTGAACGAACCTCCGACCCTGCAAAAAATTGTTATTTTTTACCTTTTATATTTTATTATTGTTATGTAATTATATTCATTGTTTCAAATCTAATAAACAGGCACCTCCTGCGGTGGGGGTGCTATCGGTGCCGGGTAGCGTTTATTTTTCCCCTCGTGGACTTATTGTTCCTATACCTCACGGGTGGCTGTCCACGAGTGGGTGATTTCGGTCCCCGGTGCCTTCGGCACCGTATACCGGTCGTGCTGCGCACGCACCGGATAATCTCTTAAATTGCACATAGAATAGTATAAACCTCTAACTGAACGAACCTCCGACTCGGGTCCCCGCTGCCTGCGGCACCGTATAGCAATCGTTCCGACCCTGGTCCCCGCTGCCTTCGGCACCGTATGACGGTCGTGCTACGCATGCACCGGATAATCCCTTAAATTGCACATGGAATAGTATAAACCTCTAACTGAACGAACCTGCGGCTCGGGTCCCCGCTGCCTGCGGCACCGTATAGCAGTCGTGCTGCGCACGCGCTGCAGTATACGTTAGTTCCACCTTCCGCCACCAGGTGGCGCAATCTGTTTATATGATCATAACTGAAATCGTTAAGACTTTTGATGTCTAGTCGAATGAGCCATACCCCGTCGTTTTCATGCCCGTAGAACCGAAGATAGGAAAGCGCCCCCTAGTGGTGAAAAAACGAAATAAAATCGGTAAGCTCTATCGATGTCGAGTCGAATTGATTTAGACTACCTGAGTTCTAGTTCAAAGACAGGGACCTGTAGAAAAACTTAAAAAAAAAAAAAATCGATAACGGGCGAAGCCCGCTTTTCCCTATCATAATATCTGGATAGGGGGTCCTTATTACTTTAATTATGATGTTTGGAATCAGTTTGGTGGACATCCGTAACATAGTTTCTTAGTTATAGAAACGGACCACAGTTAAAAGAAAAAAGCGGGGGGGGGCGGGGGGTTGGCGATGACACTGCTTTTCCTCAAACAACTTATGTAGACTACCTGAGTTCTAGTTCAAAGACAGTGAGCTGTAGAAAAAAAAAAAAAAAAAAAATCGATAACGGGCGAAGCCCGCTTTTTCCTATCATAATATCTGGTTGCCACTCTAAAACAAAAACTGAAAATACTCCGCCAGCGGGCCCCTAATTTACATCGGTGCCTCGAATTGTAGAAAATCTCGAATCTTGTAAAACCGCCGACCCGGGTTCCCGCTGCCTTCGGCACCGTATACCCGTCGTGCTACGCATGCACCGGGTAATCCCTTAATTAGACATTGAATTGTACAAACCTCTAACAGAACGAACCTCCGGCCCTGGTCCCCGCTGCCTTCGGCACCATATACCAGTCGTGCTACGCACGCACCGGGTAATCCCTTAATTAGCACATTGAATTGTACAAACCTCTAACCGAACGAACCTCCGACCCTAGCTCTGTATCTTCTTACAGGAACTCCACCAATCCTAATAAAAATACAGAATGAATTTCAGTACTACCAACTGAAAATAGGAAATAGAAATTTGTTAATCAATAACACACAGCTAAACATTAACAATATAATGCAGAAAGAAAAATCGTATCGATTCCTCAATTACTACAGAGTCCAAAATATCAGAATTATAGAAGATAGAAAATTCATCCATCCAAAAGAATACGATGTGGAAGCCTACACAGATGGTTCTGTCATGCCAGGGGGTGTAGCCAGTGCTTTCACCATATATAAAGATGGAAATAATATACATGATGAAGCAATACGACATCATCCACTGAATAACATATATCAAGCAGAATTAATGGCAATTTATAAAGCAATAAAATGGTTCTCTACCTCCGACTACAATAAACTACTAATTATTACAGATAGTTACTCTTCTATGGAAGTATTAAAAGTTGCTTTTCCTAGAAACTACATTATCAAAAACATTTACAATCAATTACTTCAAATTCCTGATAAATCCATTATAATAACATGGACTAAATCTCATGTGGGTGATACTGGCAACGAAAGAGCTGGTCTCCTAGCAAAGCAAGCCATCTTACAAGACCAATATCAATCAAGAAAAGATCTGTTGTTCCCCATTTCAATAGCAAAATTGTATTTTAAAAAGAAAACCATCTCTGACTGGCAAGCCATTTGGGACTCATGTAATAAGGGCAGAGATACCTATAAAATTATAAATAAAGTCGATCCAAATTATCTCTGCAAACAGCCAACACTGCCGTATTATCTGAGTAACCATGGCAGTTTCCCACAATACTTACATAAAATAAGAAAAAGAGCCTCACCTAGATGTCCATGCGATAAAGCAGAAGGAGATGCAGTTCACTACATATTCGGATGCTGCCCTCTTATGATCCATCACTTCCCTTTTGATAAGAACGAAACTCTCAGATATAACCTTCGTAATATCATTTTCAATCCTTCAAACTCTCAAAAGTTAAAAGAGAATTATAATATTCTCAATAAAAATTTCTCTTTCATTACGAAAGAATTTAAAAAAAAAAATTGACTGAACTGACCATTGACTTTCTGAACTAAAATACCATAAATTTAGGACATTATGAACTTATAGTACTTCGAAAATATTTTATATTTAACTTTCAATTTGCAAAAAATTGTTATTTTTTACCTTTTATATTTTATTATTGTTATGTAATTATATTCATTGTTTCAAATCTAATAAACAGGCGCCTCCTGCGGTGGGGGTTGGAACGGATGGGTGCTATCGGTGCCGGGTAGCGTTTATTTTTCCCCTCGTGGACTTATTGTTCCTATATCTCACGGGTGGCTGTCCACGAGTGGGTGATTTCGGTCCCCGCTGCCTTCGGCACCGTATACCGGTCGTGCTGCGCACGCACCGGATAATCCCTTAAATTGCACATAGAATAGTATAAACCTCTAACTGAACGAACCTCCGGCTCGGGTCCCCGTTGCCTGCGGCACCGTATGGCAGTCGTTCCGACCCTGGTCCCCGCTGCCTTCGGCACCGTATGACGGTCGTGCTACGCATGCACCGGATAATCCCTTAAATTGCACATGGAATAGTATAAACCTCTAACTGAACGAACCTGCGGCTCGGGTCCCCGCTGCCTGCGGCACCGTATAGCAGTCGTGCTGCGCACGCGCTGCAGTATACGTTAGTTCCACATTCCGCCACCAGGTGGCGCAATCTGTTTATATGATCATAACTAAAATCGTTAAGACTTTCGATGTCTAGTCGAATGAGCCATACCCCGTCGTTTTCATGCCCGTAGAACCGAAGATAGGAAAGCGCCCCCTAGTGGTGAAAAAACGAAATAAAATCGGTAAGCTCTATCGATGTCGAGTCGAATTGATTTAGACTACCTGAGTTCTAGTTCAAAGACAGGGACTTGTAGAAAAACTTAAAACTTAAAAAAAAAAAAAAAATCGATAACGGGCGAAGCCCGCTTTTCCCTATCATAATATCTGGATAGGGGGTCCTTATTACTTTAATTATGATGTTTGGAATCAGTTTGGTGGACATCCGTAACATAGTTTCTTAGTTATAGAAACGGACCACAGTTAAAAGAAACAAGAACGAAAAA
Source organism: Maratus michaelseni (assembly GCA_963931845.1). Taxonomy (NCBI): domain Eukaryota; kingdom Metazoa; phylum Arthropoda; class Arachnida; order Araneae; family Salticidae; genus Maratus; species Maratus michaelseni. Next base: position 161,795,630 of record OZ007587.1, read on the forward strand.
TCATGCGTCAAGCATAGATTATGTAACACTTTCCAACGCTTCCAAAATAATTTTACAAATCATACCGTTTAATAAGCTAAAAGATAACATCTAAGTAATCCGAATATTTTTCATCAGCCCTGTATAGGATCTATAGATTTGTATATATACTACATAGGATGCTAAATTTTAGTTCAGTTAGGAAACGCGTAGCACAGTTTAAAATTCTCCGTCTGGAGTTAAATAATACGGAAATGTGTTCGCGAACTTTTGTGCTTCCCTGTATAGGATCTACTGAATTTATACACACCACGTAATAGACAAAAAGCAAGTTAAAATTAAAATCGCGTTCAGTAACTTAAAACGCACTTCCAGGAATTATTGTTAACAGACAGTAGAGAATTCTTTTGTGTGTCCCTGTAAATGAACGATGACTGCTATACACACACTATTCTGTAGTAAGCCTCTTGTAATGCACCTTATATAAATTTCAATGCGTTTAAAATAGGGAAACATTATTTAAATAAACCGCAGACGATTTTTCTCCATAGACGTAATGTAACGGAATTCTTTTGACTGTCCCTGTAAAGTAACTATAAGTGCTATGCACACACTATTCTGTAGTAAGCTTCTTCTAATGCACCTTAGTGATATATATAAATTTCAATGCGTTTAAAATAGTGAAACATGATTTAAATAAACCTCAAGTGATTTTTCCCCATAGACCGCAATGTAATGGAATTCTTTTGAGTGTCCCTGTAAAAAAAGTATAAGTGCTACACACTTCCGTTGAAATAGGGAACATGCTATAGATAACGACTATAACATATAAAAATTGCAGAGCAATCCGAGCATATTTGCGGGAGTTAGAGCATGGACAGACGGCAGACGGCCAGACGGCCATACGGCCATACGGCAGACGGCCATACGGCCAGACAAACCGAAGTCATAAACACTTTTCAACTAGGTTGGAAAGTGTTAAAAAGCGGGGGGGGGGGGGGGGGGGGGCGATGACACTGCTTTTCCTCAAACAACTTATGTAGACTACCTGAGTTCTAGTTCAAAGACAGTGAGCTGTAGAAAAACTTAAAACTAAAAAAAAAAAAAAAAAAAAAAAAAAAAATCGATAACAGGCGAAGCCCGCTTTTTCCTATCATAATATCTGGTTGCCACTCTAAAACAAAAACTGAAAATACTCGTAATGCAGTTTTTAGACGCGGCCTACTTCTTAAAATCGTAATATCTAGCCGGCACTGTAATGGAAATCTTTCTTTTGCTTTAATTATACAAATAACGATGATTAATTATACAATAAAATAATATATCGGCTCCTAATGAAGATATGAGAATAATTTTTAGATATTCTGAAAGCAGAATCCATTTTGAGTTGCCCTGTCAAAGTTTGAAATTAATGCGCCCCTTAGATTCGGAAATGCCCCCCCCCCCCCCCCTCTGAAAAAACGCAGTTGACTATTTTATCTCTTTCAGAAATGACTTATCCACAGACGATTTGTCTCCGTTGAATGTTGAAATAAAAAAGAAGCTGTCTCTTCGGAATAGAAATAAATTCATTTGCCGTGTCATTAATGAGTTTTAATTGATATCTTCAAAAATTACTGGTCGATTTTTACGAATTTTTTTTTGTTGAATTCGCGATTTTTTTATACACGTGTTAGCAAATTTTCGCGAATGTAGAGTCATTATTTCCACTTGTTTCAAAAAGGAGTGGGGCGATTTGATCTCGTATCTGTCGACACTGCATTCTTTACGGCAACCTTTTTTCACGTCTGGGGTCGATGTTGGATGTCTGGTCAGTTTTTGGCCGAAATAAAGAAAAGTTACGGTCCGAATTTCAAAAAATTTGACGTTTTGCAACGACAAAAATCGGCCGTGTGTGTACCCCGATTTTTGGATCGATACCTCCGGTACATTTTTTTTAATTCGATGATGCGTTAAAAAGCGACGATTTGGATGTCTGCGATTATCAAAACGGAAGGCGAACTTTTCGCTGTTTTGACTTCTCTTCCAACTTCGGTTTCGGTCGGTAATTAAAACACTTTCGCTCATTAATAACTCCCCGGGTCCGGGTCGGAATCCCGATCCGATCGAAACTTGAGCGTCGCGCCTTTTTTGCGAATTTTTCGGTCCGCGTCCGCCGTCGGTGCGTCGATTAGTCCAGGAGCCTTTGCGGGTACAAAGGCGGAGTGCACAGACACACACACACAGACGTTTACCGCGCTTAATATTAGTGATTCTAAATAAGTGTTGAGAATTCATTTGAAATTAACGATATTACTCATAATTAAAATGAGGAATTATCTCAAACACTTTGGATTACGCACATGTTATTTTATTTTTAATAATTGCTAGTTTCAGTTTCACTACTCTTTCGCTGGCCGCCATATTGGAGATTCTGGAAATTTCGGTTGTTGCCAAACGAAAACCTAGAAATTCAGCCCTTTTTCCGTGCCACGTAAGAGAAATATATATATAGACTCTTTCGCTGGCCGCCATATTGGAGATTCTGGAAACTACGGTTGTTGCCAGGGTTGTAAAAAAACCAGGTTTTTTTCAAAAAAAAACCCAAAAACCGGGTTTTTTTGGTTTAAACCTGGTTTTTTTGGTTTAAACCAGGTTTATTTGGTTTAAATGATTTTATATTTTAGAAGAACGATGAATATTAATATTTTCAAATATTTGAAGTCAAGCATTAAACAAAAATTACTTTAAGTTATTTTGTTGAAATTATTTAATAACATTTTTACTATTTTAATTTAACCATTATAATATTTTTTTTATTATTATAATATTTTAATATACAATAAACAATAAAAATTATCACTTATATATGTATATATATAAATCAATCCCTACTACTAACACACTAGTCTTTAATCTACATTTTCTTTTAAAGAAAATTAAACTAAGAAATTTTAACTGACACAAATAACAACTATTTGAAAACTATTTACAAACTGAAGATAAAGAATCACAAACTAATGAAATATATCCAAACATTTTATTAAGGAAAGAAGAAAAAAACTTGACATTTCTTGAATAGATATCTTACAGCAGTATTGAATAATAGGAATAAATAATAAATTTTACCCTCAATCATTGTTCATTTGTTTCATTACGACCACTAATTTTGATGCTTTCTCTACTCCTAATCTGTTTCGCAATTTTGAATGAACTACACCAAATATTGAAAAAATCCTTTCAACACAGGCAGTCGATGCTTTGGCTGTAGTTAGCATGTTCACAAATTCCAAATCATTCTCCGTAATCAAAGATTTACCTGAAACATTATAAAACTATTCCACCATTCAAAGTCAGACATTGTATCAACAACTTTGGGATAAAAAAAAAACATTTTGATCCCGATTATGAAATGGTTCCAACTTCCCCAAAAATTTTAATGTAAGTGCTAAGAAACCAGAGCCACATTTTTGTTTGATAAATTCAAGACCCTTGTTTTTCTCTTCTTTTGTGACATTAATTCCTAGGTTAGAAATTAATACTGATGGGCTTAAAATAAATGCAGCAAAATGTGCATCTACTAATGATTGTTCATATCTCTGTTTATACACTAATGATATGGCCTTTTTATTGTTTGATGTTGATGCTTCTTTTAGCTTCAATTCTAGTTTTTTCCATGCTAATACACATTCAGCGAGAGAACAGCTATTCCTCTGTACAAAATCAATAGTTTCGGCGATTAGTTTCAGAATCGCAATCATGTCCTCAACATTTCTTTTTAAACAGATACTTAAGATTTTACTGCAGATGTCACTATCAATCTCAGATCTGTGATCCTCACAAACTTTTGTAAGAATTGACTAATTTTTAACATAAGATTCAAGTGAATCACAATAAGTATTCCATCGTACCTCTAGAGGAAGTACCAACACACTTCCACCTTCTGCATGATACCATGCTTTCGGGAGATGATGATTGCGAAAATATTTTTAAATATTTGTAACATGTTTTGTTACATCCCTTTTAACCAAATCTTTGGCTAACAGATTTAAAATGTGGGCACTGCACCCATATGTAAGTCCCAAAAAAACCAAGCTCTTCATGCAGAATGTTTCTGGCAGAAACCATATTTGCAGTATTGTCTGTGACAAAACTTGATATATTACATTTGAACTTTTCTTCTGCTGTCTGCACTGAACTCAAAACCAAATTTGCTAAATAATTTCCAGTATGTGATGAGTCGGATGTGTCAATAGTATCAACAAGAGTGACTTTACCACACTCTTTGATAACACTTATACACACAATAGGTTCATTATGGATGTTCGATCATCCATCCATTGCCATGCAAAGTGTTTTGTTTTCTAAATCAGCTTTACATCTCTGAAGTTCATCATTGTAAATCTTGGGCAACCATTTTTCTTTTTTAAATAAATGTTTTGGTATTTCAAAAAAACAAAGTCTGGTTTTTTTTTAAAAACCGTTTGGTTTAAACCAAGGTTTAAACCATGGTTTAAACCAGCGTGGTTTAAACCTAAACAACCCTGGTTGTTGCCAAAGGATAATCTAGAAATTCATCCCTTTTTCCGCGCCACGTAAGAGAAATATATATATAGATAACAACAAATTGGAGCTACATAAGAATGAAAGAAGATCAATGCCTTCTCAATAGCTATTATGAAAAAGTTATAGGAGGAAAAAAAATTGACACCAAGATGTTAAACATAGCAGGAGAGCTAATTCAGTAGAAATTGAAATAACATTTTCTACTTTTGGACACAATAAATAAAGAAATCAATAAAGAATGGAAGAGGAAGCAAAGCTTTTTTTAAAAGAAACTCTAAGCATTAAATTTCATTAATGTTCACTAAGTGAGTAATACTTTAATATTTTGAGACATTAATGTAAATTGCAGATATGACTAGTCATCCTTATGATTATATTTACTTTGCTTGTAATTAACAGATGTAATTAATTTTCGTATTTTATACCTATGTAAGTGTAGATTATGTGATGTAGCCTTATATGGCTACAAAATGCAATTATTGTGACCAAAATGTAACAAAAAAAAATTACTTATGTAAAAATGGAAATCTGCATATAAAATTGAAATGACCCATATATATAATATATAACCATTAAACTACAACACAGAAACATCATACAACAATCGGGGAATAAATATAATATGTATAATGTGTACATTATTCAATAAATTTAAATATCATAAACAAAAAAATGTTTAATTGCAAATGTTAAATCTTATTATTAAATATGCTATTATAATTGATATGCTTAATAATTGATTTTATTTATGGAAAAAATATTATTATAGCTTTGATATATTTTCTGATATTCGAATATTAAGTATTTCCTGTTCATTTAGGTAATCTTCAAATTATAAATATTAAAAAGGGTGATGAAGGCATATATGTTTGTGAAGCTGAAAATTCTGCTGGACCAAAAATATCTGAAAGAACTCATCTAGAAGTTCATGGTATAATATATTTCTTATTTTTTCCCTTTCTTTCTGATATCTTAGAAAATAATTCTTAAGATTTTCTTTTGAGTGTTTTAAAGTTGATTTAGTATGTTTTTGTGCATTTTATGCACTTCTTAAAACATTTACTTTTATAACCTTTTATGTTTTGGATTTGTATTTTTCTGTTGTTTTTAAGTATTTAAAATAGGCATGTGCCAGTATTTATTATTATTTATGGCAATAATTTTAAATTCTTAATATGGGTAAACATTCAAGGCTTTGAAAATGTCATTTTGAACTGAAATCTAAGCTAGGCTGCACTGCATAAGGACCTCTCTACAGATGCTAAGTTACTACCAGGACTTGAGAAGGCAGCCAAGTTATTTAATCTGGCATTTTCTTTGTACAAAAATTTACCTAAGAAATTAGCACAAACAGCATTTTTTCTCCCCACTCGTGTGCAGCAAGCAGTGATCTCCCTCTTGTCTCGTACTTTTAATGGAAAAAGCAAGTTTAAAAGGCTAATTGTTTCCTGCTTCACTATTCCATCGATGATCCCTCATCAGATATAGATTTTATAACACTTAACTATCTGGTCATTTGAAGCATTTTCGGCAATCAACATATTTTGAACATGCCGGTTAATTCAGCATTTACAGTATTTCCATTTCTTTCAGATGTTTGATAAGTTTCACACTTAGTGTATATTATCTTTCTAAATTATGTACTAATCTAATCTGTATAATTAGTAACGCTAAACTATGGTTGTTGTTATTTTTTTTTTCAATTAATTCATAAAAAACTTTTGTGCTTTTTGAAAATCAGTGATTGGGGATTTGTAAAGGGGGTGCAGGGGACATAAATATTTTTGATTAGCGACTAGAATTTTTTGCTGGCTACCAGATTTTATCAAATTTGTAAAGCCTTGGTTGCTACAATGCATTTCTCTCTAACTATATCAGAATTTGAAGCTTCTACAGACTCTTGGAACCAGTACACCACAGAAAGAGTTGAACAGCTTTTTGTGGCAAATGAAATCACAGATGAAAATTGGCAGTGTGCAATTTTTCTTACATTGATCTGACCCAGCAGTTACACACTACTCCAGAATTTGTGGGTTTGATGTGGCTTCGATGTCGAACACCTTAAAATAGAGCTGACCAAAAATTATCATTTCATCTCGATACCATCAGAGATAATCACAGAATGCTACAAATTCAATACCCTGAGTATGAAGTACGATGTGTGGATCAATCCATAGTTAATTTTGTATAAGAATTGAGCTGATTGACAAAGTACTGCAATTTTGGATTTTTCCTAGATTAAATCAGATGTCCAATTAGCTGGAAATTGCAATTGCTGCTCGACAGAAATCACCAATCAGATAATGTAGACTTAAAAAACTGTACTTGTCATTCATGTGGAAAAATATGCCTTGTCACAAAAGTTTGCAAGTCAAAACCAAAAATGACAAAAGATATGAAGGTGCAGAATTAGATTCAAAAACAGAAATATACTTTTTTTATAATGTGAAGGAGGTTGGAAAAGCTATGCCTGCAGCTAAAGTCCCCTGTATAGTTCAGGGTAAGCCGAAAATTTCTTGAAGTTAATTCTGGTGCACCTTATACCATAATGCCATTAAATTCATTTAATAGAATTGAAAAGTACTTAGCCCTGTTTGAACACACAGACATTTAAACTGGAATCTTATACTAAACATTCCTTAAATATATTGGGTAGCACACAAGTAAATGTGACTTTTAAAAGCAATTCTTGCAGCCTTCCTTTCCTCAGAGTAGAACAAGGTTCAGTAAATTTAACTGAACAAAATTGTATTTATCTGCTAAAGCTAATGTTGATATTTAATAAACTAGATTCAAACAAGGACTCAAAATGCTTCTTTATGTAATTTAGCTACAGTGCCATCTAAGTGTGCTAAATTACAGGGTTGGTTGGTACTTACCATATTAGGATTTTTATCGGTATTTACAATGGTTTTTATAATCTTAAAAATGCATAATTTATTAAACAATATTGTACAAATGAACTCAAAAGTTATAATTATTTTTAACACAATGTTAAAGTATCATTTAACTAATTTTAATAGGCTAATATTCTAATTATTTTTCAAAATTTATTATTTTTAGTGACATGTTGATGGGAATATAAGTAGTAGTATTAATAAAATAATAATAAATACACTTTCACCAAAATTGATCATTTATGATTTGTGCTTTTTTTTTAAGTGCTCTAAACATTTATTTCTATTAAACAACCTTTCTAAAGAACTTTTGTCAAAGAAAATACATTTACAAATTAAAATGTGTAGTTTTCTTTTAATTTAACATATGATAATTTACAAATTTTTTGAATGCAAAACGTACAACAAAAACTTTAAAAAATGTAGAAATGCTTAAGTAAGTGATCATTACATACAGACTGGCTATATATATATACAATATCATTAATTATCTCTTTGGAGATTTAAGTAGAATGATAATAGAACTTGATACGTTTTTTGAAATTCATAGATATTATATATATATATATATATATATATATATATATATTAGATATATATTCTGCGAAGATTATTATGCAATAAATCACAGCTTTGAAACCTATCGATGTCAAAGGTAGTTTTCGATGTTTTTATTAATAAAAATGTATTTTCCCTATATTCTGATAAGAATCTTTTACTAATAAAACTCTGCTGTTACTTACTAACTACAAACAGTTCACTGATAAAAGTCATCTATGTATCTCATTCTCTATTGGTATTTGATGCATACATCAGTTAATGGCCACAAATAATGATTATTATATATATTGTTAAATTAATATTTTATAATTATATTTTAATTATTATAATATAGAAATAATATATACATCAATTATAAACAATATGTTAATATTTATTGGTAATATATAGTAGCTAACAGTATTTACCAGTTTTTTTCCGATGTTCTGGATAAACTAGATTTTACTGGTAAAACTCCAAACTATTCAAGCTCTCTTGAATAAATACAAGAACTTATTTGCCCCAAATTTAGGTCAAGTGAAAGAAGTTAAAGTATGTTTGAGACAAGGAAACCAGATGTAGCTTCTATATTTTTTAAGGCTCAACCGGTTCAAAGAGTCACCTCAATATACACTAGAAAAAAAAGTTCAGGACGAATGCAAAAAAGTGCAAAATTCTTCTTGTTGTGGAAGAAGGCATTCTAGAGTCAGTGAAGGCAGCAGAATTTGCACCCCTTATTGTGCATGTTTTGAAGCAGGATGTCTAAATTAGAATTTGCGGAGACTTTAAATTTAATTATATTTCTTTTCCTTTTTTAATGGGAATAAAAAAAGGAAGATCATTAGGTGTAATTCTGAGTATACATTGGCTATGTATAACCAAAAATAAGCTGTTTTAGAATCAAATATTGATATTGAATGACTTCACTTTTAATTTATTGATATAGTGTCTTAAAATGTGTATCTCTCACATTTTCAAATAAAACTAAACATAAACATCCTTTTCTATAAAAATTTATTTATGTTTTAGTATCAAGATTTGTTTTCTAAGAGCTGGTTGTAGATTTTGTTTATTCAGATGTTCTTTGAATATTTTTTTATCAATTTATTTTTATTTATATTGCTTTTCATGTGTTTACATGTTTCAAAAATAATTTCTTCATTATTGACTTTGATTTTAGAATCACCTCAAATTGCAAGCATGCCTAAAATCTGGACTGTGGAAGTTGGAGATAATATGACTTTGAATTGTACTACCAAAGGACATCCCAAGCCCAATCTTACCTGGATACACAATGGACGTACTATCACTGGACCTCATACTAAAAGTATAATGATATGATCAATGAATTTTTTTTAAATTTTAGATGTAGATTATTTCTCTTGAATTTAAATCATCTGTAACTAATATTTTTTAATTGCTAGTTTAAGTGTTTTCTTGAAGTTGATTATTATTTAAAATTTATCAAATGCATGTTAATTGTGTTTTGTTTATATGTTTTACATTAATGTTCTTTTTCATCTGTGCTTGTACTTATATATAATACGTATGTACGAATACATACTTTTTTTTAAATCCCTTAGTGATTTCAATGACCACCAGCATGAAAAATTCACTTTTAATATTAGAAGTTTTCCTAAATAAAAAATAAAATTTTTCTACTTTAATACAAGATTCAGTTTCTGCTCAAAAACTTGGCATGTTCATACTAATTTTTCACATATCTATCTCGTTGATTTTAGTTTTTAAGGTGTGAATTTTAAAGTTTTGTTTCCTGCATGATGTCTTAAATGACATGCAGCTTAAATGACAGTCCCCTCCCCCACCTCTTATTCCCAGTCTTTAAATCCTAAATTTTGTTTCTGCGCTTTCAGTTCTGCTGCAAAAAATATCAGAAAACTTTTTTCCCCCCCCAAAACCAAACATTATTGTTTTTGTATGAATATGAACTTGATCATTTGGTGTATAAAGAAACTTGACTATTTTTTATTTTAAAGTCATTAATGAGAATTCTGAATAATTGTTGAATCTTGAAAATATTATTAATACTTCTTCAAGGCAAAATATTAAAAAAAATCTTTTTGAAATATCCAACTAAGAAAATATTATATTATAATTATCTCTACTTATTTTTTTAACTCTCAATAAAAGTGCAGTTCTCCAATTAAGAGTTAAAATGTGCAAATATTCTCAAATAATATAAATATTGAAAATATAAAGAAATTTTAACCCTCTCTTCCAAACAACTAAATATAAAATAAAAGCTTCACTATATAACAATCAATGAGCTTAACACTGTTCACATAATGTTCACAAACGATGACATTCGATGATTGATTTATGCTTGTAGATGAAAGGTAACTGACATTTCCTTTACCTGGATTACCATACCTTTCTAAGTCTTTTGTTAGAAACTGATCAAATTCAACTATGAGTTCAATACATCCCAGGAAATTTCCATTGTGAATGGATCCAATTGTCTCATTGCCGCCAAAACAGGACAAACAACGTAATGCAAGAAACTTCACTACTGCAACAACCCTCTTAAGTATAGCCAACCAATATTTAGTTTCTTCTTCAAATTGTTGAACAAGAGAAGTATCAAGTCTTTGAGAGATACTAGAGCGAATAGAGAAATTCATCATGGCCTGTTTATGAGCTTAGAGTTTTCATGCTCTTTTAACCTCGGAGCAGCATGTTTCCAGTCACAAGAGCTATTGCTGTTTGTAATTGTTAATTTACATATCCAGCAAAATAACTTTTTTGTTGATGCTGATAAAACCAGCCATTTCCTTAAAAGTTTCTCATCATTTATTTTAGCATGAAATAAAATGAGTCATTTTAAGGCTTCTTTTGACCACAGCAAAAAATCTTTCAGTGTCTGACAGTAAATCGGTATTTTGAGGAGGGGAATTCACCATAAAATATTCGACCATTTCTTTATTGACAACACTCCATGTTGCAGGATCCGAATTAAACGCAATTTTATTTTTCTCTGCAGAAAAATCAGATGGTAGCTGAATATCTTGAACTGGCAGTTCATTACTATTATATTTATATTGAGTATAAAGTTGCACTTCTTCTTCTTTGACAACTTGAAACACAATTTAATTTATCACTTTTTGTACTATTTGCTCTTGCTGCAAATCATTATTTTACTTACAGTAAAAGCGTAACTTGCAAGAGAGTTTGATTGTTTTTTAGAAGCTTCTCTTTGAAGGAGAATCTTCACTCACTTGAAAACACCCACTCGCTAATGTTAAACCTATGGCCAGGTTGTTTTCAATTTTCTCGTTTAAATTTGAATATTTAAAAAAAAAATTTTTGCATAAAATAGCTGAGGTCGATCCCTAATATGGCTATTTTTTACTTTTTCGATTTCAGCTGCAGATTTTTTTAATAAAGGTACTTTCATTTTCGGAACCGGTTTTGAAAGTGAAAGTACCTTTATTAAAAAAATCTGCAACTGACATCGAAAAAGTAAAAAATAGTCATATTAGGGATCGACCTCAGCTATCTTATGCAAAAAAAATCGTTTAAAAATACTCAAATTTAAACAAGAAGTTCGAAAACAACCTGGCCTTAGGTTTAACATTAGCGAGAGAGTGTTTTCAAGTGAGTGAAGACTCCCCTTAAGTCTTAACTGCCTCTTTTTAGATCCTGATGGATAAACACGAGATGAGGACGACATCGTGAATACATTCAAATTACTCGAAATGCATATGTTAAATGTACTTCATCGCCAGTATTTTCACATGCACGGACGACTGTGATGTTGATATTCAAGAGAGCTAATTGTTGCCAATTCTATTTTTGTAGCTTTAAGAATTAACTGTAGCCAATTCTATTTTTGTAACTTTAAGAATATAGAGATAAACAGTTCTTTTGATCACGATCTACACCAATCAGAAACCGTTTTTTTATCGTGAGATTGAAAAACCATATATAACCTCGACTCCAGGTCGCATGGTTACTTGGAGCCACAGAGTGCTTGTAGCCCAAGAGGAGTGGTACTTTGCTACTGTGGTTGAGGTTAGCTTTGCGAAAGTACTAAGCTCTGTGAGTTCAAAATAAAATTTATTTTTCAGAAAGTTTAGTAGAATCTTTTAGATATGAAATTTGTATTTTGTGTTTGAAAATTTTCAGAGTTGGGATTGGAAAAAAAAAGTAAATATTTTATAAATTAATATATGAATTTGGGGGGCCCTGGGCAAAATCCCGATTTGCCTATGCGATAATAAGGGCCTGATAATATGAACTTTGAGCTTATATAAGTCATATAAATCCAAACAAAATGCAAAAACTATTGTTGAAATCATACAGGATAAACCTTGTAATATTAAAAAGTGAAATAATTTAATCATTATAACAAAATCGAAATTTAGTCTTATTTCATGGGCCAAAAACACAACTTAGTGACTCTGATCCTTTAGAAAGGATTCATTTATTAAAACTGACTTATTAGTTGTTATGCCTCTTGTAAAATATACAATATATAGATTAATTAACAAATAAATTTATTTTTTGAACTCTCTTAATTCTTATAAAATGGTATAGTAAAAGTATTGTGGTTTTATTTAATGATGAGACTTTTTTTTTAGTTTAAAATTTCCTATTGCACATATTTTAACAACATAATAGCTATCCGTAAATAAATGATTGAGAAAATATTCATTTAAAAATATTCTTCATAAAATTGGCTATTTTTCTAAGCATTGTAAAATAAAGTATTTTACATTAATGTTACATGTAAAATCTTTTGTTATTAATACAAATGTTAAATTTGTATTATCTAAGTTGTTAGTATTATCTAAGCCTAAAACTTTCTATCAAATTTTCTGTGCCGGGCTCTTTACTGATCCTCCCTGAATGCAAATATAGGAAAATTTGCTTAGGTAATTACTCATTATCTAGTGTAATTATCAAAGTATGGTTTTCACCATCAGAAAGTAAAGATCAGATGCTCATGTAGTATATATTTTTTAAATTACCTTCCCTATTTTAAGTATTTTTAAGACTATGATAAAATTAAAAATTTTCCTCAAGGAAAAACACTTGATATTTATGGAGACATTTTTAAAAAAACTTACTGCATCTGAACAAGTAGTCTATTTTCTGATGATGAAAAGCATATTTTGCATAGCTGCCAACTTTTACGCTTTTTTGCTACCACTAAAATTTAACAAAATTTTTTTCCTTATGTAATCACACGATTTTGTCGATTTAATAAGGTGAAATTTAATATCAAATTTTAGTGGTAGGAAAAAAGCGTAAAAGTTGGCAGCTATGATTTTGATAATTATATTAGGTTATGAGTATTCACCTAATTATATTTTCTCATATGTTAACATGAGATTTCATGATCAAAGAGAGAAAAGCCTGGTTTGGTGAAGCATTGGAGCATAATGGTAAAATATGTTAAATCTGGAAATGTGAAGACTATATAATTCTTGCTTATCTTTACTTAAATCATTGCTCTTATTACTTTATTGTTATTCTGTTATTATTATCATGATAAAGCTGGAAATAATAATGTTTCAAATTTTAGGATCTCCATTGATTATCTTTAATGCTAATAAGAAACATTCTGGAATTTATCAGTGTTTTGCAAGTAATAGGCTTGGAACAGTTTATGCATCAATTGTTGTTACAGTCAAGCCTGGCAATAATTCTCTACCTTCTGATTATGATGATGGCAATGTTGATGAAGGTATAGCATTTTTGTTTTAAATCTCTGTAGTTTTTATAATAAATGGTTTTAATTAGTATACTGTAGTTGTATAAACTGAATGTATGACAAGTTTTGTAGTGCCTTAGTAATAATATCTGTATCTTACAAGACATTACTATCAACATTTTGAAAAATATGGGTTGTACAAAAATGTTCTTTTTTATGCTTTTTTTTTTTTTTTTTAATTATATGTTATAACAGGCTTAGAAATAAAGGGGGAGCGCAGAGAGGTAGAAATCTGAAATAATCCTTCTTTTTTATAAAATATTCTATTATGATTTTTCCATTTGTTTTACCAAAGCCATTTCCATAACTAGTGTGAAGAAATTCCTGGTATTAAAATTAGTTATTCTAAGTTAGTGATATGCTAGAACATATTTATAGTAAATTTGTAACAACCCTCTACATTTTCTGCAGTAGAATGTGGTGCTAGATGTACTGCAGATCTACGTTTTCCTGTTTAGAATTTATTATTATTATTATTCTATACACTTGGCTGAGTGCATTTGTCAGGGAAGCAGCAATTATCAAAATGGAAGTAAAAATAGCATAGTTTGTCATTAAGTTTGTAGCGCTTACGAGATCTGCTTCATGAGTGAGAATGTTTTTCATTATTTTGATAGTTCAATCTGGATTGTCGTGAAACACACAGTTGCAAAATTTGTTGTTCCAAAGAAGCAATTAGATTTAAAAATTCATTATTGACTAATGATATTGTGTTATCATTAACATTATCAGTTTCTTACTTTTAAACACTGGAATCTTGTTAATATTCCAGATAATATATATTCGGGTTTGTGATCAAAATAATATAGTGAGTATAATATTGTTGTGACCGCAAAAGACCACTTCGACATGACATTAAAACAAAGAATTATTAAATAATTATTCATGCAAATTTATAATCAAGAACAATGAAGATAAAATTAAAATATTACCTGCATCAACCTAAAAAGGTATATAAGTGAGAGACATGACTAAAAGAACTTGCACTGAAAAATACAGCTTCTATATAAATCTTTATTTATAAAGAATCTTGAAAAAGGAGTATTTCTGAGGGAATCTCTTCTTTATAAATTCACCTCTATTTCTTAAATTATAAGCACATAATTGACGTTTTTAAATAAACGCCATCACAAATATTACTGAAGTTTTTTTTCTCTTGGGAAACTCGGATATGTTGATTTTTAAAGATAACATAAAACATATGACTTTATCAAGCAATTTGTAAAACTAAAGAAGTATCACCACTTGAATAAAATAAGCATTCTTGCCATAAATGCCAGGTTCCAGCGAAACTACCATCACACACAACCGTCTTATTAACTACGCTGTTGGAAAATAATTTCATTTTTGCCGTAATGACAGTAAAATAATAACCTCAGATCATCACAATTTTTAAAGACTATATTTTCTTCATATCGTAACTTTAGATGTACGCATTTTGTACATTTTTCACAGCAGCAAGCCAAGCGATCACCTTACACTCTTGTGGCAAACGTCTCAGTGTCTGTGTGTGAGCGTGCAGCTTCAGCACTGACTGGGAATGGAGGGGAGGGGGTGCCAAAAATTGAAAAACGCCAATCGGCAGAGATAAAAAAAAATACGTATTAAAAACATTTGAATTTGATTGGCGAGGGGCAGAGCTTAGAACAGGAAGTGAGCATAGGCAAAGAATGTTATCGAAGCTTCTAGTAAAAACCAATTCCGGAAGTACAGAGGTAACAAAAAAGATTAGTATCAATTTTAAAAAGCGAAATGTTATGAAATAAAGAAAAGTTTACAGGGGAAGTTTTAAAAAGGAAAGAATTAAAATAATGTTGAATGTGAATTTTAAGATTAAATGAATAAGGACTAATAAAATATTTCTTAAATTGAATTAAAATATGGCAGTGGTTTTAAGAACCACAACACTTACTTGCAGCAAAAACTTCAGTTTTCAGATTCATGTTACTAATTTTGTCTGCCCATTATAGTTAACTTATTTAGGTCTTCTTCACTAACAAGCAATATGTTTTTTGGGCAATTTTCAGACCATAGTGTTTTAAGATGTTCCAAAACATCAGCAGTAACTACAGTTCTTAGCTTTTGAAGGAGCTGATAGGTTTCATAATACCAAGTACAATTTCGGTTATCAATCATTTAATTTGTGCACCTTTCCTTTCTTTGAATAGATTGAGCAGCCTAATTTTTGAATCATAATATTTGGTTAAACTTTCTCTGTTTATTATTGCCCAAACATTTTCCACATATTTAGGTTCAAATTGTGCAACCAAATAATTAAATTTGGTTTCTTCTTTCATGATTTCATTAATTTTAAATTAAGCCTCCACCTGATAAAACCTGATCTCTGCACCGTCAATACAGAAAGGATGAATTTTAATACCCACCTTGTTAAGTTCCAGTTTCTCTTCTGTGGAAGAAGTATTATTGTTTATAAATTCATTTTTAGCCATAGCATGAACTAAACAGGTCGCCAATTTTTATGAGAGGCTTGCTTAGGAGAAGTGAGGATAATACATTAGAAAAAATATTTAAAAATAAATACTACAGTCTATCATTGTTTTATTATCTCTTATTTACAAAATCATAATTTAAAAAAAAATGAAACCTTTTATACAACTCTCTTGTTCTAAAAACAAAAAAAACTTGAAAGTCGCCAGATTCTATGAGGTACACGCTGACATTCTCGGTAGCAAAAAAAAAAATAGAAACATGGAGTTAGGAAAAATGCCATTAACGATTTACAGAGGAGTATCTGAATATTTACTTATCTGTATAAGTTAGGTCTAAATTGCATAACCGACCCACTACACACTCACACTATATATTGTAAAAAATCTATAAGTCTATATTTGAAAAAGAAATATAAAAGAAAAAATCAATTTTTTTTTTTTTTTTTTTTTTTTTTTTCATCCTCTGGAATGATTGTGTAATGTCATCAAGTTTTAGTACTCTCATTGTATTAGATTATTAGCTTTTTTAATTATATAATTATTTATTAATCTTAGAAAAATAATAATAGTTTATATAAAATTTGGGGGGGGTGGGGTGTATACTATAGGGCAGGGATGGACCTGTGCATAGCCAAAATTCACAAACAATATTCCTCAACATTGTTACATGCCAAATTTTTATGTAGGAAATTATTACAGCCTATGCTGCATATATGAATCACTAGTCAATAGATTTGACTACTTTCATATATTAAATAATTTAAAACAATAATCAAACTGTGATTTTTTGTGTACTTTATAATCAATACTTAAATTAAATTTTGATTATGTGACATGATTTATCCAAGGAGGGCCTACTGATTAAAAAAAAAAAAATTCACAAATTTTTTATGAGTAATTTTTAATTTATTATAAATTTAATTCCTAATTTTAACTAATCCAAATTACATAAAAGACAGATTACTTATTAATGATATATATCTGATGGCATCTGACGCAGAATACTTTACATCTGATTCATATTTTGTTTGTACTTTTTTATATTTTGGTCCAATTGTTATGTTATAGTGGTGACTATTTTATGAAATTCATTTGGAAAAAGTAAAGCTTTTGAAATACATTTCGAAAGGTAAAATAGTTACATGTCAAATGCTTTAACAAGAAAAAGCTCTGCATAACTCTGCAGAAAAAGGAAATTTTCAAATGCATTAATTCATGTAAAAACAACTGCATTATGTGTAATAGCTATGCTTGTAAATATAAATATGTATATATATTAGAACAAAAAGAAAATTTTATATGTAAAATTATTATTAAATTTTTCATGTGCCAGATAAATGGATGTGCATGCCAACTCAAAAACGCATTGCTTTATGTTCGCTACCACTGCTATAGGGCCTATATTATAATCTATACAATTTAATTTTAAGTTATTTTACCATAACTTGTTAATCCCATTTGTTGTGCAGATTTTATTTAATTAAATGGCCGCTTCCATCTTCTCTATCATTTTATTCTTAAAAATGGCTAATATTATTAATCAGTGAATTTTTTACAGCAGCACCTTCTGTCTTTTACTTTAATCTGCTTAGAAATTCAAACTTTAGCTTTTTTAATCATTCTTTATGCATTTCATTATTTGATCTTTTTATGAAATCTTCTTTGAAAGGTGCTGCTTAACTTTTATTTAAACAGATGATAAAATTTCTAGGATGTCTTTCTTCCTTTTTTTATTACTCAATTTGTTATAATAAATGATTTCCCATATTCTTGTTGAAATTGCCTTATCCTTTATTACTTTGATTTGTTTCATTTATGTTAAAATTTTCTTCCTTTTTATATACAGGATGTTTCAGAAAAATACATCATACTTTCAGTGATAGTAGAGTAAACAAAGCAAACACTTTCTATCAATAAATGCATGGTCACAAGTGAAGTAGTTATGCACTAGAAAGCAGTTTTTGATAGTTGAAAAAGTTGTTTCCTTTACAATTTCATCCAAATAATTTCTCTTTTTCTTTATATAGTGCTTATAGCAAAATATGCTAATATAGAAAACAAAAACAGTAAAGTATTTAAAGTTAGAAAATACCAAAATAAATTTTATTTGGTAATTACTAAAAGTTCTCAGAAAAGAAATTATTAGACATCAACTAGTTTCATTTGCATTGTCTTTAGGGAAATATATTCTGGAAAGTCAATTTATAGGTAATCACTTGAATTCTTTTCATGTTAGGTGTTCAAAAGAATCACCACCCTTTTAATTTGGTTGCGTTATTTGATTTTATATTGCTATTTTCTTATTCTGTTAATGCTGTCATTTAAAAAGAAATTGATCATTTAATGAACAATTATTATAAAATAAACACTCATTCTAAAAGTACCCTCCAACATTTTGTGCTATTTCTGCTTCTTTTCAATTTTTTTTTTTTTACATTAAAGAAGAGATTTTCTTATTGAGATATTTTCTTCAAACATCTCTATGCTATATTTATTCTTATATATATATATATATATATATATTTTTTTACATTTACACTTCAAACATTATATATTTTTCATCACAATATGTATTTTCAATTTATTTCAAGCTTTTATAACTAGTTTTTTAAACTGTTGGCTCAATAAATGTTTATATAGCCTGTGTATCTTGCATAAATAATCTGTTATTTCTGTTGACATATTTCCCTTATCCTGCATCATTGCTATCACCCATTATCATTTATTGTTATTAACTATACTGTTAGTGTTATTTTCTCGGTAGTCAGTAATTTTGCGCTTTCTAAAGCAATATAAATTATAATTCAACTTTCGGAACAAAAGATAGGTAAGATATTTGCTTACCTCTATTTTCCAGCAATCGTCCTCACTATACCGCTAGGCCATGATCACCAGAATTTGTATTAATCCTTTATGGTTAGCATACACTCACTATATAATCCTTGGTATTCCATGAGACTGATTAAGTAATGTTAAAAATATTATTAATTAATAAAACATATTCATAATACTGTTAAATTATTTAATTTACATAGCTTACATTTAATAGTTACATAAAATTTAGTTTTAAACATTATTTCAATTTAAGTTTAAGGGAAAACGACATAATGTCCGTTTCCATCGCGAATTAAAAAGAATCTCTTAAAGTTCTATAAAACAGAGATGCAACAGTCTTAGTCCTTATATAGTGACATCATTTTTAAGTTTTTTCATTGGATGGTAATGACGTAAAGTCAATTTACGTTACTAATACGTATTTTAGTCTTTCACTTCCTTGTTCAGAGCACGTGCTGTAAAAACCTCTTCATCTTGCATTAGGCACTTTCATTTCCTGTTTGAAATTCTAGATAATTACTTTTTATCGGGATGAGTTTTTAAATGATGTAAATAAACTGTCATAGAAATTAATTCCGGATATTAATCTTTTGATATATTACCAACAATCTCCTCCTTAATCTCTGGAATTTGATTTCTTAAGTTTAAGTTATTTCTGTGAATTTCAAAGATAGGTTTGGGAGTGGGCTTGGTTAGGATGTCCGCTATCATGTTCTTTGATTCACAGTAATTTACATTAATTGTACCATTGTCCTTTAGGTGTTTAATGGAATGATACCTTACATCAATGTGTTTCGTGCGACGGGTGTATTTTTCTGATTCGATCATTTTTATGCAGGACTGGTTGTCCTCATGCATAGTTATGGGTAATGTCTGTTCTAAGTTAAATTCTTCTAAGAGTCTGATTAACCATAAAATTTCTTGTGATGCATTTGCTGCTGAAATATACTCGGCTTCAGCACTTGACATGGCTATGCATGATTGCTTTTTGCTGATCCATAAAATTGGGTTTTTCCCTAATAAAAATAGGTTTCCGCTGGTGGACTTTCTAGTTTGTACGTCTCCAGCCCAGTCTGAGTCACAGTATACTTCAAGAGTTGGTTGCTTTGTTGTATTTATTTATAATTTAAAGTTTTTAGTGTGATTTAAATAGGAAATCACTCTTTTAGTTGCTTTCCAATCCTTCTGTGAAGGGTTTTCGTTTTTTCTACTTAGGATGTTAATCGCAGCTGAAATATCTGGTCTTGTGACAGTTGAGATATATAAAAGTGCGCCAATTGCCTTTCTATAATCGATGTTGTTTGGCAATGGTATTTCTTCGTTATCAAAATTTAAATAGCCTGTTTCCATGGGCGTTTTGTATGGTTTCGCATCTTCTAATTTAAATTTTCTAACTAATTCTTCAATTTTACCTTTTTGATTCAGTTTATATCCTTCGTTTGTTTTTTCAATTTTAATCCCTAGGTAGTAGTTTAATTGACCTAAATCCTTTAGTTCATATTCAATCTTAAGTTTTTGTATAATTTCTTTAATTTCATTTTCTTTTGCTGATATTAATAAATCGTCTACATAGACGATAATATATGCTTTACTGTTTTTAGTATTACGTATGAATAAACACGTGTCTGATGTTGATGGTTTGAAATTTAACTTTTCTAATGATTCTGAAATTTTTATGTGCCAGGCTCTAGCTGCCTGTTTTAAGCCGTATATAGCCTTATTTAATTTGCACACTTTGTTTTCATGATTAGGTTTGACATAGCCTTCCGGCTGAGTGATGTATATATCCTCATCTAAATTTCCATACAAAAATGCTGTTTTTACATCGACATGATTTACATCTAGTTTATGATAGGCGGCGGCTGCTAAAAAAGTTCTAATTGTAGTATGTGAAACCACTGGAGCAAAAGTTTCATAGTAATCAATACCAAAATTTTGCGAATAGCCTTTCGCCACTAAACGCGCTTTATATTTTTGTATTTTTCCTTTATCGTCTAATTTTGTTTTGAAGAGCCATTTCGAACCTATTATTTTTGTATTTGGCGGGGGGTCAACTAATGTCCAAGTTTTATTTTTGTTGTGAGATTCTATCTCCTCCTGTGTCGCTTTGATCCAGTTTTCTTTTTCTACTGGGTTTTCCATGTTTATTATTTCCTGCCAATTTTTCGGTTCATTAATATTTTCATCTTTAACCATATAAATTAGTCTATCTGGGGGAACCCCTTTATTTACTCTATCTGATCTTCTTGGTTCGGTTTGGTTTAGTTCAGATTCATTCTGATTATCATTTTCATTTGAAATTTCGATTTTTATCAGATTTGGGTTTTCCGATTTTTCGTTTTCGGCATTAGTGTTTTCATCTAAATTTAGTTCTAGCCGTTTTTCTTTATTTGAATTTATCGGATAGTTTTCTAAGAACTTCACCGTTCTGGCTATAGTTATATCTTTGCCGCTCGTATAGATACGATATCCTTTGGAATAATTATCGTATCCCACGAAGATCCCTTCTACTGCTTTATTATCTAATTTCTGTCTTTTTTGCTTGTTAATATATGCATAAGCTTTGCAGCCAAAGACTCTTAAATATTTTAGATTTGGTCTTCTGTTTGTCCATAATTCATATGGAGTTTTTTCGTTGGCTTTAGTCGGCAGTCGATTTTGTAGGTGATTTGCGGTGCATATCGCCTCTCCCCAGAAATGTAATGGTAAATTAGAGTCACTTAACAATGTTCTTGTCATTTCAATTAATGATCTATTCTTTCGTTCAGCAATACCATTCTGGCTGGGAGAATATGGTACTGTTAGCTGTCGCTTAATTCCATTTTCTTTTAGAAAATTATCAATATTAGAATTTTTAAATTCTTTGCCATTATCAGTTCTGAGTTCTGTAGGCTTTTTGCCAAACTTATTGTTGACCAGTGCAACATATTCCTTTAATTTTTCAAATACCTCACCTTTATTTTGTAGTAGATAAATTATAGTAAATCTAGAGTAATCGTCTATGAAGGTTAAAAAGTAATTTTTTCCCCCTATTGTTGGAGTTTGAATAGGACCACACACGTCTGAATGTACTAATTGCAGAATTTTATTTGCTCTCAATTCCGTTTTCTTTGGGTAAGGTGCGTCAGTTAATTTTGCTTTAATGCAAGTCTCACATTCGGTGCTATGGGAACAATTATTTATGTTTATTCCGCATGCTAATTCCTTCGTCATTAATTCTTTAATCGACGCGACATTTTTATGTCCTAATCTTCTATGCCACAGTTCTATGCAATTTTTATTTTTGCAATTAGTTATCATGTTTACAAAATTTTCATCTGTGTTTATGTTTGTTTGCTGAATTTCATACAGATTATTTTTTCTTATCCCTTCTAAGCGTATTGATCCTTCATATTCTAGAAAACATTGATTATTTTCAAATGTAATTTTGCATCCGTTTTTCGTAGCTTTAGCTACCGAAAATAAATTTGTTTCAATTTCCAGTACTAGTAGAACATCTTTTAATGTTATTTCATGTGTTCTACCGTCGGATGTTATTGTGGTAATATTTACATTACCTGAACCATAGGATTTTAATTTATTGCCGTTGGCAATTACGACGTTGGTATGTTCTTTATTTGTAAATTCATAAAATAAATTTTCATTATTTGAAATATGGGAGGATGAGCCAGAATCGATAATCCATGCGTTATTTTTCGATTTGTTCGTTAAAAATGCGCAATTTTTCTTTTCTTCGGTTCCGAAATAAGCTGTGCTTTTTTCTTTCGGTTTATTTGAGTCCGCGCTTCTTAAATTATTTTCGTCTTTTTGAAAGACTAGCGAAGAAGAGAAATGTTTTTTGTTGTTTTGTTTAAAATTATTTGTTTTATGTTTGTTATGCCAGCAATTAACTGTGTTGTGATTTTTTAGTCTACAAATCGTGCAGTATTTTTCTTCTTTTTTAAAACCTGTGGTTTTAAATTTTCTTTCAGCTCTAAAGGCTTTGTTCGAATTATCACTGTTATTAGAATGCTCATTTCTTTTATTAAATTCGTCTGTTAATTTACTCTTTATAAATTCTGGAGTTAATTCGTCTTCCTGTCTGGCTTCTAATGCGGTTATGAGGGTGTCGTATGAAGGAGGTAAAGAGCAGAGCAATAATGCTGAAATATGATTTGCTTTAATTTCTTCGCCTATGGCTGATAACTTATCAATAATTTCTAATATCTTTGTTATATGAGTTATCATGTTGCCTCCTTCTGATAATTTCGTTCCGTAAAGTCTCCTGAGGAGAAAGAGTTTGCTAGACAGATTTGATCTCTCATGGATGTTTTTAAGCGTGTTCCATGTGTCCCGTGCATTCTGTAAATGCTTAATATGGATGATTTGATTATCCTCAATACTTAAATTAATCAAGGCTCTTGCCTTTCTATCTTTCTTCGACCATTCCGGGGTTATTGGATTAGGTGGGTCGTCTGTGACAACTTCAAAGAGCTCTTCTCTTATCAAGAGCATCTCCACCTTGAATTTCCAGTTTGCATAGTTACTGGAATTTAATTTTTCAATTATACTTCCTTCTTTGAAGGTTGCCATTTTTCTAATTTAGAATATATCTAAAATTAATTAATTTCTTTTAAGTATTCGAGGATTCTAGGACACTATTTTTATTTTTTATATACTTTAGAATTTTTCACGTCTCAGAATCTTTGTTAGTGTTATTTTCTCGGTAGTCAGTAATTTTGCGCTTTCTAAAGCAATATAAATTATAATTCAACTTTCGGAACAAAAGATAGGTAAGATATTTGCTTACCTCTATTTTCCAGCAATCGTCCTCACTATACCGCTAGGCCATGATCACCAGAATTTGTATTAATCCTTTATGGTTAGCATACACTCACTATATAATCCTTGGTATTCCATGAGACTGATTAAGTAATGTTAAAAATATTATTAATTAATAAAACATATTCATAATACTGTTAAATTATTTAATTTACATAGCTTACATTTAATAGTTACATAAAATTTAGTTTTAAACATTATTTCAATTTAAGTTTAAGGGAAAACGACATAATGTCCGTTTCCATCGCGAATTAAAAAGAATCTCTTAAAGTTCTATAAAACAGAGATGCAACAGTCTTAGTCCTTATATAGTGACATCATTTTTAAGTTTTTTCATTGGATGGTAATGACGTAAAGTCAATTTACGTTACTAATACGTATTTTAGTCTTTCACTTCCTTGTTCAGAGCAAGTGCTGTAAAAACCTCTTAATCTTGCATTAGGCACTTTCATTTCCTGTTTGAAATTCTAGATAATTACTTTTTATCAGGATGAGTTTTTAAATGATGTAAATAAACTGTCATAGAAATTAATTCCGGATATTAATCTTTTGATATATTACCAACATATACATATTGATTTTTATAGATTATGAAGAATCTATCAGTCACCCTAAAGCACACAAAAATAGAGGAAATGAATTTGAGAGTTCTGATCCTGTTAAGGAAGAAAGTGATCAAAATCAGCCTCCTAAAAAACCTCATAAAAAGAAGCATAAAGGAGGTAAATTTGTTTTCTTGTTGATTCTTACTATATTAATGGTTTTTACTTTAGCTCATTTCATTCTTTCAGACAATAAAATCTGAGAATTAAAAAAAAATTACCTTAAGAAAAATTCTCAACTAATGTTACTCCTTACATGATTAATTATATTAACACACATTATAAGTATCTTCAATATTTCCCTTTTTATTAAAAAATTATATCTGATTTTTTTTTTTTTTTTTAAATCTACCGTATTTACTTGTGTGTGCCGTGTCATATCCTTGTGCAACACACTCATCCTGAGTTTTAATACTACATTTAAAAAGAAAAAAAAATTAAAAATATGAAAAAAGATTTAACGTTTAGCTTACGGGAAATAAATTCCTTACATATGCGTTAACTACGGGAGAATCTCAAAATTTCAACTCCCTTCTCTAATGATTCTTCACCGCAGGTGATCAGAGTATGGCAATCAGTAAGCAACCAGTAGGCACATCTGGTGATCATTAGTGGGTCGTGGGACCGTTGGGGATTTTATTTTCTCTGAAAGAAAGCTGTTTCCCTGAATGAAGTAATTTTTTGTTTGTAAATAAGTTTTAAATGCCATACTACGAGATGAAAATTATCTTTTTCTGTCATGATTCTTGAAATGATTTTTTTCTGTGATTACGTTTTGCAGTACTTGAGTGTAAATCAAATAATAATAAATAGATCATTTTCGGTAACTAAATTTATATGTAAATGTGAACCTTATTTTAAAAATACAGTGCTGTGAATTATATTTTTTTGGTGAAGTAAATGTAATTAAATTCGAGTGATTACATTTAATAACAATTGAGTGTATATCAAATAATAAATTGAGGATGTTCTTATTCAGAAATTATGTAATCGAATGGCGTTTTCTATTTTTGGTAAAGAAAGAAATTTCTTTGGGAAAATACTGTCAAAGTTGGCAGTTTAAATAGAATTTCCGGAAGCGGGAAAGGGGAAAATTGGTCTTCATGTGACAACAATCGTTTTCACTCTATAAGTAATTTATTTACAATTTCCAATCACCTCCATAGTCAGGTCTTCCAATTTTATTTTTTTACGTTAGAAACGAGTTAGAAAATGAGTCAGAAAGTTTCACGTTGTTCAGCAAGGAATTTGAGAACCACCTTAAGTTATTACTTTTTAGTTTGTGAATTTCCCACACCTTAGTCTTTAGGGTTTCCGTGCAGTCGCCCGACCACTTTTACGGCCGTATCTGGATGTAAAAAAAAAAATATATATGGCCGCATGTTTTGGTTTAGAAATGGCAAAATGACGAGGGAAAATAATTTGGATGGGATGGGAAGGGGGGGGGGGGGTAAAAACAGGGACGGTTTTAGTAGCCATTTCACAATGAGTGAGATTTTTTTTTTCTGCACCTCAATAATTGACATATTCTTAAGGGAAAAAAAATATATATATATATCAAGTTATCGCTAAGTATTTTATTTTGTGAATTTTCCATCCCTTTGTTTTTCTTGTCGCAAGCATTCACCTGACCTCGCCGCCTCTAACACCAGACATGGATGTAAAAAAATAATTGTAATAGGGAAAATGAGAGGAGATAACTAAAAAATCCATTGGTGTGGTAAACTAAATGTTAAAAGACAGGAGAAAGTCTTTTCAAGAAAAATTCAAAAGAAAATAAGACTAAAGATGTACTTTTTTACGCGTGTGCTGTGCTATTTTCCAATAACTCAATGTAATTTTCCCCGTAAGGGAAGGAATGTAATAGCGCTCTGTTGAATTTCAATTATGTCTTCTTAATTTTAAAAGCGTACCTTTATGATATTGCACCTAAGTAATTTTTATTGTTGTTTTCCTCACTCCCAAAATAATAATACATAAGTGGGCAACAACACTTTAAATCATATTGATATTAGTTGATATTGAAGTATTTTTTTACTCGAGAATTACTGAAGCGATTTTAAAATGGGTGTAAAAAAATTGTAGTAAAAAAAATAATAATAAATAGTCATTATTTGTAATTTTTTGGTATTTGTTAAACTATAAACTGATCCTTTGCAAAAAAAAAAAAAAAAAAAAAAAAAAAAGTGCAACAGCTACGCGATTTCACATATTTAATTTTTTTTATTTTACTTTATTACTTGACAATTTTATTAAAAAAATGAATTTTCCAAAAAAATTTCTTATAATAAAAAATAAAATATTGAAATCGCTTCAGATGTTTTCGAGAAAAAGCGTACGCCAATAACAGGTGATCTTTATAGGATTTGGAAATAGCTGTTGCCTTCTTAAACTTAACCGAGAAGTGCTTAGTACTTTCATTCGCCCGTTCATTTACATTTAAAAAAAAATATTCATGTATTTGTAAAATATATAAGGAATTATTAATGTAACATTCATTATTTTCTGCATAAAAACTAATATTTTGTTCAAATCAGACGATTGCGTTAAAAATTACTTGTAAATAACTCTAGAATTCGATTAATTTTTAATGCCATTCTTAAACAGGCAAAATACATTTGCATATGCAGGAGATAAACCTAGTTATTTAGTTGAGTTTGAGCATAAAATTAAACGTTTCATAATATGTTTATACTGTGCAAAAACAATTATTTTTATTTGATTAAATTAAGAGATGTTTAAAAAAAACTGTATTTTTATTTAAGTATTAATATGTATAATCATTTGATTTTCGCCCAGTTTAATAAATAAAGTTTCTTAAATAATTTTAAGACATCTAGTATATTATTCTCAATTAACTGAAAAAAGAAAAAAAAGAGACATTTAACATTCTAGGAACAAAAAAGTGAAAAAGTAAGATAGAAAAAGCTTGAAGACGTCTAAGTAAACAATGTTTACTTTCTTTACTTCGGAAATTTCCCCCTCATTTCCCTAGCATAAATAATATCTTCTCTACATAATTTCCCTTCTCCGATACGCAGCCGGACCCCTGTTGAGCATAACGCTCTTGATTACATCCTGCACGCCATGTTTGAGGGGTGGAAATTTTCGTGATTACGGTAATCCCAACCCCGTATTTTTCAGCATTCTTTTTCTTGGGATTACGGTAATCCCCCCCGTAAGCAAAAGGTTAAATAAATTTTATTCCACTAAAATTTAGTAATTATATTTAACGTTGTATGATATTTACAAAATATTATTTCACAATTTTGTATATTGAAATAAAAAATAGTTATCCAATGATCATATATACAATGTAATAGTGTAATATTATGTAATAAGATGAAAAGCCTCTAAGATGAATCTGAAGTTCAATGTTACCAACTACTATAAAGGAAAAAAAAAAGCAAGCAAATGATATTTCTAAAAAATAAATGTTTATTTTTTACTTACAAAGGAACATTTCCGACCTGCAAATAAAAAAATGTATGAAACTTTTTTGATACATTAAAAATAAAATTACAAATACATACAACAGAGGAGAGTTTAGTGTATGATGGAACTTACAAGGAAGGTCTCCATAAGCGCATACTCAGAAAATTTTGAAAAAATTACAGAATATTCTTCTCATGAGGATATATACGTTTATAAAAAAATTTGCTGCAGAACCTCGATATAACGTCCGTTTAAAAATATTTGAAAAATTCGTGTTTTGGCGATTTATTGCTGGGTTGGCGACACAATGAAAAAAAAAAAAAAAACATGCATTTACGATAAATTCTCTTTTAGGAAAAATGTTTTCTACTCTTTATACTGAACTAGTTAAAGTAAGTTTAACGTAAATAATTTCACTTTTCTAACTACGGTTTTGCCATATATATTTATTTGTACATCTAAAAGAAAATTAACGATCGCATTCTACGGTTTAGAAAAAAATTTGAATTGATTAAAATTGCTTTAAACTAAAAATTAATTGTGTGATTCTGAACTCTGTCAATTTGTCATCGATATTGTTAGTGCCGGAGACAACTAGAGAAAAGTCTTGTTGCCGTGGAAACAATGACTTATTCAAAGTCGAAATGTATAATGAAAGAGTGTTTAATCGGACATTTACTGTTAAAATACACTTAAAATTTAACCAGCCTTCAAAACTGTATAAAATTAAATAACTTCAGCAATAGTTAATTTGTATATGTATTACATATCTTTATAGAAAAAATAATAAACTATTTAATCGCTGAAGTTTAAATTCATAAAGTGCTACGCATTTAAACACTCATTTAACCAGAAATTTTCAAATACATTAAAATCGCTTGCATTTGGTGACGTAAATGTTTTGCTCGCCAAATCGCGTCTTTTTGCGTCAAATACTCGAAAGTATTTTATTTTTTTACAGATTTTCTGCTAGGATTCCGCAGTTAAATTTGACTGATCTCTTATTACGTACATGAGTAGCTTCATTAGCATTTTTTCCAAAATATTCTGAGTATGCGCTTTAAGGAGACCTTCCTTGTTAGTACCATACTTACATGAGATAATTAGGAGAAATGCAAAATATAGCTAACAAGTATAAAACATATCTTCTATAGCCTGCTGTTTTTAAAAGACTTCTTAAAGATCCACTCGCCTTGTCAGAAAATCCACTCCCTAGTAAAATGAAGCAATTCCCCAATCCTGGTAATACTTAATTTTTTTTTTTTTTTTTTTTTTTTTTTTTGCCAAAATTATACTTTAAGGTGGTAAATTTTACCCTGGAATATTTTTTGACCTTATGGTATTGCTCTTAAATGGTCAGAGATAGAGAAAAGTTTTAAATTAAAAATTGCTTCTTTGTATTAGTTCTGTCAAAACTAACAAAATATCAATTTTTAATAACATTTAAAAAAAAAAATTGATCAAAAATTAAAAAAAAAATATATATATATATACATTTTGTGGACAACCTGGCATTTCTCATTTTGTTTTAAATAAAACTACTAATTTTCACTACATTTAACAAATTACTATCACCATTCTAAAAACTTTCTTTGTTCATTCACGATTGACAATCATGAAAACTTTGCATTTCCTTAATCAATTAAGGTCTAAACTTTAAAACCTCATTGTTCAATGAGTAAAAAATTTTGTGGTTCCAAGATCGACAATAAAAAAATTGCAACCTCGCAAAAGATTCTGTTAAACATTACTGTTAATATATTCCTATACAATACTTATTATTGTTACTACTTCGATCGCAATTGATATTTGCTTATATTATTATAAAAAATTATAAAAAGTGTGATCATATCAACTAATGTTTGTATTTTATAAAAATTTAATAACTCTAAGTAATATTTATTATTTTATAGAAAGCACTGTGATTAAATAATATGGATAAAGATTGTGTTTTCATTAACAATAAAATAATATTTGCCAGGTAATCTATCAAATCTATATTATAAAATATTTTTAACTTTTGTTCAAAAGATATTTTAAATATTAACAATTTATATTTTGTTAATTTTCAACAGAACTAATAAAAATAAACAATTTTTAGCTTAAAAGTTTTTTTTTATCACTTACCATTAATGAGTAATATTGCATATGACATAAGGTCGAAAATATTCCAGGGTAAAATTATCTCCTTAAAGTGAATTTCGACAACAAAAAATAATTGAGAATTATATATCTTCATGAGCCTGATATATCCCCAAAATCTCATAATTTTTTGAATTTGTAGGTTTGGAACATTTCTTTATTAATTTTCACCGTCCCTGATGCTCTCTTCTGCGACGGTCTTCAAATATCAAAATCTCATGTATCAAGTGTGTTCCTGATTTTTAAATATATTTTTTGTGTAATGAATATGTGGCATATGCAAGCAAACAAGGTATTTATAAAAATGCATTCACTTTTTAAAAAAATTACAAGATTTTTATCAAAGAATTATGAATAAAGGTAATATGTTCTAAAGCTGTCCATTTTTTTTGTAGCGATATTTATTTTGACCTAAAATATGGCTTAAAAAGTTATTCCTGCTGTTTTGATAGGAGTATTTCTTTAGTTCATTTCAATTTCATAGAAAAAGTTCCGTACATTATAAAACACAATAGTTCTTAAATTCACCAGAAATCCATTTCCATGCATTAATTTAAGAATTGTTTAATTATGATAATGTGAATAATAGAACAATTAATAGAACAATTAATAGGTTGCTAAAATTTTCATACTAGGGTAAAAATGAAGCTAATATTTGATAATTTTTGAAATCCAGAGTTTAATTAATTGGAGTGAAGGGGATGGGTGGGGGGGTAGGGGGTGTTTTGTTCCAGATATGCATAAAAGTTACATTTTTATATTAAAAATATTTTTTCTTTCCAGTTAAACTGGTACCACCTTCTAAACCTTATGTTACACGCCTATCGAACACTTCAGTAATGGTGCGATGGAATGTTCCTCGAAATGACGGACTTCCTATCATTTTCTTTAAAGTACAGTACAAAGAAGTTGGTAGAGCACACTCAGACTGGGAAACAGTTGAGGAGGACATTGCAGCGCATATTCACTCCTATGCTGTTACTGATCTGAAACCAGGTTAATTACATTTGATATTACTTATTTTCATATTTCTGTAAAAATTTATTTTCCAAGTAAATATATTCGCACTGACATTCTGTAGCAGCATTTTGTAGTCGACCTCTCCACATGTACACATATTAGGGTAATTTTAATGTTTGATTTCAAATATGACATGGGATTCATTAATGTATTTCTTGGGTTAATCAGTCTTGGGAAGAGGGAAATTATATTCTACATTGAGGTGAGATTGAATGCATTAAAAAAAGTCCTTTCGGCCTGTATCGGGAGGAAAAGGTAGCTTTCCTATATCTTCGTTTTAAAATTTTAGCTAATGTTACTCGAAAACAGCAATCTAAAATGCAAATAAACCGTTTACAAAAGGTTCGTCAATACTGAATTTGAATAAGAAATTTGCCAAATTATTGAGCTATAGCCAAGTTGACTTCATTTATGAAGACTTATTTTGGTGGCCAAATTTGCTAATATTTTGCTAATTGTCGCCAAGTTTGGCGAGAATTTGGCACTAACAGATATGACTATATATAGTTTCATGCGTATGATTGAGAAAATGATTACAACAATGAAAGAAAATAATTTGCGAGAAATCACGTTCACTAAAACTTATAAATTAATCTTTTTTTTTTTTTTTTTTTTTTGTATTGTGCTGTCTTGTTTCAAAATGTCAGCCACCCTAGAATTTCAAACTGCTCTATCTCAGCCATTTTTTAAAATAGAGGTAAAACAAAAAATGCTCTGGAATCCTTGTAACAAGGCCTAACACTTAATTAAAAAATAAATTTGAATTTTTAACTTTTTTGTATGTTTATTTTAGTTTTAAAATTTTTAGTGGCCGCCTTCTTGAAACAAGATGGCAGACCAAGTTGGCCAACGAACTCGGTCGAGGCATTAGTGAGCTTAATACACACAGTTTCATCCAAATTAATTTATAAATACGAGCATTATCGTATGACATAATCCAGATATGGATATATCTATATATATATATATATAAATCAACATTTGAACGGAGGGTGGTTTTTTGGTCTGGGGTTCATGATCAGTGAAAATATATCGAAATTTTCCGGAATTGCTTTCCTCCGAACGGCTGCAATAGGTAGCTTTATACTTTTTTGTATTGAAAGTTACCTAAAAGTTGAGAACCACTGTTCTGACTTACAAAAAAAGATCCCCAACCCAGAGATTTTTTTTTTTTTTTTTTTTTTTTTTGAATGAAAATTTTGTGATACGCAAGACTTATGTGAGTATGTTGTATGTTTTATTTATTTATTTATTTTTGTTTGAATTTTATTTTAAGGGGTTAAATTTTACACTCTGAATATCTTTAGATTTTATTACTCAATAATAACTATTAATGAGAGAAAGAAAAAGTTTTACAGTAAAAGTCATTTATTTGTATTAGTTTTTCTGAATGCTAACAAAATATCAGTTGTTAACAGACAATGCAACAAAATTTGTACTTTCATTAATAAAATAATAACTGCCAAATATTCTAACAATATGTATTTTAGATTGTTACTTTTTTTTTTTTTTTTTCAAATGTTATTAATAGTTTATATTTTATTAGCATTCAACAAAATTTACAAAAAGAAGTAACATTTATCTTTAAACCTTTTCTCAATCTCTGATCATTAATGACGTATAAAATAAAATTTAAAAATATTCTTTGAGTAAAAGTTATCCTCTTACAGCAAATTCGGGCAACAAAAATAATTACATATAATGCACTTTCATGAGCCTACATGTCCTCAAAGTTACTTTTTTTTTCCATATTACAGACCTTCTTTTGTTAGTGTGTCCCATGATCATTATAAATTGCAAGTAAATTATGACTTGTTTAATTAGTGTGATAAAAATTGGACCATAGTTTCCTTTATGGTGTTATATTTTAGAAAGAAACAAGAATTTTAGCCATCTAGATTATCTCATTATCTGAAGCAATAATGTGCTAGTTTTATAAAAAAAAAAAAAAACCTGAATTTGGTTAAGTTATTAACATTATGTATATGTTACTAGATTAGAATGAAATGAAGAAAAAGCCTTTACAGGTTATCTTAAATCTTAAGTAAGACTGAAACATTATGAAAAATGATGCTGCAAGATAGGACTTTTTGCTAATTATTATGTTAAATTCCTGTCAAATCAAATATTGTTTGATTTAATGTTTCATGATTGGAAAATTTTCTCTAGTCCAAGAATCAAACTTATAATCTCTCACTAATTATGTTATGCATTTTTAACACTTATACATTTTTAACGCTTTCCAACATAATTGGAAAGTATTTATGAGTTTAGTTTATCTGTCTGCCTGTCTCTGCTCTAACTGGCGTAAATACAGGGTCATTCATAATTCCCTCCGGGGTTTCGAAATGTTATAGTAAAAAAACGAAGACGATTATGAAAAAAAGAAACATATGAAATTATTCCGAAACTATTCAAGTTTTACTTACATACATTACAGGTGTTCTATGTGTGAACCTTTGGTCACACGGCATACATCCATGCGATAGTCCAGTTCCTGCCATACTCCGTTTCTTTAAATTTCCGGTACCACACATGAATTGTTTTGTCAGTTGGTCCCTGTTTTCGATATTTATTATGAAAGGCCTGTTGAACTGACACCACTGATTCAGATTTAAAGAAACGGAGTATGGCAGGAACTGGACTATCGCATGGATGTATGCCGTGTGACCAAGGGTTCACACATAGAACACCTGTAATGTATGTAAGTAAAACTTAAATAGTTTCGGAATAATTTCATGTTTCTTTTTTTCATATTCGTCTTCGTTTTTTTACTATAACGTTTCGAAACCCCGGAGGGAATTGTGAATGACCCTGTATATTTGGATTGCATATAATTGATATATGTTGTTGAGGTTTACTAAGACCCATTAAATATGGAAAATTAAGCGTGTAGCATTTTTAGTTCATTTATAGTCACTCTCAAACGAATTCCGTTACATTTGGTCTATGGGGGAAAATCATTTGCGATGTATTTTTAAGGATGTTACACTATTTGAAACATATTGAAGTTGATATGCATCACTGAAGTGTACTGCAAGATGCTTACTGTAGAATATGGTGCACATAGAATTCATAGCTAATTTATAGGGACATGCAAAATAATTCAGTTACAGTACTGTCTATGAGCAATAATTGCTGGAAATGTGTTTTCAGTTGTGATATGCATTTTAGAATTTATCTAATTTTTTGCATATTACATGATGTATATAAAATCTATAAATCATATACAGGGATGCACAAAAGAAAGTATATTTCTGTTTACTTACTCCGCTGCTTGAAATTGCTGAAGGGACAGAAATTGCTGAAGGGGAATTTTCAACTGTGTTATGTGTTTCTTTACTAAGTTTTAGCATACTGTGTATATATATACAAATCTATAGATTATATACAGGGATTTACAAAAGAATTTGATTTCTTTTCTGACTATAGATGTAATTGCTGAAATTGGGTTTTCAAATGTATTATGCATTCTCCAAATTGTGTACTTAGACATCATCTTTAACCTTATTAAAAGAGGAAGTTTTGTTTACAGTATTCTGAATGTTTTGGAAAGTGTTTCATAATTTATTCTTGATGTATGATTTTTCTTTTCCGTTTTGTTTACATTTCAGAGAATATAATTTATTGGCCATTCATTTATATATTCTTTAAAAAAAACCTTAAAAATCTTTTAGGTGCTGCTTATAGATTTCAGATAGCTGCTGTATATTCCAATAACGATAATAAATCTGGCCCCATGTCTGCCAAATTTGTTCTTCTTAAAGATTCTCCTGTGGAAAAACCATCCCCAGCACCAGTAATAACTTCTGCTGAAGCAGCTAGCCCCTCAGCCATAACTTTATATTGGAAGGTATGTATTAAGAAATTATCTGATAATACTTTGAAAGTATGTCTGCTGTTTATCTAACAAATGCAGAGTATAAAAGTCATTTTTTTCTTAAATTAACTGTCAAGTAATATACATTTTACTGATTGCATCAAAAATTTAAATGCATTATTTAGAATATCTATACTAATAAAATAAAGTTTTGCTCTGTGTGTGTGTGTGTGTGTGTGTGTGTGTGTGTGTGTGTCTGCGTGTCTGCCTGTTGGCGATGGCTAGCAAAATCTAGCACACCTAGAAGTCTAACAATTTAGGTGTGGATAGTCCTAAGTCTGGCCATGTGCACCTGAGTCTCAGAATTTTAATATTTTGATAATTACCCAACATATTAATTATAATCTCATTAAACATCGTATCAAAAATGCCATCTTTTAAATCAAAATGGCTAAAGAAAAGAACTGCTGTTCTGGATTTGCAAGCGGAAATGAATGAATTCGAAATTATTTTACTAATTAGTGAATTTCAAGAAAACTAATTAAGATATCTATTATAAAATTTCTGGGCATATGTAAAAAAAATTCTGCATCCGACTATGCAATTTTTGAAAAATTTGGCTGGTAATTTTTCTTAATTTATGCAAGAATTTGCCAAGGTCAGTGAAATAAATCCAAGAAAGTTTCAGACAGAGATCTGCTTTCATTAAAAACTGAACTACAAAGAGATCTGTTTCTCTGGCCGATCCCTCTATTTAGTTTGCTGAAAATGAAAGGAAGTAATTGCCAATTTTTACTAATGAACAAAAAATTAGATAACTAATTAAGGTATAGATTTGAAATTAAGGATGGGAAGGGGTGTTATCTGCCGGCTATTTCAGTGTAGCGTCTTCGTTATGTTCTAATTATCAGAAAAATTTAATTCTTTTTTTTTTTAATGATTGTGTTAATGTAAGTGAAGGTGGTTTTCTTGAACATATTATTTGTTATATTTGCGGGTATGGGGACAGAGGTGGATTAACTCCTTGCTCTGATTTGTACAAAACAAATTCCATTTAAGAAATTTAACATTTTTAGCTTCTAACATAGCATTTTATAAATGTTATGTATAGAGAATACAGGAAATTTCAAATAACGATTTTCATAAAAATTAAATTTATGTTGCTAATAAAAGTACACAACCCATATATACCTGATGGATACCAACAATCAAAGTAAATGAATTGTTGTTAAGCACTTGACCAAGTGCCCTGGTGGGCAATCCTACAAGTTTCTTTATCTAACTGTGCATTCTTATCTCTGGTTCTATGGGCCCGATCACAACGGCCTCTTGATGATTTGACTGGGTTTTCGTTCGTGCTACAGATTTTAGTTCCACTGCCAGGAGGCTCATTATTTTCTAGAGTTGTATGGGCCTGATTTTAACGGGAATTGGTTCATTCAACTCCCTTTATACAACAGGTACACGTGTTGTATTTTCATTTTGGACAAATTGCGCCTCCCTGGCGGTGGAAAGCAGAATTAAAGGCTTGCTATATGGTGCCAGAGGCAGCAGGGACACGATTTGGAGTTTCGTTCAGAAGGTGGTTTCTTTGGAACAGGGTGTGCCCCCTGGTGGTGGAAAGTGGAACTAAAAGAGTTTGCAGCGTGTGCGTTGCATGCCTACGGTGCTGCAGGAAACGGGAACACGTGTTGTAGCTTCGTTTTTATCAGAATGTGCCCGTATCAGCAGAAAGTGGAAATAAAGGATTTTCAGTCGCCGTGCAAAGCACTTTTAAATAAATAATTTTATACAAAATCAGCTTAAAGATATAAAATCATACAAACTTTAGGTTTGTTTAATTTTATTATCATGGCACGAGCAATGCCGGGCGGGTCAGCTAGTCTATATTAATAAAAGGAAGTTTCACTCTGTGTGTGTCTGTCTGTTGGTGAAGGTTAGGAAAATTTAGCGCACCTAGAAGTCTGAAAATTTAGGTGAGGATACTCCAAAACCTGTCCTAGTGCACATGAGAATCGGAATTTTAATATTTTAATTATTTACTGAAATATTAATTAAAATCCACAAACAACTCTCATCAAAAATACACTTTTTTCTTCGGTTGGTTGGTTGTATAGTCTTCAGAGAAATAATTAAATAAACCAGAGTAGCGATGCATAGATAAGGAATTCGAACAAAATAATGTTAATATGGATTGCAGTTACCGGCGTACATCCATGCTAATGTAGCGCCACCTGCACATGACAAATTACACAGGCAAGATGCTTAACATGCTGTTAGGCCCGTTTTTCTTCATAATAATTAGCTGAGTTAAGGGGGCTTTTTTTTAATATAACATATATTATTATGATAAAGATTATACAATGCCCCCACTGCCAAGAACTGCAGGAATCCACACCAAAGAAAAATATCTGAATATTTCACCTACATTGCCCCCTCCTCTCTCCCTCTTTCCAAAATGTCCATTTTCCTGCTTTTGCCCTCCTTCCATCACATTAGATCTTTAGTGCTGTTTAATTTTTAAAAAATTCTACCCATTTTGTTACTTAAACAATAAATAACTCATGTAGTTAAATAATCATCTTAATTCTTCCTTCCATTTTTTTATTTTGTCTGCCTTATTTGTTATTTTGAAGTAAGTACAAATAAATAATCAGCCTTCTGAATTTCTAATGCCATACCACTCAAATTTCCCCTCTCTCTCCATTTGAATGTTTAAAAGTTGTATTTACAAAAATCAAATTATATATTCAAGAATGCTTATTATTATTCATTAGTTTATTCAATTTGTTGGTTCTTAATTTTTTTTGGTTTTGGTCGTTAAAAGTCTTTGATTTTCATCTAAAGAAATGTGTACCGGGCTTGCAGCTTTTTGCTACCTGCATTTTAAATTAATTTATCACATTGTTTGTTTGTATTTTAATAGATTGGTACAATGTTCCATCCATTTATTTAATTTGTGTTAATGTAATTGTATTTTTGATGGAATTTTTTTTTATTGCATAATAAAGTTCTTGATTACACATATGTTGTTTAATTTCTTTTTTCTTTTTTTAATAGCATGAACAAAAAAATAATGTTCCTGTGGTGGGCTATTTCATTCATTATCGAGCTACTCATACTGCTGGCAAGTATTTGAAAGTTACTGTCCTTGGAGCTAATACTCGTTCTCACATAATTTCTCATCTTCTTCCTGATACTGGTTACGATATAAAAATGCAGAGCTTTAATGAGGCTGGAACCTCTGAATTTTCTAATATATACATGAGCAAAACTAAACGTAAGTTTTTATTTAAGTGTTGCCTGTAATTTGTAATTTAGTTGATTCTTGTACTATTTAATATTTTATTTGCGAAATAATGTATTTACTTGTCATTTTTAAAAATAAAATTTTAACTTAATCTTCTCACTGACACACCCATGTTAATACGTTCACTACAATACAAGCATTATTTAAATTAGTATAATTCTATGGATATAATGCAATTTTACTACATACATACATTAATACTGTCAAGGATTACATTCATATATATATATATATAATTGAGTTTTTTACATAACGTTGGAAGAATCGTCTTGTTTAGCATTTAAAATTAAATACAGAGAAAACAACATTACAATTTTGCTCTTTTGCTGGACAGTCAGAGGGATAACATGGTCAAGAAATGTCATGAACTTTTTATATCCTTCTCAATTAAGTCAGCCAGTCCAATTCTTATTTAGTTTGCTTCAATACTTAAAATTCATAAAAATGTTGTTGTTATTTGATTTTAAATATCTTGCCTGTAGATAATTATTTTTAAGTCTTCAGATAATTGTTGCAGATTGCCAGACAATTTTATATTTTCAACATTAATCATCTATTTTGCTTTGGTAAAGAAATTGAACTCTAGGGTGAATTAATGGATATATAATAATTAGTATGATATAAAAGCACATTCTATTTTCTTGTTTTTTGTGTGTGCATATTATTGCTGTTTTTTTTAAAAAAATCATGATTTTTATTTTATATAGTTAAAATTTTTTTGAATCTCTCTCTTTATAGAACAAGAAAAAAAAATTATCGAATATTTTTCTTAGCTTAACACTTTACTTCAATATGCTTTAATACTTTTATTTATTTATTTATTTTAACTGCTATTCATATTGTAATGTAATTGTATAATTTTTCTCTTCAGCTGCTGAAGTTGTGCCAGGAACTCGTGTTCGCAATAAGCCCCATCAGTCAGAAGGTGCTGACATATCTCATACTGAAACTGTATCTTCTAAGAATTCTGAAAGTAACTTAAAACTGTACATCATAATAGGCTCAGTATTTGGAGTACTTATAATCATTGTACTCTCTTGTATGTTTGTATTTGTTCGACAGAAACACAGTATGGAGGCTGCATGTGGTACGTATTTTTTTTATATATATATATATATATATATATATATATATATAATATTTTTTTAGGTTTTCCTTTAATAGGAATAATAATATTATTGGGTACTTCTTTGTCATAGCAGTCTCCCATTTACGATTATGCAAAGTTGCAGTAAATTTTTCCAAGGTCATAGCTAAGCTCGTGAAGTGCAAACTTAGTGCACACATATAATAAAAATAAGAAAATAAATACCATTACATTAAATAATATCATACTTTATGTTAATAATAAGAATATATTACAATATTTTTAATAAATGCAAACAAATATTTCATTGCAATACTTCACAAGAATAACAACTTTTGAATTTTTTAACACTTCTCTCATGTAATTGTTCCAACCAACTGTTGCATTTTCACCTATATATAGCTGCTTCTTACGCCATTTTATGGATGTTAATTCCTCTCTGCCCAACAGTACATAAACCTTAAAGCAGTTACAAACAGCATTCTCAAAGCACTAAGCTAATTTCCAACAGAGAGGCCTTCCTTTTTTTTAAAATAATAATTTTTTGTTGCATCTCCATATAGACTATGCGAAAACAGTCATGATATGAAACTGTATGTTGCTAATGATGATCATTAGTTACACACAATTTCATATCATAACCATTTTTGCATAGTTTTTTTTTTGTTTAAAACACCCGTCTTTGAAAAAAATTAGATTGCATCCATCTCAGTAGTAGGATATTTTCCATATTTATAAAAATAAATTGAGGTGATTAAAGAAAAAAATAATACAACAGGCAATTAAAAAAATGAAAATTATAAAAAATGTTCTGAATTATCTATGATATTATTCCAAGTTGGCATGAAAGCTATAGTGGCATAAGATAATGTAAAAGGTTTCACACATAATATTAACTTTAATACTGGACATACACCGGGAATTTTACTATTATATTGCAGTGAAAATATGCTAAATACCCAGTACTAAGGTGGGGAGGAAAATGTAGCAGTTGTTTCAGCAAAGGTTAAATAGTGTCTCAATTAGACATTGTTTTAAACCTTAAAAAAAAAAAAAAAAATCCAGTAAATCACTGGCAGATTCTTTTGAAAAGAGCATCTAACATTTTTGAAAATGCATTGTCTGTCAACACTATGTTGTAGTGATAAATTATTGCCAAAACAAGGGTGTAATTCAAGAATTAATGATATAACTTGATATATTTATGAAACCCATGGCATCAGCATTATTTTAGGATGAAATAATGAGCACATTAAACAGATGATTTCATGATTTATTGATGAATAATTTTTATTATAAGATTTATGGACAAATGAATTTATTTTGCAAGAAAAAATTAATGAAGGTGTATTGATATGTTTTTCATATTCAATCTATTATTTCATAAATTTATTGATCATTAGAATGTAAGATTATTATAGGAAATGTTTAATATTAGTATAAGTGAGAATGCCTATATTTTGAATGAGTTATTTATGTTTGGGAAAATTGAATAATAAATCCTTCAGATTATTTTTTAATGATCTCTAAACAAGGAAGTTTTCAATGTATTATTTCTTGACCATTAGAAAGATGAATTGTGTTTGTATTTAATTTTTTTTTCTATAATTATCTCTCTCAAAGGAAAATATTCCATGATAGCTATTACTTTTTTAAAACCGAAATAGATGTGCAATACTTGCACCTTTTTTTAAGGAACCTACAAAAATGAAATTATGTTAAATAGCGATGTAATTTAAAAGGAACATTATATATCTAGTTTTCTTATTTTTAGGAGAAATTTTGAGAATTATAATTAAATGAAAAGAAAATAATTAATGTATGATAATTGATATCATAACATCAGCGAAAAAACAATATGTCGATAGCATAAACACATGCTGTTTCTTTAGGACAGCAAATCATTTGATGAAATTTTACAACCTATATCTTTGTCACTTGGTGATTCAACCTTAGAGGCGGCTATAACAAAGAAGTACCTATTATTGTATGAATCTGTTAGAGGAACTTCAGGTATTGTGGAATACCAAGGTTTCTGTTTGGTAAATTCCTGCCACCAAGCGGCAACTTCTTAAGAACATTTCCAGAATGCCCCCAAAACGCACAGTTCATCAGTCGGCGTCAGGACGCGTTGTGTGAATAAATATTTGTTTTTCGTCTTTGGAGATAATTTTTCAATATTTTTTGTTCACTATTAGAAGTAATATTTTTTTCATTGAAATTAAGCATAATGTACATCAAAACACTAACAGTTTATCATGTAATACTTGTTTTTTAGCTCACAATTCCCACCAATAAACATAGAGTAATTTTTTCCCCAAATCGGCGGTGTTAGTTATATGGAATACCAATATCTCATAATATTCCATGATTATGGTGGCGCAAAAGCAGATCCATACATTTGTGATTTGCGTAAATCTGAAGTATGAACTAAAGTATATTGGCTGACTATCTAGACACTATATTTTGATCATGCTCTCTTGATACCATTACATCTGTTTTATGCCACATTTTGTTCGTTTTCTACATTTTTAACTCCCTATTCAATATTTCCCGACTATCTCACAATATCCTCAAAATACGTTTATTATTACTTGTTTGCAAGTGATGAAATTTCATAAAATAATTTTTGTCTATAGGAACTATTCACAGATAGTTGAAGTTTGTAATTGTATTCAGTCATTGGGTTTTAAACAATTTCGGGATATTGTACTGCCCCAAATGTAAATAGTATTCCATAACACCCGACTATAATTACCATAACACCCGATCATTATTAATATAAGTTCCTCTACTATATTAAAATCTGCCTGTCTGTTTCTTTTTCTCCACTACTCATCAGAAGCACAGCATCAGCTTATGCATCGCACCCAAAGAAATAAAATATACATAAAATACTTAAATACACAATCATAACACCATAATAATATTTAATTTAGATGAATGTGATTCAGAAATTAATTTTAAAAAAAACCTTCAAAATATGAATTTTCAATGTCTTTTTTAAATAGATCTAAACTAGATTCCTTTAAACCAGTGTGCAGTGTCGTCAGATGAGGAATTCTATTATTTAAAATATCTATAACTTTTTAAACTAGTAATCTTCACTTTATTTTATCACAGAATTTTTATCATTAAAAAAATCTAAAATTACTATTCTGAAAAAGTGGTTGATATTTTTAATAAAAAGTTCCCAGTGTGATCCAGTTGTGGCCCAGTCTTGATGGCACCAGTATATTCCAAAAGTAATCTATATCTTATTAAAATTCTTTAATTAAATAAGGATAAGATTTCTACACACTGCAAAGTGAAATGAATGGCATCCTGATCATCCAGCTGGGGTAATATTCGTAATCAGTATGTCATTCATTTCACTTTGCAATAGGCTATGTGATGCTGTTATTGCAACCCCCAAAACCCCTGATGGGTGGAAGGCTCAGAACTGACTGGCTGTTTCCTTATTTATACCATCTAATCTTATCTGCCATTAGGGCTGGATTATTTATCGATATATTGG
The DNA here is from genome assembly GCA_963931845.1 of Maratus michaelseni. Classification (NCBI taxonomy): domain Eukaryota; kingdom Metazoa; phylum Arthropoda; class Arachnida; order Araneae; family Salticidae; genus Maratus; species Maratus michaelseni. The sequence goes on from OZ007587.1 coordinate 161,838,367, forward strand.
TCAAATATTAATATTTTTTAATTATCGCAATACTGATATCTGAGCTCTGATTCTGACGATATATCCCAATAACGATAGCTAAGCTGAAACTCTACCGATATATCCCAACAATATTTTTTTTCCCGCAGCGCGACGTCCAATTCCTAGAAAAAGCACCGAAATTGCAGTACTAATATCGGAATAATCATTTCCTCCCATTCTTTTATTCCTGCCTGCTTCATTCAAAGCCGAATATCCCTTCTAATGATTATCTCTTTTTCGTCGTTATTCCAATATATCCCGATACAATCTATGCTTTACTTTTATTTAAACAAACCGCATATTCCCCTGTTCATTTGTTTACTGAATAAAACTGTTATCGTCTGTGTTTCAATACCGTCGCTGCTTAGACTTATTGCAATATATCCCACATATTGATAAGTCCAAATCCAAACGAATAAAGAAGCGCTTAAAATATGTACGAGTTAGTTGTAGTGTCGATAATATTACCAGAGCTTAGCAGCTGGAAAGCTCGGTTCGCGAGCAACCAATCAGAATGCGAAATGGTAAAATCTCGCCTTTCAGCCATGTTGGTGAAGCTAAGCTTCCACATTATTTCACTGTGATTCGTTTCTTTTGAGAGGAGCTTCCTAGCTATTAACGTCTACTATTGCGAGCGCTGAATAGCCAGTGTTTATTCTATTTCTATTTCCTCTGTTGTTTTATTGTTAGAGAGCGCGCGAATCCGATTGATTTTAATGTATGCTGTCTTGATATTTTAGCTTTAAACGAAGTCAAAAAAGTACATTTTAATTAGTATAAAACTATTCTGAAATGTGATTTGAATATTTATATTTAAAAAAAGATTTCAATGTTGTATTTATGTATAGTAAATAGATAGGATGCTGTAAATACAGTGAATTTAAAAAAAAAAAATTTCTATTAAGAATGCATTGGTATCTAAGAGAAAGATTGAAAAACAATATTTCTGCAGCATCTGTCATCCATTAAAAGCAATTTAATTACAAGTAAATTAGCCCGACATGTGGCATTAAACTAATTTCAGTTTTCGCTTTTGCTTTTTACTTATTTTAATAATATTAAAATCAGCAACGTCCTAAATTTAAGAACATTTTATTTTAGTTTCTTTTTTTATAATATTCTTAGTTATACACGAGGATATTAAATAGTCAAAATAGTGCATAAAATAGGAAGAATAGGGAGCATACTATTTTGAAAGAAAACCACTATCCAAGCAATGGTAAAAGCCAAATAGATATCGAACAATGTGTGCTTTTCCTAAAATATTTCTGTTTTGTATAAATATGAAACTATAATATTTAACGGATGCTGTGTGAGCAAATAGGTATAGAGAATTTATTCGTTGCTTTCTACACCTGTTTTTACTTTGTACTTAAATTGCTGTTTGTACTTAAATTGCTTCTACCATACCATTTATCTTTGGAAATTAACATTTTTTCTATTCCCACACACTTTAAGGTAGTTATCGCGATATATCATCAATATCAATATTAATTCATTGATATATTGCGATATTAAATTTCTGATATCGTCCAGCCCTATCTGCCATATGTACCAAAATATCCTATGTTAAAATTGGTTGTGAAAGTGTGATACTCCCCCCCTCCCTCCCCATACTATTACTCGATTGACTATCTGTCATATATCTGCACCTTGTCAAATGTGCAAGGAATAGCAAGGGGTGCATGAAATTCCTGTGGAGTTGTGTCGATGTTGGGTGACATGGTAAATAACATTTTGTTTTTATGTAACTCATTCTTTCTATTTTGGTTTTAATTGTGATTGCACGTGTTACACATTAAGGATGATATATTAAAAAAAATAAATGAAATAGATTGGTCATAAGCATAATAGGGTTTAAATATAAACTTTTAAGAATGTAAGTGCGGTGGCACTTCTGCTGAAAATACTGCATATAGTTGACAAAGGCAATTGTAGAATTATAACTGTATAATCAATGTTATATGTTGATCATCCCAGTAGACAAAACCAAAAAAAAAAAAAAAAAAGATTGTAAAATAATGTAGTTGCTGCTAGAAATAAAAGTACCATTTAATAACTTTTATCACCAAAAGCCATCAGCCTGATGTTATATATTTAATAAATGTATACTAAATGACTGTTTTGTATTATTTTAATTTGCTTTTATTTTATTTAGTATTTTTAACGGTTACGTATTTAACAAATGTTTATTAAACTACTGTTTAGAGCACGATTGGGGATTAGCAATTTTATTAGAGGTATTTACATATGTGTGAATAAAAAAAAAAATTATGAAGCTGTAAAATGTGGTAGACTAATTTAGGAATGACTATTTTTGGATCTGAAATGCACAATGTCCTTAATAATTGTATTTTGTCATTAAGTTAAATAAATTGGTATTTTTTATCAATCAAAGTAACATTATTTGTAAAATCACATTGAAGTTATTGACTATAAATAATTTTTCAAATGCATTCTTTTCATTGTAGCAAATGAAAGTGACCATGATGATCCATTGAGCCACAGAAATGGATATGCCGTAAGTAATGGCTATCTTGCTGTGAATAAAATGGGAATAAATGTTAATCCATTGTCTCATTTAGATATAGAAGATAGTGAAAAGCCTGATGAAGTAAGAATTTTCACTAAGTCATGCTTTCAAAATTTATACTCAAACAAATTTAATAGGTAGTAGAATTATTAAATATCATGATGTTATAATGATATAATTTCAGGAAAATCAATTATAATCAAGTATCAAGTTTTATTTCTTTTGTCATTCTCAATATATCTCAAGTTTTTCAATTGTTCATTTTTGCAAGGAGTGTTAATAAAGTGGTACACTCTAATCTTTTTCAACATTGTCTTTCGGGTTTGAATAGAGTTAACAAGTACTGACAATGCAGTAGTAAAGTTAATATTTCAATCATTATTAAAAACCATAAATGTGTTAATGTCATTAAGACTTTTGTTTGTCTTACTTTTCACATTTCGTCTTGTTTTTACTTTTTTAATTTTTGTATGTGTAATGAAAATTTAGCATAAAAGAATTTAGAGATGTCATTAATTAACAATAGAGTTAATGAAAGAACATCATAGTAAAGTAATGTGACACATTATAACAAAAGCGAAGATTTCAGTGAAAAATGCTACCACTTTACTTATAAAAGTCCTAAAATAATAAACTCAATCAGCTAAAACTTTTTTATATATGTATCAAATTTCTTACAGGATTTTTTAATACTTAGTTAGCACCTAGTTTGAAAAAAATCGGAGTGTACTACTTTACTAATTCTGCTTGTCAGATTTTTAAAATTATGTTGATGATTTTGGTTTAATTAAATAATGACTTAACATTGAATTGTATGCTATGTTACTATCAGAAACGTACAATTTTTTTTGTAATGGTGATAAATCTTACTTATTTACTGATTGTGTCTAAAATTATAATCGAAGAAATTTAAGTGTAATTCGAGGAAAAATCTATAAATATAAAACTTATTATCTATCTAAAGTTTTAGAAATCATTGTAACATTTTATTTTTTCCTCTCAATTTTGCATTATATGCAATAATTATCTGAATTAAACATTTTAAATTAATATATTTTGTAGCTGATCTCTGTGAATTAATTTAATTCTAATAATTATTTTTATTTTATTTTAATAAAACTTATGTCTAGCTTTTTCGCAGTTAAAACTGCCTCTGATAAAATTTTATATCTTTTGCTTTTAATGTTTATCTTTAAAAAATTGTCTAATTTATCTTTATTTTATCATATATGTTTTTCTCTTTAGCTCGAAGATATTGTTTCTAACAATAATGAAATAATACGTCTCCAGACATTCAGCATAAATGCAGATCATACTGTTGATCCATTACTTAATGGTAAGTTTTGTCATTGAAATGACTAAATTTGAGAAATAGCAAAAATAAATCATCAAATCATATAGTATTATCAGCAGTGTAGCTAAGATTTTAAGTGTCCCTTCTTACGCTTTAAAAAAAAAGTAATACACTTGAATTTTGATTTAACAATTTTAAAGAGCTTGAAAACCATTATTAAATCAGAGAGCCATTTGTATAAATAAAAAAATGCATACAAATTGATTCTTAATGTTTCACAAATTTACCTATTGCTTGAATTTAATTATATTTTCTTTTTGACACATTCAATCCACACTTTAAAAAATATATATTGACAATTGTTTTGTCATTTTCTTAAATGTAGCTGATGATATGGATATCTCTGTTGTTCCAAAAGCCTATTTTAAATGCCTATGCTTATCAAACAGCATTAAGTATTTTTCTCTGCATCTAATCCAGCATTTGCTTCAATTGAAGTGATTTTCAAGATTTTATTATGATCTGTGTCGGAATCTGAATGTAAATCAGACTGATTTTGGTTGTTTTTGTCATAAAGTTTCATAAACAGGGACATGAGTCATAGTTCACACAATCTATAAATGAAAAATTCTGGCTAAAAGCTATACCAAATTTTTGTTTCAAATTCCTCTAAATCAACTCTTATTCATCACATATCAATCCAAAGATAGAGAAAAAAGTTGATAACAAAAAAGACATTCAGAATATTTGAAAATCATCAAAATTATTATTAAATAGAGGAAAACTAGCGACCGATAAAGTATATCGTCAAATTGGAGTTATACTGTATTTCCAAAAAGAAGTGATATGCATGAAAAATCTTAGTAGTTATTCCTAAAGCAAGTATACTGAGTCAGAGTATAGGCTCATTGATAAGTACTGTATTTTGAACGTGCTTATTGTTGTTTGTATTGCATAGGATTGAAATATAAAAAAACAGAAAAAATTAATATTCTATAAATACAGAAAAAATAAAATAATGCTAGAGCTTTAAACGGATACAGGTAAAGCCTTTATTTCTGATGGAATGAAAATTAAAACTGAATTTAAATTGGGTTTTGGAACTGAACCAAAATTGTTTTTTGCTCCGAATGTTTTTAATATGTTAAAAAACATTTTTATTTGTAAATGTTCAATTAATAAAATTTCCGTTATTTAAAAGATAAATTAAAATATAAACATTATTACAATTTAAAATACGTTCACATCATTTACTTCTGATCTTTAAACTTTTTTTTTTTTTTTTTTTAACATATAAGGCTTGTCAAAAGTTAAATCGGAAATTTTGTGTACTGAAGCTAATTAAACTGACAAAAATGAAGGTGTGGGAATGGTAGTGCCAACTTAAACACATACCTGAAGCACCATAACGAAAAATGTATACAATAGAAACAAAACTTTATTTTTCTTGTATTTTCAATAATATAGATGTTTTATGTTAAGATGGAGGATTGTCCTTTAAGATTAAAAACAAAGTTGGTTGAATATGAAAGTTTAACCTGTTACATTAGAGAAAGTTTTTTGTAGAAAATCTAGGGTGTAAAGAAAAGAAAAATTGTGTAATTTGGCATAATGATATTTTATGCTAGCTTAAGTATATATCTTTTAACAATTTATAGAAATTATTATTATTATATATTTATTAATTTTAATGCTAAGTGAAAATTTTCATGGGGAGCACTTTGAAATGGTACAAAGTGTAACTTCACAAGATGGATTTAAGCAAGCCCAAATAGCCTTGTTTCTAAAAAGTTTATTAATAATTTCTTGAATTTTTATAAAACTTTTCTTCAGATACCCAGGATAGTTAATAAAACATTATTTACACTATCTCAAATTTCACAAAGTTTTAAAACTTCAAAAAATTTCCTAAGATTTTTGTGTGAACATTTTAGTATTTTAAATGAAACTTTTTTCTTTTTTAATCCGGGCTTTGAAATGAAAACCAAAATCGTTCATTTAAAATTTGTCTTCATTTGTATTTGTGTAAATACAAAATAAATAAATAAATACTGTCAATACTATCATCAAAGTTAACAGCTTGAAGCACTGTTTTGACTATTTTGATAGTGATATTTGTTGCAGATTTTTGTATTTGATACAAAGATCAGTCATTAATCACTTTGGTAGAATCTCAAATCAAATGGAGTTTATTAAAGTTTTTTTTAAGTGTCGAGTTTGAAAAAGCATGCAACTTGAAAGATTTTAATGTATTGTTATAGTGTTAAATTGAATGCTTGAAATGCAATTTACATATAAGCTTTTTTGTTTCTATTGATTAAAGGAAAATTTTCAAAGTATCGATGAATCAGAAGTGGTATATTTGACTAACGAAAAATGGGAATAGATACTTAAAATAAAATACCAAAGATCAGAACTTTTGAAAATCACTGTGATAATAGAAATGTGATTTAGGTGTGTAAAGAAAATGAACTTCAAATTATTTCATGTACTATTTCTTGATATTACAAACACAAATTATTTAAGGCGCTTATCATTCTTTTTTAACTCATCAGTATGAAAATTATTTGAAAATAGTAATTATATGTATAGTTGAGTATGTTAATATTTGCTAATCTCGTGACTTCCTGTGCCATATTATTTAATAGTACATCTATTAAGCATTATAGAAATGTTTTAAATATAAAGGCAGAGGAAAATGTTCTGAATTTTTATATATATATATTATTTTAGATTAAGACTTGCATTTAAAAAAAAAATCCCTTGCTTCTTATATAAAGACTATAGTTTGGATTGAGGGTAAAATTTATTCAATGACTTCATTTAGGTGCATGTAATCACAATAAGAATTCAATTCTATAAACATCATAGACTTTTTTAAGGTCCAGGCTCTCAAAATTTCCTGAAATTTGATGTTCTGACTCTCATAAACATTCAAAATATTAATTTTTAACTGGCTAGCTTCCTCGCAAAATGGTAGAGCATGGGTAATCACGATGAAAAGAAATCAGTTCTGTACAGTATGCAGAAATGATACATTCTAGTGAAGTTCCCCAGTTTTTAATATACATGCAATGACAATACACCAAGTTAAATCCATCTATATAGGGTAAATTGTTTAATATACTTGACAGAGAAGCTTCATATTTTAGGTAGCTTTCATTACAAAAAGCTACCTATTGCAGCCATTCGGAGGAAAGCAATTCCAAAAAATTTTGGTATATTTTCACCGATCATGACCCCCAGACCACCATCCATTCAAATGTTGATTTATATATAATATCCATTTATATATATATATCTGACATACGTCATGCTGTAACTCTCTTACTTATGAATCGATTTGGATGCGACTTGTATGTGTATAGAGCATACCAAGCTCTTGACTGAGTTCGTTGACCAGCTTAATCTGCCATCTTGTTTCAAAATGGCAGCCAGTTAAAATTTTTAAAAATTCAAAAAGATGTACAAAATATTATAAATTGAAAAAGTTGATTCCGTTAAGTGTTTGAACGTGATACAAGGATTCTGGAACATTTTTTGTTTTGGCTATATCTTAAAAAATGGCTGAGATAAAAAGCAGCAACCTGAAATTCTAGGTTGGCTGACATTTTGAAACAATCTGATATTTTTTATTCTGCAACTCTCGTATTTATGAACCGATATGAATGTGACTGATCATGTGTACAGAATATACCAAAGTCTCGAACGAGTTCGTTGGCCAGCTTCATGTGCCATCTTGTTTAAAAATGGCAGCAAGTTAAATATTTTTAATTTTTTTTTAAAATTCAAAATGTGGTATAAAAAATTATAAACTGAAAAAGTTATTTCCGTTAAGTGTTAGATTGTGATACAAGAATTTCGGAACATTTTTTGTTTTGGCTTTAACTTAAAAAATGGCTGAGATATGGCAGTTTGAAATTCTAAGGTGGCTGACATTTTGAAACAATCAGATTTTTGTTATGCTGAAATTCGCATTCAAATTCAGTATTAACAAAAACCAGGATTGAGTCTGCTATAAGTGGGTTCCGAGCATTTTAGTTTCGGGTGTTTGAGTAAAATGTGTTGAATTTTTAAAAACATGGACTATGAAAGCTACCTTTTCCTCCCTGTACAGGGCAGAAGAACTTTTTGATATTCATCCATTAATCATAAAATTTTACCAGCTATTTTATTATGAGGGCACCTAATCCAATGCCTAGCAGTGCACACACTGACAGGAGGAGGGGTGGGGGTACTGTGGCTGCAGTCCCAGCCTGTCATTCACTCAGTTGCGCTCGGCAGTGTTTTAAGTTGTATCATTTCTTTTTTAAAATCATACAAGGTTTCTACAAAAAAAAAACAGGTAAATAAAATAACTTTGCTTCTGAAATGATGAGGAAAAAGTTTTGTTTCAAGTGCTATCTTTTTTTCCCTTTTTGCAGCTCCAAAGCTTCGCAAGTCCGATATAACAGCTTATTGCTAAGCTATTCTTTCAGAATTTTTAACCTTTTTGTACCTTCTTACCCTTTTGCCTTCTTGGAAAAACACCACTATTCTGCCACTGCATTCATTTTCTAAGAAATTGAAGCCCCTTCCCTTTCTCCTCCCCACTGCCCGACATCCAATTCTTTGTCTGAATGTCAGGGACAGGTCTTTGAACAGTACTTTGTGTAACAACTAAAGATTTAGGAACATTGAGAATTTTCTTCGTATTTTGGTCTCATTAATAGACTATGTATAAGACAAGCAAATAAATAAAAGAGTATGTTTTTTTCATAAACTTTTAATGAAGATTTTAGGAAGTGTGATTGCTTTACTTTTCCTTGATCTTTATAAATGTTTTTATTTAATTTTTGGTAAAAAAAAAAGTTCTTACTTAGTTTGTTTATCCTTTGAATAAGTTTGACTTGAAGAAAACCATTGTTTTTATTGCATATTTTTATGTGGCATTAAAAAAGAAAAGAAAAAGTGTAAATAATATTGGCACATCTTATATTAGTTTGATTGTTTATGAAATATTCTCTATTGTCACCTTGTTATCTTACTAATTTAAGTTGTTTATTATGAATTTCATTATTTAAATAGCCTTACATACATCCTTATTAAAATTTCTATATTCGTGTACATATTTTTTAGGTGTGTTCGTAATTATATAAATACGTAGCACCTATTGTCGTCGCTTGGTCCGTCCGTCTGTCTGCATATAACAACGCAAAAACTACCCAACCGAATGGCTTGCAATTCAAAATATATTATCTTTGCAGAATTTTGTCGAGACATTTCAAATTTTATTAAAATCGAATCAAAACTTTAGGAGATATCTATATATTTAAAACGCTAAGCATTTTGTTTCGACAATCCGTGAGAACAAACTACTGCATCAAATTACACCATTCTTTTTTTAAATGAAAGATATTTGGACACAGATTTGTTATCGTGCATTCATTTGTTCGAAAATTTAATTAATTAGCCGTAATTTTCAATTAAACTTTTACTTCTGCTTATGACGTCATAAAGTCGGCAATCGGATTAACGCCCACTGTTGCGACGTACAGAGTTTATTTTCTGAACTCGATGATTGCGAGCATAAAAAATAAATATTAAGTATTAAAAGCACGTGACTTTTAGGCCGAATTTTTTAATTTGTAAGTTATAATATAGTTAAAATGTTTAAGTATTTCGGTAAAAATATTTATCCGTGTGTTTTATAAGCAAATAAAAATTCATATTTACTGTGACGTCACGGAAATATTGTCCATTGGGTTCATTTTATCGTTAAGCATTACAACTTTGTTGATGCCATTTTTTTCATTACAATTAAATGCAAAATATATTTTTATTTGTATGCAGGGTGCTTAAGCATAAATGTACGTGTGAAAAGTTTGTACCGGTGAAAATGACGTTATGCTTAGCTTGAAATGCATTTTAACATTGATAAAACTAAAAAGAAAAATTTATATGATTGTGTCAACATGGCGTAATATTAACTGATATTTCAATTTTTAATTTTAAAGATTAGAACTGGAGCCTTTATTGGTTGCTCCATCTTGATTGCATACCTTGATTACATGTTACCAATTACTTTTTTTAAATTATAGGATTAAGTTATAGGAATTATAGGATTTAAATTATTAAGGTTTCCTTTTTTAATAAAAAAAAATTCACAAAAGTAAAGAATTTCAGGAAAAAAAAAAACTTGAAATAATGATTGTATTTTTAGCTAGAATAAACAATGTAAGGCTAATATTTTACAGGAATTATTTTGGTAGGTTTGTTATAAGTTCATTTAACAGTTCCTTATTAGCGGCAAAGTCATATTTCTTTCACAGTGAATTTTTCTTTCGATGTCAAAAAATGGTAGTCTACTTTTGGACGCCAGCTAAAACAGTGACAATTTTTAGAAATACATAACGGTTGAGACAACAAACGGCGCTATCGCTTTAGCTTTCATCGTGCTTACATCACTTCTAAATACTACATTTTCAACTTCAATTCTTACATCATCAATTAGAAAAAATTAGCTTTTGATTGAAATTTATTTTAAAACTGCCGCTTAATTTAACGACTTTTTAAATAATTTTCAAGCATGAAATATTTTTCAATTCTATCTCAACAATGACCATCCGTTTGTTTTAATAATGTAAAATAGCCCCTTGGAAAGTTGCAACAATTGAAAATAGGTATCCCTAACCTTCATGAAAAGTGAAAATAAAATAATAAAAACCTGATAAATCATAAGATCAGATTATCCATAAGATTTTTCTTTTTAGAGTATTTTGGCGCTAATATAAAATCTGTCAAAAGAAAAAAAAAATATTTTGAGTTTATGATTAACATAAAATTGATATGTTGAATTCGTTGATGTATATGTTGAATCAGAATATGCTAGGAACTGTTATTTATTATTTTTTTAAAGATCCATTGGATATTTAACTGTATAAGAGACCGACTGTGATGGAAAAGGAATAATCATCCTGATTATGTAAAGGGATAGAAGAAACCATACAAATAAATTACAACTGAAAACATTAAAATTCTTCCTCATCTGCATATTAATTTATTATTTTTAACAAAAATTCTTCATTTTTACATAAAAATTGATTAGCTTAAAACAATGGATGCGTTTTAGAAGATATGGATTTGAAACGAACAATGATTAAAGAGGACATTTTAAAACTTTTAATTTAAACATTTTAAAACTTTTTTTAACGTCTAATTTCAACGGTGCCTTTGGGCAGATGCAATATATATGCGCATAGGAGCTCATTCGATTGCATTATCACAGAGAGGGGAGGGGTGCTTATACTATGTTCTTTTATTTACTGAATATGAGATGAAAGTAGAAAATTTGTATTATACTTTATGATAGGACTATTTGTATGATACTTTATAGATCCATGATTTTTTTTTTTTTTTTGTTGCAGGTAATATGGTAGTAATGTCAAACTGATTTGCATTACACATTTGTTTACGGAGTGTTCATTTGGAGTTTGCATCGGAAATAGCATTTCACTGGGGGGGGGGGGGGGGATTTTTTTAAATAAAATATTTGAAAGACTGTTTCATACGAAGCCCTACTTAAATAATAAATAAGCTTATTTTACTGATATTGTTATAGTATTTTTTCCGTCACGTTTTGACGGGTTCCATCTAGTTAATAAAAATATTTATTAAGAAATTTGAATTTTTTTTTTTAAATCTGTGCTTTTTTGTTATAGGAGCTTCCGAAGTTCAATTGTCAAGCGACCGAGATACTTATTTTATTACAGAAATTAATCTGAAGACGATATAATTCATTTCAGAGAATTAAAAATCAGAAAATATCTGAATATTTATGTAACTAGTTATAGTACGAACGCACCTCATTTGTCACATTTGACGTACAATTTCCAACTTGTTCTTCTCTATTACTCCCTAGGAAGCAAGAAGACACATTAATATATCCTTTCTTTAATGAGATTAGAGCCTAAATTTAATAGCACAAAGGATATTTTTATAACAGTTTACATCATTCAGAGGAGCTGAGGCACTGTAACCGAAGTTCATATCACGTGTAGCATATTTTGTTACAGAGGCAGAATTTTAGTTGGGGTGCTACGTGATTTGTATGAAAGTCCACAAAGGAAAATATCTAAGCATGAGAGGTTGAAAAGATTATATTTAAAAAAATGATAAGCCTATGAACCTATGATGAAACCTATGAAAATGATGAACCTATTAATTTCTTCATTCTTTATATTTAAATTGCTAAATACCAAAATATTTAAAATAACAAATAGTGCCTCATCATACGTCATAGTGCCTCGTCATTGGCACCTCACTTCCTCTTTAACCATCTCTTCAGATACATTATGCTGGTGGCAAAGTGGATTGAATCACCACTAGAAATACCTAAAAAAAGTCTCCCCACACCCCTGAAAATACTTATTTTTCTTTGTTGATATTTTAAAACTATTTTATTCTTGTTTATTGCAAAATAATAATAACTAGCCAGTTTTTTAGAAAGTGACATAGCTATGCAATAGATATTTTTTGAATTTGTTGTGTAACTGAATCCTCCTCCCCTTTTTCCTCCCTTATACTGTCTTCAAAATATGTCTTAATTTTGTCATACTGCATATTTATTTTTCATTTTAAATAAATCCATAATGTTTTCTAAATGTTTGAAAAACAAAATTCTTTTTGCATTACTTTTGTTATTTTTTAATGATTTTATTTTTACTTGTTGATAACAATTTATTTTTTCTAATGTAATCTGTTACTTTTGAATTGTTCTCCATTCACTAAATTAATAGTACATCTGGTATTTACTGATTAGAAAAAGTTTTCTAGGACTATAAATAGGATAGCATTAATCAAAACTGCTCTTTATAAAATGATAATGTTGAATTAATTTAAAATTGCAGGAACTCCAGTGAATGAGAGCCAGTTCAATGGAGATGAAGAAAACGACACTGTGATATCTAGTATGTATTATTTTTAACTGATTTTACCATTTAGACTTCTTATTTTAAAGAAATTAGGGTAATTAATTTTAGCATCAATAAATGTATGTATATGAAAGATATTTATGCACTGCTTGATATTTGGTACACTATTTGAATTAGGTAGTTATGATGGCTGGTATTACTCCAAATAAGTAGTACTTAGTTCAGTTTGAGATCTGACATTTTTTATTTTGGTCTTTCAGTTACAAAGTCTTCTTATTTGTCAGCCTTTTTGTTGTCCAGAGAGTTGTGGACTATTCGTAACAAGGTATTTTTCCAAAAAAGTCTGTTCCTACCTCCTGTTGCTCGGTTTTCATCAGAATTTCTAACTTTGATCATTAGAAGCCTCAAAGGGAAAATATATACATATTTTATTTATTATTGGAAACACTTTGCTGATTGTAATAATTGTTGGGCTTAAAAAAAACCCCAAAAAAAACAAGGGTAGATACAGAATTAATTATTAGATATTAAAACTATAAAAACTTTAAAAAATTAGGAATTTAATTTTAATTTAGATTTTAAAATGGATTTAACATTTTATTACCTTATATATATATATATATATATATATATATATATATATATATATATATATATATATATACAGTCAAACCTGGTTAAGATGCTCATGGTTAATACACGCCACTTAAAATGCAGATCTTTTCCAGATCCTTGAACATCACCCTTAAGACTAATGCAAAAACATCACATTTAATACACAATAAAATTTTGGTCCTTTGAGGCAAAAAATCTTGCTTAATACAAAATAATTCATGGAATAATAAATTCATGAACCAATATGCGAATTTCTTTCTCTCGTCCCGTGTTTCAAATTTAGTGGAGGTTTTTATTCAGATATCTTCACTTTATTTAATGACAGATTAATTAAGACAAATATTACTAATCATAAATAGTGGTAGATATTTGAATAAAAAAATCCCACTAAATTAGCAACACTGCAATTCTTCTTTAATCCTGCGTCCTAATATTCTTTGTATGTTTTTACTGAAGTAGAGAAAGATAGATGAATTTTTTTCATTTTTTGTTACTTATTTTTCCTTTTTTGCGAGGTGTATGCTGTCGATTCTCGTTTTTTCTTCTCGTACACTGTAGTAAATAAAGCATCCCCAGTACTGTGTGTTTTTAAATGCATTTGAAGAGCAAGGGAAACAGTCTTTCGTTTTCAATTCTATTTCTTTGTTACTTTCTTCTGACCTGTGCCTGCTCTTGTTTTATTCATGGCCGGTGAGTTATTTGCGCAATGAGTTTCGTGGTGTCAAGTCGTCTCTTATTATGTTGTCGAGTTTTAGCAATTTTTCTGTTAATATGAAGAATAGTCATAGAATCACTATCTGTGCTACATAAATTGGACATTATACGAAAATGACTCTGAAATGCATGGTAAATAATAAAAGCATTCGCAAAAGCATTACTTTGAAATTAATGTTATGTATCCTGACAAAATTGAAATAATTATAAGATGAGACTGATTATAATGTTACTCATTATCACAAGTAATAAATATAATTTTAATAATTGGATTGTTCTGCAAAGATTTAATATATTTGGTTGTTATGAAAATTTGTTTTGGTGTTAAAAAAAATTAGGCTAGCAGGAAAATTATTTTTGCTGTTTTATTTTTGGTTGTGCTATATTAATGGATATATATAAGTCATATTTGAATTTAATTTTTTTCTGTTATTATTTCAGTCAGTCCTATAAAGACAAACCATGAGTTAAACTTGAATACAGTTAAATTTTAATCTAAATATGCATAAAAGGAGCAATTTTAGACCATAAACATATAAACTAAAGCTCTGAAGTTCATTTAGATGATTAGATATGTAAATAAGCCTAGTGGCTGTAACATTATGCAAATCCCATTTAATACGCAACTTTTCTCCAATCTCTTGAAACGCATCATAACCAGGTTTGACTGTATATATAGTTACGAAATACAAACTTTTAGTTCATCATATTCTTATTTATTCTGTCCGTGTATGCAGATTGTGGGTTGAGTTTATTATTTGTTTGGAAGAGGCCCAATTTAAAGTTTTGTAGCGTGTTAAACTCCTTGAAGGAAAGACTGTCGTTTCTAATTGGCAATTGCTGACATATGGATTCTAGAAAGAAAAAATTCCAGATGTTTTGGGTGCATTGAGATAGGGGTACAAATAGAAGTTGAAAATGTCAGGGGTAGTAGCAGAAGTTGAGTCAGCTGTTTAGAGAGATTGTAGTATGCTTGATTAAGACTTTGGGTCTGTTAGATTATTTTTATTCTTTTTTTTAACTGACTTAGCAGTGTTTTGTGACTTTTGAAGTCTGTTTTGGGGGAAATATTCTGATATTTTTTTTATATTTACGCTGTCTGATTGTTGTTGCTTAGCTGTACATTTAACACATTCTGTTAGTGTTTATTTGTCTTTGTGAATTCCTGGTTCTTTTGGAATTTTCGTAAAATATAGGGTGGCTGTCTAAAGGACTGTTTTTTTTCAACTATCAATCAACATGAACCCAATTTATGCCAGGGAATTCCAGTTTTGCACTTTTTGACTGATTTGGCAATTTATTATAGATTTACTGTTACTTTCACTAAATGCAGGAACTCTCAGGATTATAAATGTGCAACATTTTAAAATGTATTTATAAAATTGATTTGGGCAGAAATATAAGTTAATTATAACCAAATAAATTATTGCATATAAAGATAAATTTATAAAATATTGGTATTTATGTATATTTTTTATTTACAATATTAATATATTTGTAGGTGATTCTAGAATTAATACAGAATAAAGACAAAATTTACTAAAATTGTGATAGCCAAGTTCACTGCACAAGATATGAACTATTATGGAGCAACATCCTGTATTACTATTGCCCATGTTTTTATAAACAGAATCCTCACCTTGGATACACATAAAAAGGACCTTCATTTAAAAAAACATAGCTGTTTTTATTCTGAGAGAACTCTTAACAGTGCTATAGCATGAACATTGTGTATGAGGCAGCTTAAAATTATTAATATACTTATGTATAGAGAAAAAATGGCCACTGCAACATGTGTACATCTGTGACTTGATAACTTTCTGTTGTTTAAGTTATCCATTGTTATTTATTGCTTAGTGTTTTTGTATTTATAACTTGACAACTAGCCATTTGTTGCCAAATGTTTTTAACCATTTGTAAATATATGTCACTCTTATGTAAATAGTTATACTACTTGTAGCTAATAGCATGTTATTTGCTAAAGCTGAAAATGTGATAATAATTCTTTGTGTTCAGCCTTTTCTGGGGTTAATTTTATTAAATTAGCGACAGTTAAAGATATTATTTTATAATTTTTAGATTAACATAAATAAGGTGATATGCTATAAATGCAAGTTCAAACTTGCTGAGATCTACTTGCAAATATAAAATTTTCCACTTTTTATAGTTTATTATTATTGTTAGTAACTGTAATATTTTAAAAGATATAAATGAGCTAAATGTAAGAAGAAATTATGCATAAAAATTATTCTATAAAAATCTATTTTTTAATTTGCATTTTACTCATTCTCATAACACCCTCTAAAAGTTTAAAGGGGTTTTTAAATGATTTTTATCTTTTATTTTCTCACCCCCCCCCTTTTTTTTTTTACAAAAAGGGGGGAAAAAAAGGAAAAAAGTTCCTGAAAGATTGAAATTACTCTTTCATTCAAGCAATTGCTGTTAAAAATGAAAAGTCAAACAAAATTATTTTACTATTTATTCTTTTTTTTTATTATTATTATTTTAGGGAAGAGTTCCATATCCTGAGCCGGATTTTCAAACGAAGGAAAAACTTAACGAAAATAAATTGTGGGAATCTCGGGAAATATCTCATATAAAAAACCACTTAAAATCATAAAATGAAGAAGTGGTCTGTATAAAAATGCAAATAGTTATATCCCTTATATAAATCTTTTTAGTTTTATAATATTTCTGAAGGCATAGATAAAGAGGTAAAAATCTCGTTCACAACTGACATTAAAGTTTAAAGATATACATATGCAAATTAGATAAATATCTATAAAAAGTAATTAAACAAAAAAAAAAAAAAAAAAAATCCAAAGGCTAAAGATTGCAACAACCACATCGAAACTTTATCGTTGGAAAAAAAAAAAACTCGCCAAATCTACCGGTACAAGATATGGGACGTTTCCCTTACTTTATTAATTTTGATTTATTTGATCAAGCTGAATAAGAGTATTAGATTTTTTTTTCCGCTTATGTGCTTTTATTAAAAGATCTACTTTCGACTGCAGAAACAATATCATTCGAAAAATCTGCATCCACTTCAAGAATTTTAACATGCGAAATATTTTTCTTGAAAGCATTTTCAATATTATGAACAAGAAATTCTATTGTTTTCTTATAGCTGCTGATGCTGTTTTCACATTCATGTTATCTGAATGCAGCTATTCTTTTGTGCAACTTATTTTATTACTATCTGTTGCTGGATGATTAGCTCGTTTACAAAATTTGAATTGTACAATTTCGGAGCTCATCACTATATTGATTCCTATTACTCAAATATAATAATTTTCATGAAGAATCAACAGTTATTTCCTGATAAAGTTGTTGCTTTAATTCAATGTATTTTCCATAGTAAAGAAACGTTGGGTATTTTGTTTGTCTTCCTTCCAATTCTTTCATTTTATTTTTTTTAAGAGAGACTTGTAATGGAATCACAGAATAAAATATTGTATCCTAATATTTAATTTATATTTTTTCAACCATTTTGAAAATTCCTCTGAGATTATGAAAGAGTTTGTCTTTATACAAAATCTAGACGCACTCCTTGACCACAGGCACCTGCATGCAACGTACACTTCGTACACACCAGGGCTTGAAATTCAATTTTTCCAAGGAGGGGAGTCTCCCTACCAACATTTTTAAATGGAGGGGAGTTGTAATGTTTGGGAGGGAGAAAAAAATCTTTAAACCCCACTATTACTTTACGTGCTATTTAAAGAATTACATTAATGCAGACATGACAAAATACCATTGAAAAAATTATGTCAACTAAGAATTATTATGTAAAATGTTTATTTTTATTATAAAAAAGGGAAGAAAGTTAAATTTTATATAAGCAGTGTATTTTTAAAGTTCCATTAAATGTGTTAGGGATACTTAACAATTCGGTTGTTAAATAAATTTCTGAATTTAGATTTTATTTGATTTAAGGGTGAAGAGAATCTTTCACAAGGTACACTTTTACTCTTTCACAAGGGTTAAAAAGGTTTACAACTTTTCTCAAGTCAAGGAGTAAAAGTAATAAGATCTTTGCAGCTCTTCTAATCTCATTTTTGTTTAGTGCTGACTATAGGCCAATTTAGCAGGGTGCAGTGACTGGGGGCTCTTACTGCCCTTTTTTGTTCTTTCCCTCTTTTCGGTCGCAGGAAAAAAAAAAATCTTTAAATACAACTATTTGTCGTTGGAAAAAATTGTGAATTTAGTCAACTGGTTGAGGGAATGAGATAATGAAATTCGTCTTATGCATGAACATAAATAGAGAAGGATTTCTAACGAAATAGTGTTAATATCGATTTGCGACTTTGGGTCTTCATGGCAGCCAGTGTACAGCTGTGCTAAGGTAACACCACCTACAAACAACAATACGTATAAATACCATAGAATAAATTTATTATACCTACCAGATAATGGCTGTCAAGTGGACGATTTGAAGAGGTAGATGAACTAATACAACTGTTGTATACAGACATTGTATTTGAAACATTTTTCGAGAAACTATTTTCTCCTTCGAAAGGCTATTTTATTAGAAGTCTTTATCTATGACTATGTTCATAGAAAAAAAAATCACTAAATTTGTTGAACAGTAGCGGGAAAAAAACGACGAAGTTTACTAATCGGTCGCAAGACAATAACACGAAATTCGTCAGTGAGTTGCGGGAAAAAATCTTGAAATTTTTCAGTGAGGCGCGGGAAAAAAAAATTGTGAATTTCACAAACTTTGTCAATCTGTCGAAAGAAACAAAAGAGAAGAAATTACGAAAATGTCGTCGATTGATCGCCAAAAAAACCAGAATTTTGTTGATCTGTAGCCAAGAAAATGCAAAGTTCGTCGATTAATCGCAGAAAAAAACAAAATTCGCCGATCAATCGTGGAAAAAACCTCAAAGTTCGTCAATCTGTTGCGGAAAAAACCTCAAAGTTCGTCGATCAGTTGCAGAAAAAACCTCAAAGTTCGTCGATCTGTTGCAGAAAAAACCTCAAAGTTCGTCGACCAGTCGCTTAAAAAATGCAATGTTCTTCGATCAGTCGCTTAAAAATGCAAAGTTCGTCAATCTGTCGCGGAAAAACGCAAAGTTCGTCGATCGGTTGCGGGGGAAAAAAATCACGAAATTTATCGTTCGGTTGCAGGTAAATTAACGCAAATTTCTCCGGAAAATGGTGAAATTATTTGGGCGGGAGGCTCCCGCCCACGATCTTGTTTTAGGCGGGATTTCAAAATTTTCGGCAAGAATCCCGCAATCCCGCCCTAAAATTCAAGCCCTGCACACCATGCGTCGGGTCTGAAAATAATTATATTTTTCTATCATTTATGTGTAAAATGCAATGGTTGAAGGTTTGCTTTATTATATAAGTCCTTTTGACTAAAAATACAAAATACCAAAACACCATTCAGTAGATAGTCAGATTTCTTTAATATAGCGGCATTGATTTAGGAAAATAAGAGAAATTGTGGAATATAAAACTATTTAGAGAAAACAAAACCTAATTTCATTGATTGTTTAAAAAAAAAAAAGGCTTGCTGTTGAAAAATATTTTTTATCAACATATTCCCAGAACTTTTTTTGCTAACAACTAAATATTTTAACATTTCACACTTTATTTACAAAGGTATGAAATATTAAATAAAAAATAAAATCTTTTGAGTAAATAGAAGTAATGCATAATCTAAATTTAACTGAACAGAGAATTTGAATAAAATATTTTATTTCTCAAAAACGTTACTTATTTTCAGTTGCTAAATTTGAATGCATATTCATGGCAATTCTATATAGTAAAACATTTTGATTTGTACCTTTTTATATAAGTTATATAATTTTACAATAATCTTTTTTTTTCAGTGCACAGTTGATTACGAGTCTTTTGTTAAATAATTATTCATCAAATGAGTAATTGCTAACCAGTGATTGTCCTATTGTATTTTGTATTTTAAATACTAAATATTTAAGGCATATTTGTTTCTCCTCAAAATATAATTGTTGTATATTTTATCTTGTTATTGAACTAACTTATTAATTAAGTTGATGGGATGTTATATAGATTATGTGACTATGTAACATGTTTTGTATTTATGTATTTCGTGTCTAAATCTATGCAGTTAAGGCGATTCTCAAAGAAAATATTTTTCCCCATTTAACAACATGGAACTTTCTGACAAACTTTTTTAGACATAAAAGCATGAAATTGGTAGGGCATTGATGCCAGTGATGTGTTATTGCGCATCATTTAAGCAAAAACTTGGAGAATATATACAAAATAAAAAATATGGTGGGTCCTTCAGGATGCATAATTTTTCTCTTGAAAGAATACAAAAGAGGCATATTTTGTATTAAATACATTGAATATGTCTTATTTCTAAAAAGAAAACCCACTTTTGTAAAAAAGACCCAGTTTTTTTCAGTGTCTGGGTCCCAGAATTTCAAAATCCCAGCGACATTACTGATAGGGTATGATTACTCAAGTAATTTCGAATTGAGTAGCATCTTTCATTTTTCAATAAATGCCTAACATCTTGAGTTATAAGCGATTGTTGAGTCATTAAAGAATGTAACATCCTGAATTTTAGTTCAAAATGCCAACTTTGATAACATTTTCTAAAATATCCGTTATTTTTATTTAAATATGGAAAACACTATTTGATTTCAATGCCACGTCTTGCCCCAAATTTTGCTACAGAATTTATCCTGCTACAAAAACAGATTTCTGATTTTTCACCACTGCTTTACAGACTCATTTTTAAACATAAAAGTATACAATTGACAGACATGGCTATTGAATTGATTTGGAATTGAATACCATCTTTCATCTTTAGATAATTGTATTTCATCTTGAGTGTATAAACAATTGTTGTCTTATTCCTTGTCTGTGTAATAATGTCTACCTTTCTTTGGCTGTAGCATCCCAAAAATTGGTTCTAAATGTAAATTTTGATAGTATTTTCTAAAAGATTCTTTGCTTTTATCGAAAAATGGAAAAGCACTGTTTGATTTCATAGTTTCTGAATAACACCTATCAGTTATATGCACTTATTTATAAAAAATGAATTTGATAACAGCTTTGAAGAAGTAAATAGATTTAATTAATATTAATAGTAAAATTTTATTTAAATAAAAAAGTCTGAATCAAGAATCTCATGATAAAATGAATAAAAAATGTTTTATTTTTTATGTCATTCCTATTTAAGTTTTGTACTAATATTGCTTTAGTCGACAAATATTTGAATAATAAATAACAAATTAAAAATATCTCTTATAAAAAGCTAAGATTTAAGATTTTTTCTTAAGAACAAAATTAGAGGACTTACCGGTTGTGAAATTTTTTATAGTGTAAATACTATATTGCAAATTTCTAATTTTACATTTGCAATCGCATTCAGACTGTTTATAATAATTCTATTGTCTTGTTGAAATTAAATTAAGTATTTTATGTAATTGTTTTAATTTATATAATTATGTTTTTAAGAATTCACGAAAAAATTTTCTACTTTTAAAACTATTTTTATAAATTTTATATTTCATTGTCTTTTTATAACTTCTAATTAAAAAAAAATGTTTTATAAAATGCTTGTTTTGTACAATTGTATAGATTTTAAGACTTTTGGAAAATGTTCATGTTTGTACATACTGTATATATCTCAAACTTTGATATTTTTATATATTGTACAAAAAGTTGTAATATATTTGTTATTGTTGGTATTTTATAGAATCAGTGTTTCTGTATGGTTTATTGTCTTTTTAAAAAAAATTATTAATTAAATTTTATGGTACCTGTTTAGTTTCCCACAGGCCATTTACAATAAACAAAATCTGTCGCCAAACAATGTGATTTAACGTCAATAATACATACGCTTAACGTCGTATTTGTTGTTGTCAATTACAGTACTGCATGTCACATGTGATGTACATATTCCATTAGTGGATAAGACAATTTTAGTTTTTGTAAGGAAGAATATAAGTTAACTGCTATCTTTTGTCCAAAATTTGAGAGAAAACATAGATTTAGGACCTTCCATTTATAGAACAGAACAGTGGAGTATTTTCAGGAATATGGAATTCTGCCATAAAAAAAAAGTGAAAAAAGTAAAAAATTCCTTTAATTATCTCGATTTAACGAACAAAGTTGCTAGTCCCAGACGATTCATTAAATCAGGGTTCAACTGTATTATTATATTTAGAAATTAATAGAAAAATATACTTAATCGTAAAACAAAATTAAAACTTGATAACTTCCTAGCAAGTCAGAAACAAAATTTTATCTAATGTTGATAATTACACTTGAATATAGTTAACATAAAATCAAAAAGTTCACTAATTTATTCTTTTTGTATGTGTTAACCGTTAAAACAACCACTTACCTCTTTACCATCTTTTCTGTTGAGACTGTATTATTAATTCATGTCAAGAGAAATTTCACATTAAGCAATTTAATGCTATCAATATATAAATTGCAAAGATGAAACTCAGTCAAAATAGCCACTAATTTTAGTTCGATACTACAATACAAAAGAAGTTTTCAGATGATCTGCAGGCAGCTGTTTTTTATTTGCAAATCCAACAATCATTCACACAGAATTATTTTTTTTTAATCTGGGCATCTAATCTGTCTTTCAGCTACATCATTGCACTGGAGATTTATAGCTTTATGTGGACTGCTAAATTGGATCCATACAGTTTTATCATTAATAGTATCAGTGGATAAATGGTTACATGTATCATCTTTTATTAAATTGAACTGACTGAATCAAACTTAAGACATGTATCACTATCTCCTCCACTCTCCTTTCATAAGCAGGTGATCAGCTTTGAAAATATCACATGCGACAGGGAAAAAACATACTAAACCATGAACCTGGAGCTTTTGAAGT
The DNA here is from genome assembly GCA_963931845.1 of Maratus michaelseni. Classification (NCBI taxonomy): domain Eukaryota; kingdom Metazoa; phylum Arthropoda; class Arachnida; order Araneae; family Salticidae; genus Maratus; species Maratus michaelseni. The sequence continues at coordinate 161,861,325 of OZ007587.1, forward strand.
TAAACAAAAATAAATGTTAAAAAAAAAGTTAGGCATCAAATTTGACGACCGAGAAAAATTTCGTAATCGTCAAATGCAATAATTTAGTTGCATTTGATGACTAACGACTGCTAATTTCAAACGCTGTTCATTAAATCCAAATTCATTCGTTAATGGTATTAGAGTATTTTAATAAAAAATGTATTGCTTCTAAAAAGTATCATCCAATATTTCATAGAACTAAATCCTAAAATAATGAGAAACTTTAGTAAAATGCAATTAGGTGTTTGAAAACATTGTTTTCTCTATTGTTTCTGTAAAAAGTCAAAAAATCTCCTATTCAATCTTCATTATGAAGAAGCACGATGCATAAAAAAAGGAATACACAAGAATTATTTCTTATTTAAGATTGTAAGAGTTTCTTAAACTAGAATAAGTTTATATTTTTCTAATAAACAATTTAATATTCATTTTCTGTAACTTTTTAGTACTGATTTTTTGAAGATGTTGCATCAAACAAACATACATTCAAATCGACAAACTGTAATTTCTATCAAAACTAAATATCTTAATGCATTATTCTAATTGGAAGAATTTTTATCATCCTCAATCAAAAGATGCATTAATGCAAAATCTTCCGGCTTACTGAGATTTAAAAAAAAAAAAAAAAAAAAAAAATCTTTTACTCATTTAAAAATTCTAAAACCTAACTTTTCTGAACTAAAAATAAGCATAAAAACAGCAGCAAATAACAATTGTAAAAATACTCTTGCATACAAAAAAAAAAGTTACAAATTTTGTCACAATGGGTCTAGGAATCTCAAATGTTAGAAGAAATCTGCATAAATAACTCCAGAGAACAGAGTTTTTACAGGAAATTAATTTTACTTATGTAGTATGTTTCTGATACTACCATTTGTAGAATACCTAGCAGCATTAAGATGAGCATCACCTATTTACATTAAAATGAAAGAAATTAAACTTATGCATTTGCTGAACCTATATGTAGGTAACGAAGGGTTAAAGAAAGCTTTGATGAAGTTCTCTAGCATTCAATAGTAGATTGGATATGCTAGTATGCTTAGCATGTTTAGGTGAAAATATTTAGGTAAAAAATATTAATTTAACCAGTTTCAATTAATTTTTATAATTGAATGATAAAATGCTATCGGTAGTGAATTGAAACCTAGCCATACTTTACTATAACTTCTAGAAAACAAGCAGTGAATTCTTCACATTAATCATTTCAGTGAATTCTTCTCAAAAGCAGGTTTGCTTTTTCCGACAGTCCGGTCCAGTGGTCAGAGGTAGCATGCTGTAAGTATCAAAACTACAGCTAGAGATGGGAAATATAGTTATTTTTGGTTAACATGTTGCATCGTTATACAGTTGGATAGGCAACAGGTTCCAACAACTTGTTATTTTTATAACGTATAACTAATCGCTATGTATGCAGCCAATGGACATTTTAATTAAAAGACATTTAAACAGAATGTTTGAAATAATTTTGGAAGTGAGTATAGACGCTGTTTACTGCTGAGATGAATCCACACCATTAAAATAAGTTTAGATGATTAACCCTTTTCGGTACAAGACAAAGTCTGTTCGTAAAATGAGAAATTTCTGACTGACACTGGAATTTACAAACGACTTTTTTAGAAAATATGAACTCCTTATTTTAAGTTTTCATTATAGAAACAAAATTTTATTAAAATATTCTTGGTGCTGATTGCAAGTTTGGAACTAAAATTAGGTGTGCCCGGAATGGGACCACTGTGCCGGAAAGGGTTAAAATCCACTTTTGCCCGATAAAAACTTACCCAGTTATAATACTTTGAATTTCATGCATTTTCAGCTTTTCTACTACTAAAAAAGCTTTTTCCCTTTTTAGTGAACTCACACATTGAAAATTCATAAAATTTTAAGTATCATAACTCACTAAGTTTTGGTCATCAAAGAATAAATTTGTATTGTTTTATTTTTTAGAACACTTAGAAACTTTTCTAAATAAAAGTTATAGGACCCAGGCATTGTATACATTTTTAAAATTTCTTAACTATTTAAAAAGCAACCATTTTAACGTAAATCGATTTTTATATAAACGTTTGAGACATTTTTGCAATTGAAATTGTAACGGTTTAAAATTAACTATTGATACACGATCAGAAGAAACACCTTGTATAAGAAAAACAATTTTTAACAACAAAAATTAAATTTGATCCCCGATTCATTGCAGTCATATCTGTCAGCGCATATCCAAAGCGAATCCCACAAATATTATTTATACTTTAAAATTTCTTAACTATTTAAAAAGTAATCATTTTAACGTAAATAGATTTTTATATAATGCAAAAAAAAGTTTGAGACATTTTTGCAATTAAAATTGTAACTGTTTAAAATTAGCTATTGATACACGATCAGAAGAAACATCTTGTATAAGAAAAAACACATTTTTAACAACATCATTTGTAAAAAATTAAATTTGATCCCCGATTCATTGCAGTTATATCTGTCAACGCATATCCAAAGCGAATCCCACAAATATTATTTATACACTTATAATCAAATTCAATTCTTCCTAACAAATTTTCAATGTGATTTTCAAATTAATTACAATTGTATTAAAATTAAGTTAATTTGCCATATACCGCACAACTTATACAATGCTACTTTCTTTCGTTTTTTTTTTTCAGGAAAATAAAGTCGCAGAAAAAAAAATCCAATTCTCATTTTCTAAAAATGCAGTAATGACAAAGTAAAAACTAAAAAAGAATAAATAGAAACACATAATCCCCCACCCCCTCTAAAAAAAGCATGACAATAAGCCCTTATAGTCTATGAGTATATAGCAACATCCCTTATAAACATTAAATTTCAAAGAAACTGCCATCCAGCAATGCTGGCCAAAGATCGAGATTGAAATAAATCACCTTCCCAATCCATCCTTACTAAAGAACATCTTTTACTTTTCATTCCAAAAAAACCCTACAGATACAAATGATTTCATGAAACGATATGCATCAACAGAACAATTTACAATCTTTTTAAGTTACCACTGTAAGCATGTAAAATGATTTTTTTTATCCGTACTGAACAGAAGCAGTTATAATGTTAAAATAAAAAATAACGATTTTTTTGTAATAAAATAACTATTAAGTTATTTATGACTGCCTGTAACTCTAAGAGCTGCATAGGTTACATTTTGACGAATGACGGAAATCAAAACGCGAAGGGGATTCTGATTGGTTGCCCGTAAGGCAAGTTTTTCAACTGATAAGGTCTATAGCGATTTCTCTTTCCCTTAAATATTTTGTACCGCGGTATCATTTGTTAATTATGATTTCATCTGGCTTTTTTTTTTTTTGTCGATTTGACACTTTTATAAGCATTTAAAATAGGACTTTTATTCGGAAAAAAAAAAAAAAAAAAAAAAAAGCTTTTTTTAAATTGAAATAGAAAATAAATTTCGTAAATTTTATTTTTAGCAAAATTTTAAAATGTATAAAATACTATTTTTTAAGCTTTTTTTTTTTTTTTAAATACTTTGCAGATAACACATTCCAAATGTAACAGGAACTTTCCGTTAATCTGTTACCAATTAACAAACTGTAAAACAATAACATTATTATTTATTCTAATATGTTAAATACTGCCCATCTCTAGTAGTTGCTTGTTCAGATATATAGCTCTGTTTTCGTGTATCACAAAAAATAAATAAGCTATAGTTTAACTGCATTTTTATGTAACTATATATAAATATTGTATTATGTATTAATTTCACCAAGAAAGTGGTAATATGTATAAACACAAAACGTTTTCTTGTATGTTATCTTTCTTAATTTTTTAATATCCTCTGTTATATCACATTTGATTATGTTTACTGACAGCGTGCATAATGAAGGGCCACTGTGCAATGTAATGGTGGGTTACTTAATCAGCATCCTTAATTTTGAGTGTAGATTGAGTCCTTTGACAAAATCAAAAAGTATTAAAATAGTCGCTATTTTGGAAAAGTAGTTTGTAGTTGCTACTTTTTAAAACTACAGTAGAACCTCTAGTTAATGAAGTCACTAAATCCCAACCAAATCTTCGTTTAATGGAGCACTTTGTAAAATAGAAGTTAGTTATTAAACAGATATTTTCTTAAATAATTTGTTTAAACTTGATTTATTGCATTAAAATCAACACACGCATTTAATATACTACTATTTGCTGCTTAATCTTCAAAAAATATATTAAACAATATTTAAATTATTAAAATAAACAATAAACTTACCTAATGATGAGGATGAAGAAAGTATCAGAAATAAGTGTTCGTGTACAATTAGAAAATTAAATGTTTTTATGCAGAAAAATAGACTGTTATTCTCTGCTAGGCTTTTGAAGCACTTTCATATTTTTAAAAAAATAACTCTCATCTTTGTAAGGAATTGAATACATCATCTGGTACATTTTCTTCAAATTGAAATCCATGTGTAATTGTTTCAAATGCTATGATCATGTCATCGTGTGAAGGTTTAAGAAGATATTCAGAAGAATAGTCGTCGCGTGGCTTCATTAAAAAGAGGTTTTGCTTCGCTAAATGGAAGTTATTTTACATGTACTTTTTTCAAAGTTACAGAAAGAAATTTGTTAAATAGAGGAATTTGCTAAATAGAAGTTAATTAAATAGAGGTTCCACTGTAGTTCTAGTTTGCTACATTTTCAATAAAGTAGTTGTAGTTTACTAACTTTTCGATAAAGTAGTTGTAGTTTGCTATAAAACAAAAATAGTTTTTCTGATCACTGGTCCTGTGTATCTCACATTTTTATAGAATGTCCAGCTCACAGGTTTGGGATATATCTTTTAAAAGGATTATTCATTTCTATACAGAAAAATAGAAAGCAATTAAGAAATTTTTTATTTAATTTAAAATTAAATAAAGTAAATGTTTTTTTATTTAAACATCATAGTTATTTCCAAAACTTGGGTCTATATTTTAGTTTTAAGGCAATTTCAATACAAAATATATCTTCTTTAAGATTAGTTACTAAAATTTTTATTGCTTTTAAGATATAAAACTATGCATCCTATAATACCTATCACAATTTCTTTTATGTATATCTCCATCTTTCACATAATTGACAAATTATAGCATATCCGTGGCATCACTACTGGGAGTAACACTTTATTTTTTACTGTTGCAGTGACTCATTACAACTGTAAAAGAAACTTAAGAGAAAAAAGGTGATTTTTTATTTAAACTTTTATTGACTGAGCTACTAACTGTCCCTACTGTATCCTAATTTAGATTAATTAAATATTATAGTGGATGTTTTTAAAGCCAAGTTTAAACTTCATTTCTCACATGTTAGCTGGCTAACATATGAGTCAATAAGAATATTCTCCTGCAGTAAAAATTTGGAGAATATTCTTATAAATAAATGATAAAAAAATTAAATATCATTTATATTATGAAATGTAATCCATACATCATTATCAAAAATAATAAAATTATTTTTTTGGAATACTTGGTTCAAAATTATACTTTTAGTTAGAGAATTTTCTTTGAAGTGTAGCTGTAAGAGATAGTTGAGTCAATATTTTGTAACAAATACAAATAAAACCCATAAATATTAGAAAAATAAATTACAAATTTCAATATTATGTATGTGAAAGTGTGCTTGAATCCATCAATCATATCAAAATGATTGAACAAAGTCCTTGCAAATATTGTATACAGTTAATTATAATTGAGAGTAAGACACAGGCTGCTTTTCAATTAATTTAAGCATGCAGTTTTTAATAAACTTACAAATTTCATTGTTTGAATGATACATAATTAAAATCTTTCATGTAAAAATGGCTTTTTTTTTTCTTTCCTGTGTTGCCATATCTTAAAAAGAAACTGAGATTTAAAAAAAAAATTGGTAAGAATCAATTGATATTGAACCTTTTAATGTATGTTTTGTACATACAAAAGTTATGTGATATTTATAAAACATAAATTGTATGACTGAAAATGCAGGTTTTTCATTAAAAAAATACTTTTATTTTCGATAGTCAATACTTATCCAAACTCTATACATTTAAATAAATAAAGTGTTTGTACATGAGTCACTTTGTTGGCAGATTCTATTTTGAGACAAAAATTCATTTAACTGTCAAAACATGCAAAATAATTAAGCATTCAATTGTTTTTCATGTGAAAATCAGCCCATAAAAAATTGCAAACAAAGCAAAAGTACAAACATTTTAGGCACTTAAAATTGTTCTTGAAGATAGTTCTGCATATTTTTATGAGCAATTCTAAAACAAAAATTAGACATTTAATTTTTTGCATAATTACTTTTGTGTGCAGGAAAATCTTAAAATATAGACTTATTTTTGCTAATGTAATAATTTACTGTCAATTTTTTCACTCAATACTCATTTCTCATTGTGTAATATATATTTTTGGAGATATTCATTTATGCAAAATATGTTTAAAATGATATTATTGTAACTTCTAGGACAGGGTCGGCGAACCTATGGCACGCGTGCCGTAGCTGGCACGTGAGAGGATATTTTTGGCACGCCGTTGATTAAAACTGAATTTAGTCAAACTTCCCAAAATTCCGCATGTCATTATTTTTCTTCCATTAATACACGAGATTGACTGGCAATAGCTTTTGATTGTTATAATAAGTACTTGTGCACTTGTCATATCAATGCATTACCAATTTTGGAATCATTTAACCCTTAAATGCATAGTGATGCAAATTTGCACTTTTTATTTACCTTATAATAAATAAATCAACTTCTTTGCCATCACTATATTTATATAAAAATATTAATCCCGTAAAAATCACATAACATATGCTACTAAACAAAGTTAAAAATCTAACTTAAAATTTCTGGTGTGTAATGCTTAATATAAGTATGAAAAAATTCAATTCTAAAAGAAAAAGTCATGCATTTATGGTTAAATTTATAATCTAACTAGATGCGACTCCAGTTGATAAACGGATTGTATTCGATTGGTTGGAAATTTCAGAAATTAAAATGTAGCTTATCGACTTCCAATCCAGCGCAATATGGACTCAGCACTTTGTCAAATTGAGAGAGGATTTGGAGATGATCGAAAAAGAAAGACTGCCAGGTATAAACAATGTTGATAGCAAAATTATGTACACTTTGAATTCAATTCCAGAAGAAGTCGGCTCTTTCCCCATGATGACAATCTCTCCCTCTACTTATGCTTGTGAATCATTATTATCAGACATTAACATTCTAATCAGAGATTATCATAAAAAAACATCAGAGATTAAAATTCTAATCGAATCACCTTGTCAGATGTTCATCACTCATTTTATTGAAAATAACCAATTATGAGTCCCTCATGTGGCATTCAAGATGCAACATAAGAAATCACATTAATTTCTTTAATTGCTTTACTTTCTTCTCTTTTTAATTACTTTAAAAATGTAACTAAAGTTAGACATTGTTAAACAATTATTCTGCATATTACGCCAGTTTATTAAGGTCCCAACCAAAGAAGGAAATAGCGGTAAAAAATCCTAATCTTGACTATAAAATATGAGATCTGTTAAACCTTCACTTACTTTATCTTCGACTTACGATTTAGCTTTTTTGAACAAACGATAGCGGAAAATTGATAGAAGAAACAAACATTTATGACAATGAGTTAAATGAGAGTAATTACGAACTCGGTGTAGAGAAACTAACGCCGAAATTCCAAGATGTTGTTGCTGCATTACGTACTTTACAAAGTTTTTAATTTTCTTCTGAAAAAAAGATTTTGCAATGCTTATGAAATTAGAAAATAAAATCGAATAAACGAAAACCAAAGAGAAATCAGATTTCTTTTTAGATAATGTTTTTTATATTTGCTAATTTCTTCTTATGCATTGTAATATATTTTTTAAATAATTTTCCATTTAATAGCAGGTGTAAAGCAAATATTTTTCAGATATGATTCGTAAATGATTTTTTTCCATGTTTCATTTTCTCAATTTTTTTTAAAAATAAAATTACCCCAATTATAAAACCACCACGTTGCTTAAAATGTCAAAATCAACAGATCCCAAGGGGCAACACCATCTATTGCCATAATTTTTACAGTCATTTGGCAAGTTGTTTCGATTTGAGTTTCCAATATTTTTTACGATTGCTAAAATTATTTCTTATCTTCTCTGTATAATTATTACTATAATCAAAAAATATTTTCATGTGACAAGTTATTTTGGTTTGAGTTTCCAATATTATACATAATTTAATTTAATATGCATGTTTATATTAATATTATGTTAATATTATTACCTGCAGGTATTTTATCTATATATATCTTAATCTAATAATAATAAAATAAATTTTATTCATTATTTTTATAGTTTTTTTTGGCGCAGATAGGTTGGGGGTTGGCACGCGATGGTCACTTGAAAATTTTTTGGAAGAAAATTGGCACGCGGATGTGAAAAGGTTTGCCGACCCTGTTCTAGGAGAATATTCTTCAAAAGATTATTACCAAGAATTTTACATCTCTACATGCTACATACTTTGCAGATGTAGTAGATTGTTTTCAATCTTTAAAAAAAAAAATGCTAATGAGAGAATTTCCCTATTATTAAGAATTTTCAGTATAATTTAAATTGAATGATGATAAAATTGTCTTCAATATTTATAAAACAAATAAACTATTTTTATGTGCATGTTAATAATAGATTGAAGCATTTTATCACTACAAAATATAATTATATATTTTATTTAATGCTTATTTGCAATTGAACTTTCAATTAATATAATATAAATGAACAACAGAATTTAAAATTTCAACACTTAAAAAATGGGATCGACAAAACTTATAAAAAACATTGACTAATTTTGGAGTTTTCTTCCTACCAAGGTATTTTTTTCCCTTTACTGTTGAACAAACAACCTCTGTAACTTTCATCAATTTTCGAAAGAACAGTCAACATACTGTTTATACTAACTTCTGGGGTTAAAGGAGCTTGTTCACCTCCCATGTCAGTCTTTACCCATCCTGGATGAAAAGCCATTACAAATATTTGTGATGGTTTTAGTTCTACAGCCAAGGTTCTTGTTACCATATTCAAAGCTGCCTAAATTAAAAGAATAAATGTATAACCTATATATAGAAACATGATTAAAATACAAATGATGAATTTTTTAAAATATTTCGCAATGTATATGATGGTAAAAAAGTAATGAATTACTGTAATTAATTAATATTGCATCAAAAGAGATGGGTTAATCAACTATTCTTTGCATGCACCTACAGGGTCTGTTCTGAAAGTAGTAGGACTGGTTTTTTTTCTGAGTGAACAGGCGGACGAGAGGTGGTCTGCGCACGCATGATCGGTGGAGGGGGATATTGGGAATGCTGGGAAAACCGGCAATTGGCTCTCAGCCGTTAAAGAGAGCAGGTCGCTTGTACTGTGGACCCCTGTCGAAACGTCTCGTCACGGAGAATCATAGAGCGTTTTCTGGAGCAGTGATACGCGATCAAATTTTGTGTAAAGCTTGGTAAAACGGGCAAAGATACTCACGACATGATTAAGGAGGCCTACGGTGATGCTGCCATGGAAAAATTGGGTGTTTTTGAGTAGCACAAGCTAGTCCGAGAAGGTAGGGAAAGAGTGGAAGACAACGATCGTTCCGGACGCCCTTCGACCAGCAAGACCAAAGAAAATGTGTCGCAAGTAAAAAATTTACGTGGAAGTCCTCACAAGACTACGAAAACGCATTGTTCGTGTCAGCCCAGCCATTGCCAACAATTGGCAGTTGCACCATGAAAACGCGCCGAACCACACAGCGTTTCGCGTAGTGTATCTTGCCCAACACAATGTGGCAACGCTGCCTCATCCCCCCCTACAGCACATGGGGGCCTGACATGCCGCCAGACTTTTTTCTATTCCCGAGAATAAAGTTGTCAAGGGCAAGCATCACGGTTCGGTACAGGCGGTTCAACAGGCCGTGACGAGGGAGCTAAACAGCATTCCGGTCCAGGCGTTGCTGGAGGCGTTCGAAAACTGGAAAACTCGTTGGCAGCAGTGTATAGATAGGGAAGGGTGCCACTTTGAAAATTTTTAATCGTTTGTACTAGTCTCATGAATAATTTTTTTTTTTTTAAATATGAGTCCTACTAATTTCAGAACAGACCCTGTATTCCTGTCCTACATCAAAAAATGTAATAAATCTATTAATTGTAGTTTTTATTTATCTAGAGAATAGCTAGACCATCAGTCCATGCTTTAATAGTGCAACATTTCAAAATAATTGTTAATATCTCTGTTTTTCATGGTGAGGTAGGAGACATCTACCTAGAAAATGCTGGAGATATTAATCTAGAAAACAAATATAGACATTAATGAAGCAAAAAGTAATCTTAGAAACAACCAAAAAAAATGCATTGCTACTTAAAACTGAATTTATTATTCTAGTAAACATGCCAAATAAAATTTTGAATTTATATATTTAAAAAATAATGATAAATTACTCGTCTTTTTAGTAAGAATAGCTAGCTGATTGGCATACATATTCAATTAGGTAAAATAAAAATAACTTGAAAATCTCAGCTATTTAAGCAAATGGATAAGTAAAAGGTACAAAAATACAATTTGTTCCAAAAATGGAAAAAAAAAAAAAAACAAGATTTTAAATTCTATTGCAGTACAAAAGAAAAGTGGAAAAGATTGGCGATAATGGTAAACCTGCGTCACATGAATCCAAATGGACATTTTCTCGGTAGTCAGTGCTGAGTAACAGAGTACTGATGCACCATGTTTGATAGAAACCTGGAGCGAACTGTGCATGGATGAAAATGGGGAAGTCCGTACCATCATATGTCGCATTTTTTTGGCGAATACCTTTTTGTTTCTGTCATTGAATTATATGTTTTAAAATATTGTATTGTAATCTTATCATATTAAAATAAGTTATAAAAAGACAAATATAGTAAAAAAGATGGTTTAAAAATATGATTGTAAAACTGAACATAATTTTTTTCCCTCAGACTATATAATAATAAAGTGCAAAACTTAATCTTTTTAGAACAACAACATAAACATGTTAAGAATCAGTAAATTAAATTTTTGAAATAAATTATCTAAAAATACATTTATTAATAGTAATAATAATGAACGAATCATATCCATTTTTGCAAATAATTTAGAACAATCCGACACTTACTTTCATTGGATATTTTTATCAAATGGATTTTAATATAGAATTAATTTACCATTTAATTTAAAATAAAATTTTACTCAGAACAGAAAATAGCAAACAACATTGAACACTGTTTCCATATAATCTTGGATAAAGAGCGGAAATCTTCACTGAGGCTATTCTCCCTATAGTGTGGATGGAATTGGATTGAGATTCTGCCAACCAGAGCTCCCAGAAGCTAAACAGTAATGCATGTGTGAATATTGTGCAACATGCTTTCTGTTGAAGAGCATGTATTTATAATCAAATGCTACTCATTGGTGTGGGGGGGGGGGAGATCATGTAAACCTGTTTGCGAATTATTTACAGCAAAATATTGAATCATCTCAAATTCATTTATTGAAAGAATAATCAGAGGCATAGGCATAGAGTTTCGAAAATTATTGGTAGGGCTCAACTCGAATATAACTCTTTTCCCCACAAATACCTGTGTAATAGAGATTGACTGCCAATTAAATACTGTTTTTTAAATCCACAATTAAAGAAATTAAACAGAACCGTATATTGTTAAAGAAATCTCAAGTTAAATAAAACATTAAGACAATGTAAGAATTAGAATGTACAGTTTCGTTTATAAAATGATATACTCGAATTGTTTATACTAAAATCACAACAAAAGTTGACTTTAAATAATGTCTTTTTTTGGAATATGGATTTCTTTTCCTATTTTCGTTTTTTAAATGGCCTTCCGGTTATAAAAGTTCAAACATTTAGCATTTTATTTTAATTAAAAATATATAACCTAAAGGGGGAAAAAATCCTAATATTGTCTATCTTTGGAACAAAAGAAAAAGGCAAAATACAAGAAAAAAATTATCTGTTGAATAAAGACACATTAAAAATTTCTAAACGTATTTGAAAGTAGTACAAAAAAAAAACTTTTTTTTTTTATATTAGAGGAGAAACAAGACCATTTTAGAAATTATTGGTAAGGCTCAAAGGCTCATTGGTAAGGCTGTGAAACATTTTAACAGCCATCCTTCAAAAATAACTAATGAGAAATATTATGTTTTTTTCTTTAAATTCAATTCTTGTAAATAAGGAGCAATAATTGTACACCTAAATGCAAGGAGCATAAATTTGCCTCCTTGGTGCATATAGCTGAAGAAACAAGACCATTTTAGATATTATTGGTAAGGCTCAAGCCCCCCCCCCCCCCCCCCCCCCCCCCCACGCCGTGAGGAAGGATGCTATTTCTCTTCTAGACGCCATCAATACTGATGATACAAAGAAATGAAGATATATAATATCACTAGCTGTTACTGTGACGTCATTCACGTAACATTAAAATAAAAATAAATGCATTATTTAAGCAAAATATTTCACTCCAGATAGTTAAAAATGTAAATAATTAACTAACTCTTAATCACATTTCATAGGAGAATATACAGTATTTCTTTGTTATAAGGACCTTACATCAGTTTTTAAAAAGTGAAATTTTGTTCCAAATAATAGCAAAAATGAAATTGCAACCAATGAAAAAAAGGGCGGCTAAATAAAATTGTGGACATCGACAAATGGGTAGAAACAAATGTCAATTTTAGGTGATAAACTATTTTACTTTTAAGGCCTTTGTGAAACATTTTAACAGCCATCCTTCAAAAATAACTAATGAGAAATATTATGTTTTTTTCTTTAAATTCAATTCTTGTAAATAAGGAGCAATAATTGTACACCTAAATGCAAGGAGCATAAATTTGCCTCCTTGGTGCATATAGCTGAAACAAATCTTCATTTCCAAATGACAATATGTTTTTATTTTTTGGAAATTTTACTGTAATAAAGATTTTTTTTTTTTCGTCATCTATTCAAATTGAAAATTAATTATTTTTTCAGTTTTAATGAGATAATGGTTTAAAAAATATATTAATCCATTTTATTTCACCTTTTTTATTCACAAAAATAGAGTAATTAGTTTCTGTTTTTAGAGAAACTTTGTTAAAATTTACAAAAAAAAAATATCATAATCTAATTCAAAATTTTAAATTCTGAGAGTTTGTATGACATCCTCATATCAATGAGAACTACTGTTAAGTAAATCATGTTGTGTTCAATAATCTAAGAGGAGTAATTGCGAAATACAAACAGACAGTCAGATTTTAATGTAATAGATTCATGTTTTCAGTTTTCATGTGGAAATTGTTCAATTGAAAATTAATTGTAGGGGGAAATAGAATGATGATGAACAAAATACATTTTAGATTAAAACAATGGAACTTAATTTTAAATTAAAAAAATATTTAACACTGCACATTTATTACTTTCTCAAAACAGTTAATTCCATCCCAAGTGATATGATAATGTGACAAATAACTTACGTGATGAGTGTTTATGAATTTGATCAGGGGTGGCTTTAGTATTTATGGTGCTCCAGGAAAAGATGTTTGTCAGCACCTTTAAAAAAGCTGTTGTATATTAGCTAAATATTTTGTATATTTTGCACCTCTTAGTTCTCAGCATCTGACTTCACTTAGTTCTAAAGTCGGCCCCTGAATTTGATATGTTCTCAATTGTAGAAAAGTTATTGAAGAATAAATTATCTGTAATGCATTAAATTCTGGAGAAAAAAAAAAAACTTAATTTGCAAAATCTGAGTCTAATGAAGAATTAACTCTAAAGATAAATGTGATGATGAAAGAGAATTTTAAGTAGCAGACTTTATTTCTCAGCCAAAATAATAATAATAATAATAATAGTAATAATTGTTAGTAGGCTCTAAGAAAAAGATGTAAACATAAGAAGAAGATAAAAAACTCTTACAAAAAGACAGCGATTTTCTCCAGCTTAAAAAACAAGAAATTTTGTAAATAAATATAATAGTTATGTCAAATATAGTAAAATCTGCTAAGATGGAATCGCATGAGACCATGGAAAATAATCCATTTTAGGTGATAGAATTGTATTTTAATTTTTCTGCTTGGCAAGATTCTATTATGTATAGGCTCTGTTTTGAAAGGTTTTAGCTAATTTGTATATGCAAAAAAAAAATTGTGTTTTGCACAGGATGAGTTTTATTTGAATAATTAAGGTTCTGCTAGTATTTATATTACTGCATTATGTTATTACTAGAGATCGACCGAAACAGGTTTTTAAGATCGAATCCGAATTTCGGCCAAAACCGTCAAAAAAATTAAAAAACTGATTAATACATACCTAACTGCATATAAATATTAATCTCATCAAAAACAACTCATTGTAAATGATCCCGCCAAGCCACAAACCTAAAACGTCAGTCACAAAAAGAAGTGATATCACATAAAAAGAAGCGATATAGAAGTGCATACTCCGAGTCCCGTGTAAAAATTATCACCACTCATAATGTTTCCAAAGGACTTGGAGTGAGGTACAGTATGTGAAAACTGCTTGGCGACCTGCAGGCTTTTATAATATACAGTGTCTCACAAAAGTGATGGGACACTTGTGCTTTATAAAAAGAAACTGCAATAAAATAAATAAACAAACATGTGCAAAAATTTTTTGGGTGTGTTTCATATTTAGAGTTAGTAACAATTATTACATAACATACATTTTGTCAAAATATTAAAATATTAATTTAGTAAAAATACAATTGTTCAGAACGGAGCAAAAAATGGCTCACATAAGTGATGGGACACTTACTTTTCCATCAAATATTTATCCAAAAATTTTACTTTTTAAAAGGTTTTAATATTTTGTTGGATTTCCTTTTACTTTTAAAACATGATTTAATCTTTTTGGGATGGATTCGACTAATTTTTTTGTGATTTCTGGAGTGATTTTACCCCATTCTTCTTGAAGCACCGATTTTAGTTGTTGTTTTGAAGAAATGGTGTGTTTGCGAATTCTTGATTCCAATTCTTGCCAAATATTCTCTATGGGATTTAAGTCTGGAGATTGTGGTGGTGTTTTTATTATTTCAGGACAGTTATATAGCAGCCAGAGTCTAACGTTCAGAGCAGTGTGCTTGGGGTCATTGTCCTGGTAGAATTTAAAATCGTTATGAAGGTTCAATTTTCGTGCTGAAGATTTCAAATTTTGCTTTAAAATATCAATATACTTGTACTGATCCATTATACTGTCAATAAAAACAAGATTACCAACTCCAGCGGACGACATACACCCCCATACCATAACTCCTCCTCCACCATGTTTTACTGTTGGTACCAAGTTCTGTTTGCGAAATTCTTCCCTGGGTTTTCTCCACACCAAGATTCTACCGTCAGAACCAAATATATTAAATTTACTCTCATCAGCAAATATAACTTTATTCCAGTAATCAGAATTCTTATTTATGTTGGATTTTGCGAAAGCTAGTCTGAGTTTTCTATTCTTTTCACTTACGAAGAATTTTTTCCTGGCTACTCTACCGTGATATCCAGCAGATCGAATTACCCTTCTAATAGTCTCAGGATTAACAATTATTCCATATAATGCTTGTAAATCAGCAGCAACTTTTGAAGCACTAATTCTTGGATTTTTTTTAATATTTCGAACGATAATTCGCTTTATTCCATTGGATAGCTTTGATGGTCAGCCAGGTCTTCTTTTATCCTGAATCATATGATTCTTTTTATATCGTTTAATGATATTGAAAACTGTTGAACGACTCAAGTTAACTGTTTCAGCAGTTTTTCTAATAGATTTTCCACGTTCAATATGCAAATGAATAACTAATTTTCGAATTTCAGGCGAAGTTTCTTTTCGTTTAGCATTCATGGCTACACAGAGCTAAAAAACACAAAAATTCCAAAACAAACTGGAGAGAAATACTGCAGACGATTTTATCAATTATTGCCAATTGCTTTTAAGTAAAAATAAAACCCCAAAAAATATTTTTATTGCTTATTTCAGGCGATTTTTGTTGCATATATAATGGTGTCCCATCACTTATGTGAGCTATTTTTTGCTCCGTTCTAAACATTTGTATTTTTATTAAATTAATGTTTTAATATTTTGACAAAATGTATGTCATGTAATAATCTTTACTAAATTTAAGTATGAAACACACCCACAAAAAAATGTGTACATGTTTTTTTAATTTATTTGATTAGTTTCCTTTTGTAAAGCACAAGTGTCCCATCACTTATGTGAGACACTGTATGTAGTATATCAATTTTGAAAATCGAAAAATAAATTTTATATTTTTGTTATACCACTTTTATAAATATTTTTGTATGCGAAAGAACTGACAGAACGGATTTTTCCCCAGATCTATGCCATTATGCTAGAATTACTGCAATATATCTCAATTTAGTTAACGTTTATTATAAGGTTTATATATATATATATATATATATTACAAACTCAAAATCTTTATAAGTTTACTTAAAAAATCCTCTTCGTAAGAGTGGTGTTTTTTAGGTGCGTTCGTAATTATATAAATACGTAGCACCTATAGTCGTCGTTTGGTCCGTCCGTCTGTCTGTCTGTCCGCATATAACAACGCAAAAACTACCCAACCAAATGGTTTGCAATTTAAAATATATTATCTTTGCAGAATTTTGTCGAGACATTTCAAATTTTATTAAAATCGAATCAAAACTTTAGGAGATATTAATAAAAATATTTATTAAGAAATTTGAAATTTTTTTTTTAAATCGGTGCTTTTTTGTTATAGGAGCTTCCGAAGTTTAATCGTCAAGCGACCGAGATACTTATTTTATGACAGAAATTAATCTGCAGACGATAGAATTCATTTCACAGAATTAAAAATCATCAAGATCTGAATATTTATATAACTAGCTGATACATATATATCTGAATATTTATATAACTAGTTAAGATATTTGTATGAACAGTGTCATAAAATATATACTTAACTAGCTGTTTAACCCGTTCTACGCACGGGATATCATGAATTTAATTATAAACGTGCGTACGAACGCACCTCGTTTGTAACGTTTGACGTACAATTTCCAACTTGTAGTTTAAATAATGGTAAATAAAATCAGCAAATTGATTTTTCAAGCTCATAAATAAGAAAGGACATGCAAACACAGAAGCTTCAACTATTACAATTTTATGGGAGCAAAATAAATAAAGAAAAGAAAAGAAAAATAATATAGCCATATGTAATTGCAGGAAACGCAAACATTATAAAAGCCTGCAGGTCGCCAAGCAGTTTTCACATACTGTACCTCACTCCGAGTCCTTTGGAAACATTATGAGTGGTGATAGATTTTTACACGGGACTCGGAGTATGCACTTCTATATCGCTTCTTTTTATGTGATATCACTTCTTTTTGTGACTGACGTTTTAGGTTTGTGGCTTGGCGGGATCATTTACAACGAGTTGTTTTTGATGAGATATCACTCCTTTTTGTAAGGTGTTTAATTTCAATTATACGGATTCCATTTTTATTCAGAAAAGAAAAGATGAAAGGGGCAAAAAAAATAATAGTGATGCTATAAACAGAATTATACATCAGAATTATACAATTTATTGAGTGACTTATTCCAATGTACATGTCGCTACCATAACAACGGGGAAACTTTTATATTAATTTCCTTACATTGTATTCATAAGATTATTTATGACATATTTAT
Source organism: Maratus michaelseni (assembly GCA_963931845.1). NCBI lineage: Eukaryota > Metazoa > Arthropoda > Arachnida > Araneae > Salticidae > Maratus > Maratus michaelseni. Next base: position 161,879,056 of record OZ007587.1, read on the forward strand.
TTTCCTTTTGTTTATATCACTCTTCCGTTTACAGTAAAACCCGTTTAAGAAGTTCCCGCTTAAGAAGTTTTCCCGTTTAAGAAGTTTATATTTTCGATTCCCATTTTTTTCCTATTCTTACAATGTTAAAATAACCCGTTTAAAAAGTTTAGTTCCAAACTTTATCCCGCTTAAGAAGTTTTTTCTCCCCTTAATTTTACTTTCAAAACACGTTTACTTCAGTCTTTTGAGGGATTTTTTTCCCCCATTCTGTACTGGAAAAGCATTTCTCTATATTCTTCGCTATTCAAAAGGGCACATTTAAGATTGAAAAGGATTCTCGTCACCTTTATTTCACCTTCATATCAGTTTGTCTGATGAAATGTAGAGAGAGGGTAAGTCGGAGTCCCTTATGGCTGCAACAATAGTGACTGATAAGGGATTAAAAAGAAATGGTTTGCTCCTACTCAGGGGTAGTTCTTTAAGTTGACCAGTTGCTTTCTCTTAGAATAGAGTCTCTTTCACCCCTTTCCAGGAATGGAATGAACCAAAGCTATGTTTGGTTCATTCCAAACCAAAGCTGTGTTCAGTTTGGCTCATTCAATCTGTTTTTGAGTGAGTGTAAGCGTCAAATCTCTCTTGGAAAATTCACGAAAAAAATTCTGATTTATTTTTTCCTCTTCAAAATGTCGGGCAAGGGAATTAAAAGAAAGGCCTTGTCAATTGAAGACAAAATCAAAATTTTGAAAGAAGTTGATAGCAACCCAAACGTAACAAGAGTTGAAATTAATAAGAGATTGAATATGCCGGTGACTACTCTGAATGGAATTGTAGCAAAACGCAATCATATATTAAACGACTCCTCTGATAAATCTCGAAAAATTAAAAAAGTGAAAAAAGGAAAATATGAAGCTATGGAAGAAAAATTATTACTTTGGTTCAAGCAAGCCAGATCCGCCAATATTCCTATAAGTGGACCTATTCTTAGAGAAAAGGCTGAGGAAATTGCCAAAAAAATGGAGATTGAATTTGCACCTTCAAATGGATGGATTGATAGAATGAAAAAAAGAGCTGGTTTAAGTTACAATTCTATAAAAGGTGAGAGTAAAAGCGTCGATCCACAAGAAATCGAAGAATGGAAACAAATCTTACCAGATTTGATAACCGGCTATCATCCTAAAGATGTCTTTAACATGGATGAGTGTGGGCTTTTCTTTAATCTTTCACCGGATAAAACGTATGCATATAAAGGTGAAAATTGTCACGGAGGTAAAAAAAATAAAGAACGACTTACAGTTTTATTGGGTGCAAACATGGACGGTTCCGAGAAATTGCCAATTTTGGTTGTTGGGAAATCCAAGAAACCCAGATGTTTTCAAAATGTGAAATCGCTGCCTTGTGATTATGAAAATAACAAAACTGCGTGGATGACGATTACAATTTATGAAGCCTATTTGAAAAGATTAAATGTTAAAATGAGGAGAGCTAAACGGAACATCATCATCTTTGTAGACAATTGCGCCGCCCATTCCAAAGACACGAGTAACTTTACTAACATAAAAGTGCATTTCCTACCACCGAACTCGACTTCGGTTTTGCAACCGATGGATCAGGAAGTTATTAAAGTGTTTAAGCAGCACTATAGAAAACGGCTTGTGAATTGGATGATTGAAAAACTGGACAATACTGGAGAGATAGGAAAAGTAAACGCTTTGCAATCTATTCATTTTATTTTATCTGCATGGGAGTTAATAACGCCATCTATAATTGCCAATTGTTTCCAGAAAGCAGGATTTTTGGAAGGAGAATCAACAGAAGAATATGAATTGGACATTGAAGATGATTGGAAGACGTTACAAAGAAGGATGGATTTCACAGCATCGTTTGAAGAGTATGTGTCAGTAGATGACGAGATATTGCCATGTGAAATGCTTACAGTAGATGATATTTGTGAGGTTACAGAAGATGAAGAAATGAGTGACACTGAGGAAGAGCACGTGGAAATTCCTAGTTTTTCGGATGCTGTGAAAGGACTAGAAACATTTCGCCGTTTTATCGAAAGTGTTGAAAATGTGCCTGAGGAAATTTTTAAAAACTTAAGACAACTGGACTGTTATCAACTAAAAATTGCCGAGAAAAAACATATTTTTTCTGTAAAAGCATATCAAATGATGCTTAAAGAGAAATGTCCCCTCTCTGTCTTCAAACATTGGATTAAATAAAGAGTTTCTAAGGTAATTATGCATTTTTACTTGATTGACAGATTTTTTTAAAATGTGCAAATCAGTTTAAATTTCTTAAGTAAAACTCAACTTTATATAAATTTATGTATTATTTTAACAATGTAAAAGACCTCTCCTGACTATGAAAACTTAAACTAAAGATTGTTTCAAACATTCTTAATTTCCCGTTTAAGAAGTTTTCCCGTTTAAGACGTTTTTGCCTTCCATTCCCTTGGAAAACGTCTTAAGCGGGTTTTACTGTATATACATTCAAAAACAAAAAATTAGACAATTTTACAGTAGTTTACAAACTAATTAAAATACTACAGTTTCAGAAAAATAAGAAGCACTTTTTTTCGGTTAACTACAACGATAAGTTTACCGAGAATAATCAACATTTTTTTTTCTACGAACCTATTTCTATTAGTATAAAAATTTACAGGGATTTTTATACTAACATATTAAATATATTATTTTTGAAAATTACTGAGCACCTTAGAAGTTTTTTATTTGTTTAAATTTTTTAACTCAGTTTCGAGAATTTGAAAAATATAAAATTCGCAACGTTTGCAAAAGTATAAAAACTATTAAAGTGATTTCTGTTCATATAGTCTGTTCATTCCAATTCGGTGATCCTAAAATATAGGTCCCCAATCTCCGGCAGTCCATGAATTAATTAGGACATATGTATGCAACTGTTAAAATGTTCTCAAAGTTGACAATAGAGGCAATAAGTATAGCTCGGCAAATATAAAACACGGCATTGCTTAATCATGGCTTTGTTTCATGAGGCGTTCGTTCTCCGAACATAAAAATCTCACGCGAAAGTGTTCGTTAACCGATTTGTTCATAAACCGAACAGTTCGTTACCGATCACCTATTGTATACGAAATTTAGCATTTTAAGTTCGTCATGGCCGGAGATTCGATGAACGGCAAATATTTAAACGCTAAACTTGTAATCTTGGGGTAGCAACATTTTTACATTCTATTACTCAGCGCATGAACGTAAAGTTGGAATTTTGTAATCGCTATTTCAATCAATTCCTGATATGCTAGAATTATATATTTATAAATAAACACAGTTTTTTTAATCGATGAAAATACTATATATTTTAATAGATTTAGAGCTTTAACATCGACGAGATTTCAGACGGACAAAATGAATTCATATTAAATTTTAAAGCAGGATAATGAAACCTTACAGAGATTGAAACAGTGTAAAATCATTAAAATACATCTCACTCAGTAAATATACATCGGTTGTAATGTAATCAAGATCTTCTAAGAGACTCTGTAAACGAAATGTATGTGCTTCAATGCCGCTTTACAATAGAGAGGATGTAGTAACATATTTGAATATCTTGTGTATATAGCCAATTTGACAAAAGTTATGCAATTTACTATTGTTTTTCCTCTGTGTTAAGTACAGGAATCATGTACTTCAACGTAAAAATTCGCTAATTACACAACTTTTTAGTCTTATTAAAAAATCTTTTGAGTTACCCTGTAAACGAACAGTAAATTCTACAATTATGTTTTACAATAGGAAGCTAACTTAGGTCGTTCGTAGTAACATATTTTAACATAATGCGCATACGTTCTTTTTGAAAAGAGTTAGACCATTTAATATTTTTTTTGCTTCATCTTAAGTATAGGAATAAATCACTTTAAAGTGGTATACATAAAAAACTAATTAATATTTTTACACGAAATATTAAACATTTGAACTACTTATAAAAACAATTCAAATGCTGCAAACCGCGTAAAAATCGGATAATTACACAACTCTTTAGCCCTATATCAAAAGATCTTTTGTGAGACCCTGTAAACGAACCTTAAATGTTAAGATTTTTTATAATAGGAAGCTTACTTGGGTCGAGTGTAACAACATATCTTAATATCATGTGTATACGACCATTCCTAAAAGAGTTGGGTCATTTATTATTTTTTTTGCTCTATGTTAAGTATAGGAATCAATAACTTTAAACTGATATAATTCAAAAACTAATTAATATTTTTACATGAAACTTACAAATGTCCGAACTATTCATAAAAACGATTAAAATAACGTAAACCGCGTAAAAATCCGATAATTACACATTGCTGTAGCCCTGTCAACAGTTTTTGGTCTGAACAAGATTTAAAAAGTGCAAAAAACAGCACTTTTAAAATTGCATTTACTGAAAACCTATTCGTCAGATTTTGCTTTACTTTTGAATTCTTAGTCCCTTGCCACGCCCCATTCCATAGAATCAAGAATTTTGTTTCTATCATAAATAGAACGCGAGATATAGATGTGTCAAAAACCCGTTTTGTCCCGTCCGCAAAATATAAACTAGACAGAGTGCTAAAAATTTTTTGTAAAATCGTTTGGCATCCATTGGCAGAAATTCCTTTCATTTACGGTTCAATGCATTGCTGTTTCTTATGCTTGGCGAGAAACTCTGTCGAGTTTCTATAATTAATAACAAATAATTACTTAATAACTAATTATGTCGCTAATTAATTTATGAATTATACATGTATTGAACCACATTTCTAACAAAATAATACGAACACCCGTGAAAAATGCATGGTCCATTTCAAAAAAGCAGATCATGCATGTCACTTTGCACTCAATTCTGCCACCTAGCGGTTATGAAAGGTAAGGTATCAGTCGCTCAACATCAGTCATAGGTGTTGCATGCGCTTACCATACGCTCTGGAAAACTCAATAATGACTGACCTGTCAGAATTCGAAACAAGAACGAAAAATCATGCGTCAAGCATAGATTATGTAACACTTTCCAACGCTTCCAAAATAATTTTACGAATCATACTCTTTTATAAGCTAAAAGATAACATCTAAGTAATCCGAATACTTTATTCAGCCCTGTATAGGATCTATAGATTTGTATATATACTACATAGGATGCTAAATTTTAGTTCAGTTAGGAAACACGTAGCACAGTTTAAAATTCTCCGTCTGGAGTTAAATAATACGGAAATGTGTTCCCGAACTTTTGTACTTCCCTGTATAGGATCTACAGAATTTATACACACCACGTAATATACAAAAAGCGATTTAAAATTAAAATCGCATTCAGTAACTTAAAACGCACTTCCAGGAATTATTGTTAACATACAGTAGAGAATTCTTTTGTGTGTCCCTGTAAATGAACGATGACTGCTATACACACAATATTCTGTAGTAAGTCTCTTGTAATGAACCTTATATAAATTTCAATGCGTTTAAAATAGTGAAACATTATTTAAATAAACCGCAGACGATTTTTCTCCATAGACGTAATGTAACGGAATTCTTTTGACTGTCCCTGTAAAGTAAGTATAAGTGCTATGCACACCCTATTCCATATTAAGCTTCTTCTAATGCACCTTAGTGATATATATAAATTTCAATGCGTTTAAAGTATTGAAACATTATTTAAATAAACCGCAAATGATTTTTCCCCATAGACCGCAATGTAACAGAATTCTTTTGAGTGTCCCTGTAAAAAAACTATAAGTGCTACACACTTCCGTTGAAATAGGGAACATGCTATAGATAACGATTATAACATATAAAATTTGCAGGGCAATCCGAGCATATTTACGGGAGTTAGAGCACGGACAGACGGCAGACGGCAGACGGCCAGACGGCCAGACAAACCGAAGTCATAAACACTTTTCAACTAGGTTGGAAAGTGTTAAAAAGGAATGATTGTTGGAATGCGGTGAGCTGGTTACTCCGTGACGGAAACAACCAATTATTTGGGGCGTGCAAGAAGTACTGTGTCAGCCGTTATGACAGCGTACACGAAATGCGGTAAAGTGTCTTCTGCGAAGTACAACAGTGGACGGAAAAGAAAGCTTTCTGTGAGGGATAAAAGAGAGTTGACCCGCATAGTGGTTCGAAAGTGCAGGTAATCTTTATCCCAGATAACGTCAGAGATAAAGTGTCATCTCCAGAATCCCATTTCAGCAAGAACTATCCAAAGGGAACTTCATGCTTCGAACATTTATGGAAGAGTTGCAATTTGTAAGCCATTGGTGATATCATGTCATGCTTTTCAGCAACATCAATGGTGTAAAACACACAAAAACTTGAATCCTCAACAGTGGCAACAAGTCATTTGGTCTGACGAATCAATCTTCACCATATTTCAGACAACTGGACGTGTTTATGTGTGGAGAAAGCCTGCAGAAGCATTTTCTCCTGACTGCCTCTTGCCGACTGTTAAGCATGGAGGTGGTTTCCATATGGTATGGGGTGTGATATCTTGGCGTGGCTTTGGACCGATTGTTACTCTGCATGGGAAAGTTACAGCTGCTCACTATGTCAATATTCTGGGGAATCAGGTACATCTTTTTGCCCAGACTTTATTTCCAGGAGAATGCCCACTTTATCAAGACAACAAGTCACACTGTCGTCATCCACACTGCTAAAATCGTCCAAAAATGGTTTGAAGAGCATAAGGAGGAAGTAGGACATCTTGCTTGACCCCCCCCCCCCCCCCAGTCTCCTGGCTTGAACATTTGTGGGGATATTTGGAGTCAAAACTCCATGCTCGATTTCTTCCACGATCTACGCTTGTGTAATTAGATAATGCTCTCCAGGAAGAATGGCTTCATATTTCTTTAAATGTTGTTCATGATCTCTATGAATCCATCCCATGTTGCATACAATCTGTAATAAAGTCAAAGGGTGGTCCAACCTCCTATTAATAAAGCTTTTCTCTTATTTCATAGGTGTTCGTATTATTTTGTCATCCATCTGTATATATGCACCTATATATGCGATTTTTTACAAACATTAGTGTCATTTGGGAAGATTAGGGCAGTTTCCCCCTCTAAGAATGTATGAGTCATTATAGGTTAGTTTAAATAAAGGGCACAAAAGCTAAAATATTTTGTTCAATTTCACTAAGAAAGGAAAATTAGCATTAAGACAATATTTTAAGCCTAGAAATTATTAATTATAAACTTTATTTTCCATTTCAATATCCTCAAAGTGAGACATGTTTAACATTATATTGTACTTTAGCTAATTTTAAATATATATATATATATATATATATATATATATAAGGATAAAAATGTAACAGTTGCCAATTTTCTTTTAGGATGTGAACAATAAGATCAAAATAAATCTTTGCTCACTCACTGCCTCCCCCCCCCCCCCAAAAAAAAAAGCTTTGCCACTCCCTGCCTCCCTAAGAAAGTATTGAAATGGCACCCCTGTTTGAAAATTTTATCTCTGGTTCCAAGTTGACTCTCTGTGCCTCTATCCAAAACTATTTATTTTCATATAAAATAAAATGTAATTAATTTATCAATAAGACAGAAATAGTTTCCAATTATACGAATTTCATCTAATAAAAAAATAATTTAAGTATACAAATACCTCGATATATCTTTTGTAATAAATTTCGTAAATCTTCATAGTTTTAACACCTTTCTCATAAAGCATTCAAAACAATCTGGAGTTTCAAAGTAAAAATTTTCTATTATTGTTAAGTTTGCAGCTTTTAAAGATCACATGATAAGCGTCTTTTAAGTTTAGTCATATATGCATTGCTTGCTTTATAATTTACACCAGTGCCGAAACTAGCCTTTTTGGCGCCCGGGGCAAACATGGATTTTGGCGCCCCCCCCCCCCCCTCCAAAAAGAAAATTTCCAAAGCGAATTTTTTCTAAGTTTCTAAAATTTAAAGTATATAATCAGATAATCTGTAATACTGAACTAAGTAATCAGCTTTGTCAAATACTGATTCATTAAAACCTTGAAAATGGAATCGAAAGGAACCGAAAAATATTCCGCTTTATACAGGTTTTCATCTTAGGAAGTATAATTATTGATATTCTCAGGGGCGGAATTAAAGGGGTCGCGATGGTCTCAATCGCGAGGGGCCCCACATCCAAAGGGCCCCCAAAAAACTCTTTTGAGTTCAACGAGAAAAATTATTTTTTGATCAAAGGATTTTTTTATCAGTATTACTACATAATTTTCATGTAATTTAAATAGAATATTTTTTATACTATTTGCTATTCCCAGAAATGTTTTAGTTATGTTTAAATGTTTTTCCTTGTCTTCTTTTCTATTAGCAATTATCAGAACTGTGAACGGTTGTGGAGGGTTGGGGTGAGACTCAAACTTGGATCTGAGCTGAAAGGAACCCTGTTACTGTTAGAGACTTTTATGACGATTTAATTACACAGATTCAGAGTCTAATTAAATCCGATCTGATAAATCTAAATATGGATCGTGACACTGGGGCCCCTGATTTAGGGGTTCACCATACTTGGTATGCTGTTTACATAAAGCTGATATTTAGAATGCATTTGACTTTGTTACTGATTATAATCGATATTTTGCAGTTTTAGAGTAGGATAAGATTAAAAAAAAAAAGAAATTCAGCTTGACTATTACAGGGGCACACGGGCACACGATGTATTTGTCCCGGAAATTTACATCTGGATCTAAAAAAATAATTACAGCAAAAGAATGGGGCGGAAAAACACGTAAGAATGGGTAAAAGACGATTATTTTTTTGGCAAAGATAAAGGCAGAGACGACTTTATTATCCATGGCACCCTGTGCGAGGTTCTTTTCTGCGTCTCTACAAATTCTAATATTCTTAAGAAAGAAAAATGGGGAGGAGAGGTTACTATTTTATCTTGCATATGTTTCGTCCCCTTATTATCAATAGCCAACTTCGCGCCTTTAAAGCCAGATCTGTATGTAAAAAAGTAATTGTAACAAATGGTATGGCGGCATTTTTCATTTATCTGGAAATGGACAAAGGACGAGAAAATAATTTGGGAGGATAAAGGCAGGGGCGGCTGCAGTTTTATTAGTCATAGCAACTTGGGTATGGTTTTCTCCCTGCACCCCTACAAATGACATTTTTTTTTCAAAAAAAGTTTTAACAAAGAGTTTTATTTTGCGTATTTTTCAAATTATTCTTTCAAATATTATTTGTTTTTAGTATCCAAGGCAGTCGCCCAACCTCGCCGCCTCTAATAATACTAGATTGGATCTGGATAAAAAAGTAATTTCAGCCAAATTAACAGGCCGGCATATTCCAGTTGCCGCCAAGGGCGGCAAAACGCTTAGAAAACTTTCGCAAAAAGACGAGTAAAAAACTTTTTGGAAGATAAAGCCAGGAGCGGCTCCAGATTTACTAGCCATGGCGCGTTGTACGAGATTTTTTACTGTACCTCTACAAAGGCTATACTTAAAATAAAAAGATTTTACTGAGAATTTTACTTTGGGCATTCATCCTCCAATTTGTGTTTATTGTCCAGGGCAGTCACCCCTCGCCCATGACAAAATTGAAAAAGAAGAAAGATCCACGCTGGGAAAAAATGGAACAGCCTTCATGGAATATTTTTATCTAATAGAAAATCAAAGTGAAGGAATCGTTTGCCAATTATCCATGCTGAACAGTGCAGTACCGTACCAGACGACGTTGAACAGTGTTATATACAGACACGAGTAGGGACTGACCTTGAAAAATGTTAGTGATTCTCCTAAACCACAGGAAGAGATTTAAATGATAGACGGCATAGACATGATACATTTGGAATGGGAGAAAGAAAATAGCCTAAGAGAACAGTTCGTTTTTTATTTATTTGCTATCTTGTACTGTAGACGAATCTTTTTATCTATTTGTCTATTTTAATGCATTTGGTTCATTTTTCTTTTGGATTTTCCAGCTGCGAGACTTTTTATACAAATTTCATATATATATACATTTCTATATCAAACAACAAAACCTGCATTTGGCGCCCCCTCCACCTTCAGTTCTGCTGGCGCCCGGGGCACGTGCCCCCTCTGCCCCCCCCTTTAGTTTCGGTCCTGATTTACACTCGCATCATGAATTAGTCATGACGGATAATGATAAACAGTGGAGTTCACAGCAATAAACAGCATCTCATTTGAGCCGATACAACTCAATGAGTAAAGTTGAAAATTTCCAAAAGAAGGAACGAGATTTTTAAATATAGATAGTTTTGGTCAGGCCGAAATTTTGACAGCAGTTTCGCCGAAAACAAATATTCGTCGAAACTCCGATTTTGCGTTGAAACCGAAACAAAAATTTCAGTCGATCTCTAATTATTACATTCAAATTGTTTTTTAAAACAAGTAAATGTAATGACTTAATATCTGAATCTAAAATCTTCACAAAATCTTTGATCTAAAGTAGTGCAGATTTGAGAGATCTGCATATTTTATCTGCAGTTGTCAGAGTTGTTTTCGTCTAGACATCTAGAGTGCTTTTTAAGATTTTTATTTTCTTGTGTTAACATTAAGGTATTGAATAACTATCAAAAATTGCAGGTTTCCAAAACAATAAAATCCTTATTGGATGATATTAAGAAGCATAATCTATATTTTTAGGCTTTAATTAATAAGATTGTTTGACAATTATACAAAGAATTAAAGCTGGAAATAAACTATTTCATTAATTAGAATAACAAATCAAACAAATATGAAAGCCATTTTTTATTTGTAAAATCATCTTAATCACTGTAATCTAATCTTTATATACTAACTAAAACTATGGAAACAATTAGTTACATCCATTTATATATATACACACAAGGTAAATATAATCATAAGAATAACAGTTAGAGTTGCAATTCATTAACTTCTGAAAATGTTAAATATCAGCATTAGTGGCATTCAGTGCTTAAGAATAATAATAATAATAGTAATTTTGATTTCTGTATTTGCTGTGTCCAAAAATAGAAAACATTCTTTCAACGTTTATTGAAGAAGCTGTGCATAACATTTTTATACTAATCAGTTATTTGCCTTCTACGCATACTTTCACAATAGCTATTGAGTACATTTTATTTTAATTCTCTTTTAACTCTAAATTCCAAAAATAGAATGAGGGAATTAGTACTAATTCTTTTAAAACTGGAAATTTATTGTGTTTATTTTATATTAAAAATGAATAATTTGATTACTGAACGGAAATTTTTATGGCATGCATGTAAATTATAGATTTAATTAAATATCATTTTTAAATAAAATTCTTTTTATATTTGATAAAAACTTTGTCAAGCTTGTAAAGTTTAAGGATTTTATTTATTTATTTATTTAACAACTTTTAGAAACATTGCAAATTATGTTAATCTTACTTATGTTTAAATATTTTTGCACATCATTTTAAAATGTTTGATTTTAATCAATGATTTAAAAAATATATCTTCTGATTAAAATCACTTATACCCTAGTTCCATCCCGAGTGATACGATTGATAGGAAATTGGAATGCCATATACAATCATAAAAATTCCATTTCTTTATTATTAAAATTTTCTGCTGTTATTTTATTATTAGTCATTTATTTTAATAATTGCTAAAGGTCTAAGGAGTGTTATTCAATTAAACTTAAAAAAAGAAAGAAAAAGTAGTAAACTGCAAAAATAAATATAGGTGAATACAATAAAATTGTTAAATCAAGGATTATTAGATCTATTTATACTTGAGAAGAAGAAATGCCTTCAATATCACTAGACAGATTAATCATAAACACCAAATAAATATTATTTAAAATGTACATGCAATAACCAAAACAATTCATTTTCTTGCAATAAAATTTATACTTTGCTTATTCTGTATGATACATAACCACCATTGGTATTTTCTTCTATTGAACCCAAGTGAGCAGATATATTTAACACAGCAGATTTTCCAACATTTAATGGAAACTCGTTGTTATCAGCTGCCTTCAACAATGGAAAAAGAGACTGGAAAAAATTAATTCTATTAATAAAATAACATTATTAGACAAAGGATTAAAAAAAATAATAATAATAAGTATAGTTTTCAGTTGCAGATTTTTTTTTTTAATTACTATTTGAAACAAAATAAAAGTAAATTCAATGTACAAATGATATTATCTAGAAAATATATATTTATTTATTTTACACTGGGAAAAAGTGCACTCGCTAAACTTGGGCTATGAATCACTAATTGTGGTAACCCTATCACTTTCTCCTTAGTTTTGCATATTATTTATATTGCTGAAAATCTTACTTTACATTATAGGAACAAACGGTTATTGTCACACATTAATAGATTAAAAATTTATATGTTTGAAATTTATTTTAAGAAATCTTCAAAAGTCAGTAAATTAAGTTAATTTTCAAAGATACTTTATGTGAACATGCATTTTTAGTTCCATTCTATGGAATAAAGATTGAAATTATGCAATTTTTAGAAGCAAAGACATATGTTATCAAAGCAATGACATCCGATGCTAGTTTTGAGTTTAATGTTACTAATGAACATGTTTGTACTTTGTAGTATCGATCAAAACAGCGTTTCTCAAACTGTTTTCAATTGGGACAATTCTATAAATAAGAATGTTGTGTGGACCACATTCTTGTTTTTGAAACCAAATGTATCCTTTTTTTTCGTGTATTTCTGTTTTAGCATATGTTAAGGCTGGTATATTTTATTTTTAATTAAGTGAATTTAAATTCACTTAATTTTACATTAGTGTTAAGTTGATAGCAGACATTTCGGTACTACCTTGTCACAGCGGTCCCAAAAAATGAAACTCCAAGCAACCAAGATGTATCACCAAGTTATACAGCATGTATGACGTTATAGTTATATATGACGAATGTCACATTTTATTACTCATATGATCACGTTATATCCATATATGATGTATGCAGAGTTTCCCCCAGACAGTTTCAGAAGGGTGCTGCACCCTGCCTGCCCTTTGGTTTACAAAATAGCACCCTTCTAGCCCCTCATAAAAAGAATTAGCACCCTTCTTGCCCCTTCCAGTAAAATAATTAGCACCCTTCTTGCCCTCAGAAAAAAAGTGCCCTTTCTCCTTTTTGCATTAAAAAAAATTGCTTTCATAGTAAAAACTGACTCAATGTTGTCTTAAAAAGAGTGTTTTGACTTTGAAATATCAAAAGTGGCTTTAAAAACCAAAAGAATACTTTTAACAATTAAAAAAAGTGCCCTTAAGAATCTGAAAAGTGCCTTCAAAAATCCAAAAAGTGCCCTTAAGACTAAAAAAAGTACCCTTTTCTCATCAGCAGCACCCTGCCCTTTTTCAAACCTGGGGAAAACTCTGATGTATGTATACAACATGCATATAAGATGTATATATAACATATATGTGACATATAAAACATAAATATTGCATATATGTGGCATTTATATGAGTGTTTGGTGTATGTATGACAGTCTGGCATATATATATTTATGGCATGGTTGTATATATAAGTCTGGCGATGACCGTAGCAAAATTGCAAATGTGAGGGCCGCTATAAGAAGTAAGTACCGAAATTTCTTATTCGTTTTTAGTAATTCAAAGATATTACAGTTTATATATATTTTATTTTATTAACTTTGCTTTACTTCCCAAGAGGAGAAAGGGAAAACTGTGCTGCATGATTTTCCGCTTTCAGACTCTCAGCATGCCTATCAGCCTGGCAGATCTACTGGTACTGCTCTGTATAGTCTTTCATTCATTTAAAAAAAGACTGAAATTCAAAGAAGTTGCGTTGGCAACCTTCTTAAATATTGAGGGTGATTTTGACAAGGTCCCTATTGACACTGTCCTTCGAGCCCTCAACAAGAGGGGCATTGATGCAATTATCATCAATTGAATCAAGGTTCTGTTATCTTTTAGATACATTAACGCTTCTCTTGGTGGTGACAATTACACTGTCCATGCAAATGCGGGGTGTCCAGAGGTTCTCTCACCTGTCCTTTGGTGCATAGTTGTTGATTCTCTTTTGAATGACATAACTTCTTCAGGCTTGTCTTGTATTAGCCATGCTGATGATGTTGTTGTCATTGTTAGAGGCAAATTTATAAAAAGTATTAGTTCCCTTATGTCTGATGCACTTAGAAGTATTGAAAATCGGCGATATACTGAAGGGCTTTCAGTTAATCCACATAAAAGCACAATGGTTGCCTTTACGAGTATGAGATATCTTGATGTCCAAAATATTGTGTTCTTTGGTCAGGCACTCACATGCTCTGAGGATGTCAAATATCTTCGCATCTATTTTGACTCTATACTTAGTTGGAATAATCACTTTGAATTTTGTCTGAATAAGGCAAAAAAAATCTTTTGGACTTGCTGAAGTGCTATTGGCAGAACCTGGGGTTTACGTCCAAAGACTATCCTTTGGATTTATAGGATGATCATTTGTCTTATAATTACTTATGGTTCCACTGTGTGGTGGTCTAGGACAAAGCTGGATTCAGCTAAAAAAGAATTAAACAAGCTCCAGCGGATGGTCTGTATTGCTATGACTGGCTGTATCAGAACCACTCCTACAGCTTCTCTTGGGCTTTGGCTTGTGCTGCATCCTCTCTTTATGTGTATAGAAGCTGAGGCTATCATATGCATGAGGAGGCTTAAGTATTTAGGTCATTGGAAGTCTTACTCAGACCATTTGTCTTGGAAAAATTTTGATGGTGAAGTTCTTAGGTATCCTCTTTTTGGCATGCCTAGTGATGGCATGCCTGTAAAGTATGCCTTTGATAAACCTTATCAAATTCCTTTGCCCTCACATGGTGATTGGGGTTTGGTTCCTACCCATATTGTTAGGATGTGCTCTATTTGGTATACGGATGGTTCAAAGATGAACAAGAACACTAGTGCTGGTGTCTGTTGCCATGGTGATGGTATTAAGTACTCATGTTCTTTGGGCAGTTTTTCTACTGTCTTTCAGGCTGAAGAAGTCTTTGCCATTCTGATGTGCTGAAGAATTTATTTAGACATTGGCTGTAGGAATAGATGTGTTCACATTTATTCCGTTAGTCAAGCGGTATATACTTGCTTTAAGTAAATCTGTTATTTCCTCCCATATAGTTTGGGAATGTTATATTTTACTCTGCCAACTGGCAGTTGTCAACAGGGTCACTCTCTACTGGGTACCTGGGGCATTCAGGTGTTTCTGGTAATGAGTTGGCTGAAGAATTGGCAAGGAAGGGATCTGCTACCCCTTTTGCTGGTCCAGAACCAGCTATTGGGATTTCAAGTAATCTTATTAGGACTACTATCTTTAAGATCTTTAGAAAGAAGCAATATTCCGACTGGCGCAACATTAAAGGACAGCAGCAAGCAAAGGAACTTAACTGTGGTTGTCCAGTGTTAGGTATAAGGAATTTTTAATGCTCAATAGGAATGACATTAAGAAAGCCATTGGTCTTTTAATGGGGCATTGCCCTTTGAAAAGGCACCTTACTGTTATGGGTGTAAAAAAGGACTCAACGTGTAAGGGTTGCCTTTATATGGAGGAAACGGCTATGCACGTTTTATGTAAGTGTGAGGGGTTTTCTGCCTATAGGTTTGAGCACCTTGGTCACCATATAATTGAGCCTTGGGAGCTTTATGAAATTCCTTTGAGATGTTTGCTGAATTTTGCTTCAGCTACTGGCCTTTTTTAGAACTATTTTCTGGAGTTAGTACAATAGACCTCTTGTCGCAGTGCTAGATTCTTTGAACCCCCCATCTTTAAGTCTAAGTCCCAAGACGGACTACTCAGACTAGGAACCAATTCTGTAGAGCATAATGTCCCTCCCGGTACCCTTTATTGAAGTTTAAAAAATATATATATTCAAAATTCAGCCAAAGCTGAGCTTGCTGGTAAGTGCGACAAAGAGCGGGGTGGTGAACAATAGACAAATGAATATATGAATATAACAAAAGCAATATTTGTGAAAAATACAACAGTTCAAAATAATATCACTGCCGGAGAATACAAAGCTCTGACCTGCCAATGGGCAGTTAATAAGGGGGAACGCGAGTCATTGGCTCAGTGATGGATTAAGATAGAAAGATTACATAAAAAGTTAAAGATGTTTTAAGATTAGTGAAACTAATAATTACTTTTTTTTTCTTTGTAAAAATAAATAAAAAAACAGTTATAAAATAACAAAATAAATATGTATATTATGTGTGTTTATCCACATTGGTTTCATATTTCAACAATCCTAGTAAAAAACAGCTAGTCATTGATATAAAAATGAGATATTTTTCCATAGAATATTAAACAAAGTTACATTATTAATGTTATTATGTTGCTAATACATTCATAAGTAACCATATTTGGCACAGTTGGCAGTGCAAGACTGAAATTCTCAGCACGATATTGTTCATTTTTGACTGAGGCCACACTAAAGGAAAAGTATGAAAAATGAGAGATGATGAGAAATAATGCAATTAAACCATGGTAACATGTAAAGATTTTGAAAACAGAACTTTAGAATATATATGTATATTCAAAAGTTCTATTCTATCTATTTATTTCGTATATGTATACTACAAAGTATTTCTAAAATACCTGACAAAAATGAGAGAGCAAATGGAAACAAACAAAAGCTCCACACACAATGCTTCTAAGATGTTATCTATAAATTACATCACGCTAATCTTCTGGGCTTTTTTTAACCTCTCCCTTCCACTATGTCACAAGTTGTTGCACTCGTCTGATACCCTCTTCCCTGCTATAGCACACTTTTATGTAACAATAAATTTACAGTTAATTTTGACTAAAACAACATTATAATTGTTATTTATTTTTTTATAAATGTGTAACAAATTAAAATCAACTGTATAAAAATTCGCACATTTTCATTACCTAATATATTAATTATATTGAGTCTGTGGACTTTCATGCCAATTTTTTATGCTATTTATAACCGTCAAGTTATACACTTTGTCTTCATTTTAGGTAGTATTAGGAAAATACTGTCAACATTTCCATCTTATATCAAACACAGCAGTTTGTAATTTTATGCAAAGAAAAAAAAAGTTATACAGTAAACTCCCTCAAATCAGCCACTCTAAAATTCGAAAATACCTAAACTCTGCACATCGTTTCCAATGTAAACAATGAAACTTACAGTTAAGATGCAGGTATAAAATTCAAGTTTTTTAATTTTTATATCATTCTGTACACATTTTAATATGTAATTCTGGTTAATATGATTCAACTCATCTTTTCTCATGAAGGAACAATAAATTTATTTTTGAAAAAATTTAAGATAGTGCTGATATTAGTGGCGATCGCGATATTTTTATCAAATAATTTATGTATTAATCAAGCTTTTTTGGTTATTAAGTATGGCTAAACATGAAATAAAACTGTTATTTTAAGATTTTGATGTGAATTATTAATGTACATTTATAAGGCGAGTTTCACTGAATAATTCAAGAAAAAATTATCTCATCTTCATTATGCATAATTAGTTATGCATTATTAATTATTTACTTGACCTTTATTTTTAATTTTTTAAATCTTCTTAATTTTTATTATTTTACTTATTGTAAGCATTCATTATAATTTCGAGTGTATTATTAAATTTAAATTACAGTTTACAAAATGTAAACAAAACAGTGACCAGAAATCAACAAAATTCTAAAATCTGCACAACCTCTGGTTTTAAGCTATGTGGATTTAATGGAGTCTAATGTATAAACAAAATTACTTATTGAAATAAATACCATAAAATTGTCAAGATCTTGCATGCTTTTACTTCAAGTGGTTCCAATTCAAAGGAAAAAGAAAATTATACCTAATTCTAGCTGAATAAAAATACATATTTTTAATTAACTTTATTATGATGCTTTCAAACAATGTAGGGGAGACTGGTACACAGTGGACCACTTTTTCAGTTAAATTTTTTTTTCTCTTTAATGGACAAACCGATCTGCATGAAAATATTTTTGAATATTCCTTAAACATTTATACATTCATCATAATTTTCTCATAACAAAGTTTTCAATATATTTTTCAAAAAAAAAAAAAAAAAAAAATTATGCACCCGTAACGTGGACCAGTGTGCCCAACTTCTGGGGCCCACTGGTCCACCCACTGGGGCACAGTGGACCGATATTAGGTATTATCTGAAATACAATATAAATCTATTTTTCATTAATCTAATTCTTTTTTATTTACCCTTTGCCCACAAAATAACATAGTAATATAAATTTACAAGTAGCATTTTGAGACAAAAACAAAATTAATTATATTTTGAAAATAATAACAGATTAATACAGGAACAATTGCAATTTAGTTGAAGTTATTACTTAAGTACAAAAAAATCAGCGCATATTAATGAGTAAGATTGAGCCAGTGGTGTAGTCCTGGGGGAAAAAGTGGGGGGACGCTCATTGTCTCGATCATTATGGTCTGTATCACCCATAGGGCAAACTTGATTATGAATCTTGCTTTTCATTTTGAATTGCAGAGAAAAATAATTGAAAAATTAAATTAAAAATTTAAATTAAATTTTTATTTAAATAAGATTAATTAAAGTTTCTTTATCTGTTGGTCGTTCAATAGCTTGCCATAAATTAAAAAATTGTTAACCTTATTTCATGTGTGAAAATATTTGTAATAGAATTCGTAATTCAATTTCAACATATAATCCACGCAGCGAGACTTTTGTTAGAAATCATTTATTTTTGAAATAGTCATAGAATAACTATTGTATACTAAGAATATTGAAAAATTTGCATTTTTACGTTACGGACACGTATAGTGTAAGGAAAATATTGTTATCATGACAAGAAAAACAAGAATGAAAAATTATGTGTCAAGCATAGATTATGTAACACTTTCCAACGCTTCCAAAATAATTTTACAAATCATTACCGTTTAATAAGCTGAAAGATAACATCTAAGTAAACAATTTGGAAAACGCATAACATATTTAAAAACGTAATTTCAGGAATTACCAACATATATTTCCAACATATACAATATTCGGAAAAATACCCGAATACTTTTATTCAGCCCTGTATAGGATCTATAGATTTGTATATATACTACATATAGGATACTAAATTTTAGTTCAGTTAGGAAACGCGTAACACAGTTTAAAATTCTCCATCTGGAGTTTCTGTCAATAAACGGAAATGTGTTCGCGAACTTTTGTGCTGCCCTGTATAGGATCTACAGAATTTATACACACCAAGTAATAGACAAAAAGTGAGTTAAATTCAAAATCGCGTTCAGCAACTTAAAACGCACTTCCAGGAATTATTGTTAACAGACAGTAGAGAATTATTTTGTGTGTCCCTGTCAATGAACGATGACTGCTATACACACACTATTCTGTAGTAAGCCTCTTGTAATGCACCTTAGTGATACATATAAATTTCAATGCGTTTAAAAAAGTGAAAGATTATTTAATTAAACCGCAAACGATTTTTCTCCATAGACGTAATGTAACGGAATTGTTTTGACTGTCCCTGTAAAGTAACTATAAGTGCTATGCACACTCTATTCCATATTAAGCTTCTTGTGATGCACCTTCGTGAAATATATCAATTACAAGTGTTTGAAATTGTGTAACATCATTAAAATAAACTGCAAATGATTTTTCCCCATAAACCGTCATGTAACGGAATTCTTTTGAGTGTCCCTGTAAAAAAACTATAAGTACTACACACTTCAATTGAAATAGGGAACATGCTATAGATAACGACAATAACATATAAAAATTGCAAGGCAATCCGAACATATTTACAGGAGTTAGAGCATGGCCAGACGGCAGACAAACCGAAGTCATAAACACTTTTCAACTAGGTTGAAAAGTGTTAAAAAAGACTATCAAATTTATATCTTTACTTGGGAAAACCAATTCGTACTGGAAAATTCTATTATTTAATTATTAGACATTAATTCCGATATCTAATGTCTAATAATTGACGAGCAGAATTTTCCGGTATGAATTGGTTTTCCCAAATGGAAGGAACTTTCCAAACATCCCATTACGAATTTGAAAGGGGTGAAATAGACCAGTATGCTTATAAAGAAAAATTCTGAAAATCGCGTATCATCAAGATTTCTGTAAAATTAGTAACTTTTTTAATTAGTAACTAAGTTACTTCTAATCTGTAAGTAAAATACTAGAGGGGTTTCCCCTCCCCCCCCCCATAAAAAAAATCGCATTTTTACGGAGTAAAATGCAGAAAGAACGCTCAAAAATATTGTTTTCATCACGATTTGTGTGGAAATATTCGTGCAAGAGCAACTAACATAAAACTTGGCACACATGTACTTTCAGAACTTACATGCTCGTAAAATCTTTTTTTTTTTTTTTACATTTTAAAAGGATGAATTGTTCAGGGCTCTTAAATGGTCCGCCAACTGAATACCAATATTTTTTAACAGAAAATTTCATAGTAGGTTTCTACAACTTTTCCGCAAAAAATTACCTCCGAAGGTTGGTTCTGCAAAATTTGCAAGGAAAATCTAAAAATAAAATTTTTCTAAGAAAACACTGGTATTCAAAAAACGGAACATTTGGGAGTCCTGATTGTTAAGTAAATCATCTAAACTCGTCTCATCACGATTTATCTGGAAGCTATTAACATGCACATGCTCATGAAGAATGGCTTTTAAAATATTCGAAATTTTAAATAGTGAAATAAGCGAAAAACTTTTTTAAGTTGTTATTCTTCTGAAACTATCAGTGCTAGAAATTCAAATTTGACATAGAAGTTATTTAACTCATAGATATTCTCTAAGAAGAATTGAAATTTTAATGTCGGAATCGTCTCAGTTAATGCGTTACCACACTATTAATAGCGATATAAAAACCTACTCTAGTTATAAATGGATTTGAATTGCATGCTATTCTATAAATGTTTAGAGAGTTAAGCGGAATTTTTTTAAAGATATAATTTTGAATTAGAGTTTCTACGGCAAATAATACTTATACTTGTGCCAGATGACTTATTTAGGAAACACTTTCCTAATAAAAAAACTTTTAACGTTAATAAAAATAAATTAAATATAGGGGGGAAAAACGTACTTTCATTTACATTCACAAAAAGTCAACTTATATTATAAAGCACAAATGTGTGCATCATTCAATGATGATGTCATACTGATGCGGGCAACAATGTGATGGTGAAAATGGATGAATGTTGCAACAATGGAAGTATTTTTTCAATTAAACAATCGTAACGTTTTTTCTATGGGGTAATTGCCAGTTTTGTGCCGACGTTGACTCCCCTTAGGGATAGAATTTTAAAAAAAAAAAGTCCAATTCATGTATTGTCCTCAGGTATACATATATATATATATTCGAAATTTCAAAGCTCTAAGTCAACAGGAAGTGGATGAAAAATGAGTATTAAGATTTGATTGCCACATACATACAGAAATGTAAGTTAAAAGAAAGTATGTAAAAAAGTGGCTCAAATTAATTTCTTTTATTTATTAAATATTTAAATAAAAGGGGAAAATGGATTGAAAACAACAGCAATATGTTAATTCTGACACGGTTTATTAATATGTATTATTTTACCTCTTTCAATGAACTTTACAGAAATGCTTATTTAAAAAAAAAAAAGTCCAATTCATGTATTGTCCTCAGGTATACATATATATATATATTCGAAATTTCAAAGCTCTAAGTCAACAGGAAGTGGATGAAAAATGAGTATTAAGATTTGATTGCCACATACATACAGAAATGTAAGTTAAAAGAAAGTATGTAAAAAAGTGGCTCAAATTAATTTCTTTTATTTATTAAATATTTAAATAAAAGGGGAAAATGGATTGAAAACAACAGCAATATGTTAATTCTGACACGGTTTATTAATATGTATTATTTTACCTCTTTCAATGAACTTTACAGAAATGCTTATTTTAAAAAAAAATTCCCACCTCTTTATATTTTCTAGATTTTGTGTCATTAGCCATGCTATGATTTGCCGCTTTCCAAATTTTGAGTAAGGCTGTGGTTTTCACTTAGATAAGGATGAATCGTTAAAGATTAGAATTAGAAGATTAAACAGATTATTATTCATTAAAGTTAAATTACTAATTATAAATTAAAAGCATCAAGTTTTGTCACTAAAAACCACTTTGAACCACGTTGCTATCAAAGTCTTACTTTTTTCGAAGAAGTCTTCAAGTTTGAGCTAAGGTCGACTTTTACAGGGCGTCCGAAAAAATTGAAACTTGAAGATAAGTAGTCAATGTGCAAAAATGTTTAAAATAAGGTAGAAAATATGTAGGGCGAAGGAAGGGGTCAA
The DNA here is from genome assembly GCA_963931845.1 of Maratus michaelseni. Lineage (NCBI taxonomy): Eukaryota > Metazoa > Arthropoda > Arachnida > Araneae > Salticidae > Maratus > Maratus michaelseni. The sequence continues at coordinate 161,901,294 of OZ007587.1, forward strand.
CAACTATATATTAAATTAGAAAAGCTATGAGGAGGATAATAAACATGTGCGGTTGACCCCAGTTATGCACTGCAGCTGACGGAAAATACATAGAGGATGCTTAGACAATTCTTTCTTTTTTTTTTTTTTTTTTATTCATTTCTAAGTTTTAAACTACATTGTCTCTTTGCATGATTTCTGTACGTGTCGCTTTTTATTTAGATATACTTGCGATTCATTTTTTTTCTTTTTTACACTTGTTAATATTTAATTTTGTTCTAGAAATGCTATCGCCAATATGTGTACAGGACCAATTTTCACTGATGAAGTAATATTTAAATAGTTAGAAAAGGTTTTATAAGTCAGCTTTCTTCCTTCATTTTTTAAAATTTAATTTTAACGATATAGGTATGCAGATTTTTAATGATTTTGTTGCAGCAAAAAGGAGAATTTTTCTGACTGACAAATTTTGAATAGAAGAGTCGTATAAAAAGTTATTGTATAAATGTTTGAAAATTAACGAGATAATTATTTCATTTACAATATTATTTTTTTATTTTATTTTAAATTTTTTTATAATTTACATTATCTACGTATCTCCAGCAGGTAAAAAATTAAAGCGCATGTCAACCTTTATAATACACAGACACACTGTATACCGGCCAATATATATTGTATTCATTACACACAAATGTTTGTAAAATTAATTTTGTGCAATAATGTGTGAAGGAAAAGCATGTCTAGCGTTTTTTTAATCGAAAATAAAATTTCGTTCAGTTTAACCACATACCAAGCAATAATTGCCTATAAATGGATATGTATTCATTCGAATTATTTTGAGTGGTCATGTATAGAAATTAATGATCATATGCGCAAAACGCATTTCAAGAAATATCCGGTCATGACGGTAGTGTATTTGAATTCTTTTGTGTGGCCCTGTTTACGAATATCATTTACGTATCACTTAGCTAATGAATATTTTATTCAGCTGAAAAATGCAAAATATAACCGAAAACACGTTTCGAGCAACTGAATCCACATATGACAATGTGTCCGAATTCTTTGGCTTTGTAAAAGAACTTCGTGCACCGTTTTCCATGCATTGCAAACAATTACTGTTAATAGCTCGTGGTGTTTTGGTGTTTCGAAATATTTTTGAATGTCCCTGTAAGCGAACGAAAAATGCTATTTTCGATAGGGAATATGTTGCAACGAATTTCAATACCATATGCATATGGCACTACTTCATTTATGTGTATTTCAAACAATCTCCACCCATAAACAATAATATGAAAGAACTCTTTTTTGATCACTCGTAAACGAAATACTGATGCTATACACATAATTTACAATAGTGATAAAACTACATTGAAAAAATATACATAAAGTTTTGCCGAAATTCAAGAAAACTTTTGGAAGTTACGAGTAGAATGCGAAGAGATGGAGACAGACAAGTGATCCGACACCGTAAACACTTTCCATGTTGTTGAAAAGTATTAAAAATCAATGCCTTATTTCTTGAAATTGTTAATTTATTGGTATGCTCATCCTTTTAAAAAATTAGTAAGTTTGAAAAGATTGCGTCCTCTCGCGTCCCCCTTGAAAATAAAAAGTAAGGGGACGCTCAAGATAAAATAAAAAAGTGAGGGGACGCCGTCCCCCCGCGACTACACCACTGTTGGAATTTCCCTGAAATACTTTTGGGTCAGGGAGCAATATTTTGCAATCATTGACATCAACAATAGATTCATCTACAGTTTCGGTAAAAATAAACTGATTTCCATTCAATTTGCATCTCATGAATCTTACTTGAATAGAAGCATTACCAATTAGACTACAGTTATATTTATTAAAGGCAGTATATACAAAACAAAATACTTTTTACTATGTTAAATAAATTGTTTTTTTTTTTGTTTACTTTATTTTACAGTTAAATAACTACTTTAAACAATATTTCTTTATAGTAAATAAGAAATTATTAATAATTTTTAACGGTACTTCTCTATTATCCCGTCAACCACTTTTCATAACAAAAAACTATCACCAAACTGTAAGATTAAACGCCAAAAATGCAGTCCCATTTACTTGATGCCAGAAGCATCATACGTGTTTGTTATGTTATGTCATCAAGCGGTTTTTAATTCGACATTTACCTGTATTTTTCATTATGTTTTACTGATTTATTAGTTATTTCATTCATTAATATAACAATTGTGTCCTTAAATTCTTATATTTTATTTATTTATTTATTTTCATATTCCAATGGCAACGTTCTCCCGTTTATTTGGCGTTACAAATTTGGCGATAGCTTTTTGTTATGAAAAGTGGTCGACGGGATAATAAAGAAGTACCTTTTTAACATTCTGCATTATAGGAGCAGAGTGGATTGTGGATCACTGTGTCCCAGGAGTGGGTGGTCCACTGTACCCCATGTTGAAGTTCAATAAATAATCATATTAATATTGTTTATAGCTTTCTTTTAAACATATTAACTTTAAAGTGAAATAAAAACAAGTATCTTAACTTTGCAAAAAAGCTGTTTTATCGGATTTATCTACAACCTTTAATTACTAAAAAAATTAAAATATGATGATGAAAAATTTTACTTTTAGAAGCTCAAAACAACCAATCAGGATAAAATAGTTCAATCTGAGCTAAACATATTTTCTGAATAATCAGTGCAGTGCTGTTGTCTATTAGGATAGAAGAGAAGCTTTAAAAAAAAAAAAATAAATAAATAAAATATAAGGGGGTGGTCCACTGTGTCCATAGGTCCAGTGTGTACCTGTCTCCCCTACTACATAACTGTCTTCATATTTTAGTTGTGATCATAACCATAACTCTTGAAGTGTAAATTGATGTATGACCCCTAAGATGACTAGGCAATTTTTCAGCCATGAGTCAGGGGATCTATATGTTAAAATCTATTTATTATTATTAAATTGTAACGGCAAGATAAATCTAATTTTTTGACAGCATTTTTCAAGAAAAATTTAAGATGAATTCAATTAAATAAAGTATATTTAATTTCCTAAAAAAAAGTTTTTATAATAAGAAATATGTTATTTTTGAATACATACTTGGGTAAATAACATGGGTGCCATGGTATTTAATTCAAAGCTGTCAGTAATGCTTTTTCGTGTGACATTTCTAACTGTATCTTTATTCATCATACCAGCATTATTTATCAGTAGGTTAACACCACCAGTTTTGATGGACTGTTGAATAGCTGATACAACATTGCTGTATTCATCAAAATTTACCATATCTAGCAATTAAAAAAATAAGTAAAGTAAAAAGGTCATACCTGCATACTAGGTGATAAAATTTGAAAATGCGAATTAATCACGTACCAGCTTTGATGATATTGATGTTTGAACAGGTTTTTGCCACAGACTGGAGTTTCTGTAATGCAAAGTCAAAAAGTTATTTGATTAATAATATTTTAGTTACATTTAGAATATTATAAAAAAAATTGGAAGCATTTACAAAATCTTTATTAAGCTTATATTACATTTTGTTGGACTAGATTAATAGTTATTAATTAATGATAATGTAATTGACAGCAGATTCTTTAAACACTACATATGCTATTTATAATGTACCCAGTGTTTCCTAAAAAAACATACAATTGTTTTTTAACAAACATACAATACTGGATTTATGTGACAAAATGTTTCATTTTATGAATAAAAATACAAAATGAAATTAATTTGACATTTTCAACTGTCACAATGAGTTTTTAAGTATACTTTTTAAAGTAACTCTAGAGAAACAGATTCTTCTCAGGAAATCCAATATTAAGTTATGGAGAAATCCAAAAGAGGATTACTCATTACCTAATTAAAATTACTAAAATTTTGTTTTCAACATCAGATACATATGATATGCACCACATTTTCAAAAAAGATTTTTCTGAGTTTTAAGTCAGAGAAATATTTCCCTCTTTAGACCAATTTTTCTCGAACAGATAAACAGATCTCAATTTGCCTAAGACTATTGAGATAAAACAGGTTACATATTATAGAGAACTTGGAGAGAGAAAAGGTAGAAATCATTTTATTTTTCTTCAACTTATTGAAAAATGTGCAGCCTAAGAAAACCTAGGACCTTAACTTAATGTGCCAATGCTCTACCAACTGAGCTATCCTGTTTTTCTGATGACTCTGACCGACACAATTCAATCCCTATTGACACTGTCATTTCATTTAATGTATGATCTGCAGCTGCACAACTGTAGCAGAAAACACTTTTGACTTGAAATCAATATAATTGATATATACAATAATCTTGTAATCACATGAATTATTTTTTGTTCTTAAAAATCTCATCCAAATTAATTAATTTTTATGAAAACATGAACTAACCATTTGGAATTTGGATGCTAACTGAACTGGTCAATTTATTTACTATTTATTTTCCAATTCTGATTAGATTTAAATTTCTAATATCAAATTCAAGCTTCACAGTATATTTTTTTTTCTTCAGATAATTCTGAAATATATCAATGAAATAAAAATAGGTATTTTTCCAGTATAGGTGCCTTGGTGAGACAGAGAAAATGGCTGAGGTAAGAGAAGGGAATTTCTCATGCATATTTTCTGACAACCTATTCACTGTTTCATATACACAAACAATTTTTTCAATGTTTATAGAATTTATTTACATAAAGAAGCCATTTATGTATTTTTATATGCAAACAGAAGTAAATTGTATATAAAAACAACACTAATATATATATATATATAGGGGGAACTCGGGATACTTGACCCAAGGCATTTTTCTCAGAATTGGGAAAGTTTTGTAAGCTGAAAGTGGTATCACTTCTTTTCTTTCAGGTTGCTGACCATATGGTGAAAATAACAACTGAATCATTTCACAAGTTTTTAAACTATCAGACAAAATACATTTTCATGCTCCAAAAGTAATTTTTTTGTGCTGTAAACGCTGATGTTATAATTTTTTTTGTTTAAAGGTAAGACTTTTTTAATTGGTCATTTGTTTTGTGCATGTTTTAGCTACAATAACATGTATAATAGTATTAATTTACTTATTAGCAAATGGCTGCATTTTAAGGTTATGTAGTAAATATGCAACTAGGGACACTTGACCCAAGTCACCTAGGCATACTTGACCCAAGGGATTAGTACTATTCAAATGCGTTTTATTTTTTTATTTTTTGTATAGATGCTCCAAAAATATAAAAGAAAAGAGGGGGCTAAACCCAGAGAGGTTATTCATTCTGGTATTTTGGAAAAATCTATGGAAAAGGTTCTGGATGATGTCCTATATCATACAGTAGACAAAGAATTTTGTCTCTGTAGAAACACTTTAAGAAGGTATGTCAGAAAAATCCAGAGATAGCAAACAACAAATTTTGTTCATCATATAGTAAAGCAAAGAAAGTTTTTAATAAAAAAGAAGAAGAACTGTCCAACTATTTAGAAGTTATGGCTCGCATAAATCATGGTTAGTCACCAAGTTAACTACCAAGATAGAATTACAAGTTCTGTGTTTAAATATGACTTTATATTTGGAGTTGATTAAATTGTTATTTTCTTATTCTGGAACTTGTTTAGGCACAGGATGAACGTTCAGACTGTGAATATTTTGAACTTTCTACAATAAAAATTAAAATTGGGCATATTAGTGCTAGGCCTATGTAATAAAAATTTAAAGTATTAATTTTGTTTGACAAAAATAAAATGTATTAACCTTAATGTTAATTTTGTTCTTATGTAAAAGTATTTTGTTTGTAATTTTAAATCATACCCCAAATTTTTGACTTGGGTCAAGTATCCCTAATGGCTGGGTCAAGTATCCCTATACATTGGGATGCTTGACCCAAATTGAAAGTTTTTGAATATTCATATTTTACTACCTTTACAATTAATATTTCGGAATAATAATAATAAATATTGTGCAATACTTTCTTAAGTTTATATAGACTGCATTTACTCACCTATAAGTATTGTACAAAAAATAAAAATAAAAAATCCAAAACTAACAACTGGGTCAAGTATCCCTAGTTTCCCCTATATAAATATATATAAAATGTTTATACATATATTACTCGTATATGCATTACATATATAAACAAACATATAAATTCATCAGGTTTGCTTTCATAGCTATTTATATTATTTGACAACAAATCTCTCTGTCTGAAGACCCAAATTGAACAAAGCTTTTAAAATATGGTAAAATAAAAATAAGGCTATAAAGGTAAAGTATATAAAAAAAATTCCTGACGGCTCGGCCTACAGGCACAGGTAGATTTCGAAGACGCAGACCGTGGGGTGGCTGTTTGTTGGGAATTGTGGAAGAAATTACCTTTTTGCCATGATGCCGCAGTTGGGTTCCATAAGGGACCGCCCACTTCGAAATCTAACTTGTTCGCAGGAGGAGCTGGCAGGGATTTTTTTGTTTTTATTTTTTTTTTTTTTGCTATAAGGGTTGGTCCTATAAAAAACTTGTCAATATAAAAGTTTTAGATAATAGTAAGAGGATTTATAATAAGTTTAAGCGGATTTGATATCTTGTAAATTGACGAAGTTATGATTTTTTTTCTTCTAAAACCCCCCTTCCCCCCCCCCCCTTGGGTCCATTTTTAATGATATCAAAAATTTGTTATACATAAATTTTTGGCCCTTTTCCTAGAAGTAATAATAACTTTAAACGGATTCGATACGTATTATAATTAAGACGTTATGGGTTTTTTTCTGTTTTCACAAAAAGCCCCTTATCCCCCCCCCCCCTGGTTCGATTTTGCCCATTAACGAACTTGACCGAGATTTTATGCCCCTTGATTTTATGCATCAGTTTGGAAGAGAATTGTGAAGAATTATTCGAGTTATTGCGTCCATAAAAAAGTGACATAGATAGATAGATAAAGTTTTAAACTGAGGGTGGTTTAGGGTTCTGGGAGTCATGATCGGCGTAGATCTGCATAAATTTTTTCAAAAATTCCAACTTAGGGGAGAATGTAATAGGTAGTATTTCTTACAAAATCTACCTAAAATTAAATAAAAAATGCTTTACCGTAACTTGCTTCAGACTTTTTTACAACCTAAAGAATTAAAAAAAAATAATAAAGCCTGCCTAATTTTTACAAATTTAAATTAAGGTTGTTCCCAAATCTAAACTAGCTACTTTCTGACACATTTTTAAATTCATTTTTTGCTCCCAAACATATCAAATTGGCAAGGACTCTTATTAAGAAACTCAAAGTGGATATTTTGAAATGAATTTTCAGATGCGACAGTGAGAAAAAAGCAAGAAAAAAAAAAAAAAAAGTATATGCCGTCCTGAGACAACAATCACTTATAACTCAAGATTTAATTCATTTATCATAAAATTTTAAAAAATGTTTGGTTATAAATAATTTCAATAATCCTGCCTGCAAGTATTATGCTTTTATGTTTAAAAATGAGTCAGATAGTTTCCCGTTGCTGAGTGAAGAAATTTTTTTTTCGAAAACCGCCATAAACATTTAAAAAATTTCCACATAATGTTTCTGTTTTATTTTTTAACATCTAAAGATTTGATTAAGATTTTGCCATAACTTATACAGATATAAACAACAACAACAAAAAGAAACTAAATTATAAAATCACATGAAATTTAATATTTATTAATACATAAAAAACTGATAGTTATACATACATCCTTTCTTTCATCTAAATAAAAATACATAAAGCTCTGCTTCATCTCAAGAACTTTATTTTCATGTATAGCAAAAACTAGGGATTCACCAAATAGTGATTGTGGACGAATACTGAGTATTCGGCTAGCTGAAGATTACTCCTATATCTCAGGGTTTAAAAGTTTTAAAAAGTTAAATTTTTAAATTATTTTACATCATATTTAACAACACAAAGACAATTTCGATAAACAAAAACTTTTCACAGTAAAACTTTACAATTAAAATAAAAAAATCTATGCTTCAAATTATTATTTAAGAAGGACAGTCTTAAAAATTTTTTAATTAATAAAAAAATTAAATCCTAAAATTATTATCAAAAAATTAAATTCTTCTGTGAACTAAAATAAATGAATAAAATTTTCTTATATTCTAAAACAAATATTTTAAAATCAAAAAGAAATTTTGAAGGAATATTTTACAATTATATATATATATAGTGTTTATTTGTCAGGAAGAAAGTAAAAAAAAATATATATATATATTCAAATGGTAGCACGAAAGTTTTTGAATGTACTAGAGGATCTAAAGTAAATGATTATTGTCAGAGGTTATAAATGTACAAGGTATTCCTAAAATTTTAGAACAAATTTTCAAGGGTGATAATGCGAGGTCAAGACAAACATTTTCTTTACAGGAAACCAGCATCACAATTCATTTATTCAATCAAAAATACAGGGTGATTTACTACAAGCTGAACCGAATTTTCGTTTGCAATTTTAACAATAATGAAGATATTTTAGCAAGATTTCTATCATATTAACTTTGCTTTGTATGAAATGTAATGAAATCATTGAAAGTGACTGAATTTTAGTCAGTGACACAGTATATGTACTGTCAACTGCATTCTGAATAATAGAATGTCTAGCTTAGTGTTGTTTACACTGCAATGATGGCAATTTCTGTCATTTCTTGTTATATTTCACAGAAAACAAAGTAAGTCTGATGTTTGAATATATCATTACAATATCATCATTATTGTTGAAGTTAAATGAAAATGCAAGTTTGTCTTGGAGTGAGATACACTGTATTTTTGAATAAGTGGATTGCGATCCTGGTTTTCCATACAAAAATAGTTTTTCTTGTTATTTATTACAACTCCTTAAATCTATGTATTATCTTCCATTATGTTTTGAAACACCCAGTTGTGAAATAGTAAACAATATTCAGGAGCTTGCCTTTATGCATCATTAGTTCCCATGAATGTCGTCATTAACAGTTAATTTTCTTAATTGTTACTTTTCAAACAGCAAATAAATATTGTAAAAGCAATCTCTGTTATTTAAATATGATGTTATTTCTTAATTTTCCTTAATAGATTTATTTATTGATAGTTAAAAATAAAAGTTATCTAAGGTTTTAAAAAATATTTTAAAAAGCATTTTGTTTAAGTATTCGGTTTGGTAGAATATCAAGATATTTGGCCAAACTGAATATTTGGCAGACCGAATAGTTTGATATTCAGTTTAACTGAATAATTTGATATTCGTCCTAACCGAATATTCACTAGCATGGCCGAATACCGAATATTTGGTGCATCCATAGTAAAAACAATTCAAAACAAATTTTTATTTCAATGTTGAAGTAAAGTACAGTAAAACCTTTAAATAACGAGCACCTCAGTACCAACTGAAAAGTGTTTTGCTAAATAGAGGTGTTCACTATTCAGGAGTGTCCGTCCATTACGGAGGTTTTACTGTATATCAAATGGACATAATAAACATGAATGTTGCAAATCTTATTTGAAAACTTTTAATTTCAACCATGGATCCTTACTATCACAACATTTTCCAGGAAGCAGCAAACTTGATGCTATAAAGTGACATTTAAAAAGAGTTTTTTTTTTTTTTTTTCTCGTGTTTCAGGAAAGGCTAGGTGCCTTGTCATGCACTCTCTGTTTACCTATTATTTCAACAAACATATGATATAATAACAATGAATATTGAGAAGACAGTATGCAATAATAAAATTAACAAATTATCCAAATAAGAATAAACCATACCAAATAGAATAAACTGTAGCCTGCCTCCATGGTCATGAGAAACTTGTTATTTTTATTAAAATTTAATTTAACTAGTTGTTATGGCAACAGAAAAAAATATTCCATGGAATTGTAGCAAATAAACATGTCATTTGGTGAATTTAAAAAGAATGTTTTTCTTATTTAAGTTAGTTATATATTTTAGTTAAATAGGCTATTATTATGTTGTGATGTGAAGTAGTAAAAATAATTACAATTTGCATCCCAATAAACTCGTGACCCGGATTTAGTTCTATAAACGAACTGATAATGACTGAAAATCAAGACAAGAAAGCAGACATTTTAAATTGTGAAGCCAACAAGGTAAGCATTAAAATTCCTCCATTTTGGGAACAAAAACCTCTTTTGGTTTTATCAAATTGATGCACAATTTGCAATCGCAAATATAACAAATGAATAAACAAAATTTAACTATCTAGTAGCTCAGTTAGAACCCAAATATGTTGAAAATATATGGGACATTATTCAAAATGAACAGGATGATAAATATACGTTGCTAAAGATAAAATTTTAAGTACATTTAAAGAGAGTGAGGAAAAATGTATCAAAAAATTGCTTACGGGAATTTCATTGGGAGACTTGAAACCTAGTCAGTTATTGCTCAAAATGAAATCCCTTAGTGAAAATAATATAACAGATAAGGTTTTGAGAACACTGTGGCTTGATAAATTACCAGAGTCAATCAAAAATATTCTAGTTGTAAGCAATGAAGATTTGGATAATTTGTCACTAATGGCAGATAAAATTTTTGAGATGAGCACCTCAACAGAAATTTATCCTACGAGTTCAGATACTTCTGTTATGAATAAAGTGCTCAAGAAAATTACTATGTTGGAAAACCAAATTTCGGCACTAAAAATTCAAAGGCAATCAAGAAGTGAGTTTTGACAATTTAGTTCAAAACAAAATAAAAGTCAATCAAACAGGTGATTTAATCCAGAAGGGAAATATTGTTATTAGTTATTAGCATTTAAAGTTTGGTAATCAGTGTTATCCTAATAGATGCAAAAGTTCGTGCAGCTGTGGAAGAGTTCCGTATCCTGTGCTTTTTTTTTACGAGTTGTTTTTGCCGATAAATGTTTGATGTAGTTGTTTGCTGTTTTAACTGCTGGAATGGACTTTATCTATGTGACGCCACACGTTTTTGGCGCCATTTTAGATTTTTTTTTGCCAATCTTGCCAAACCAGCACAGGATATGGAACTCTTCCCGATTTATCAATAATTCCTACTTCATCCAGTCATAAAGCATGTAATTCTTTTAAACGACATGCGGCAAATGGAAACACGGAAAACCCAACAATATGTTAATTGTTACACTAAATGAATATGTATATAAAATTTAAAGTAGTTTTGAATTTATACACTAAGTTGTCACTAAATACTCTAGGATCATAATAATAATAATTGGAACATTAATTTTAAAAAATTTAAATAAAATAAAACAAGGTAAAAGCTAAAAAAAAATAAATAAAAAGAAAATACAACCTCTGCTTTCTCTGGATTCCTACAAAGGGCAAATATGTTTGGTGTTTTAGAATATTTTGCTAATTGCTTAACAAACTCTAATCCCAAGCCTCTGCTTGCTCCTGTAATTACAATATTTGCCATAGTTTTCACGTTTATTTAGCTACAAATTTATTGTTAAAATTTATTTCTACAAAGAAATTCAAATTCCGTAACTTTAGCAACTAATCCATGAACCTATGAACTAATCAATGTTTTGAAAGCAGACGATAGTTGGTTGGTTAGTTGCTTTTCAATTGCGATTAGACATTTGCATTCTACATCCATTTACTAGCATTGATTTGTAAAAAATTCCAGGTAGCATGTAAATCAGCACAATTTTTAAAAAACGTTTTCTTTATTATCTTATTGCTGATTATAGATGAAATATTTTTACGTATTGTTTGAAATTTGAATGGTTTATAATTATATAACCGTGGTTAGAAAAAAAAAATCCACGGTGTTGCTGCTGTTACCATAGTAACATAACAGAACAGAATGAGATAACAAAAATAATGTGTTGTTTATAATAATGACGATAAAAAATATATCATTCAGCATGATAACTTAAATTTTGTTATATAGTTTATAGGATATTTTTTTGTTTAAAAAGTAAAATTCAGTCTGGCATTTCATTAGTTTCTAATTTGAACGTCTTAACTCTGAATTATTTGTATGTAAATAAACAAACACACTTTTATAAATGGATGGTGATTTTACAATAAACAATTTATCTTGTATTTCAGGAGAATAAATTCTATCCTGAGAGCCTGTCAATTGTTTTTCTGCTTTGAATAAGTAGTAATAATCGTTACCTCATCACAGAACAATGGATGAAAGGCGACAGAGTCGTGGAGAAGTAGTTGATGGTGGGCCTGGCTATGCTTATATGATGTTCATTTTAATGGAAAGTTTATTAGATAAACTTAAACTCCTGAACTATGACACAGAATTCATTCAAGAATTAAAAATGAAATACATAAACAGGTATGTAAGAAATCAATTAAGATATTCTCCCAAACATGCTGTTTATCTTTTTTACTTTAATACTTTTCATTAAAGAATATATTTAGTTACAAGAAATAATTTTAAATGATAGATCTGTCAGCCTTTTAATAACAGATAAAGGTACTTTCTTTTTATCTCTGTTTTGATGAGAGAAGAAAATGTTTCTGACATATCATTCACTGTTTCTCACACACAAGTAAATTGTTCAATATTTATTCTGTCATTTAATGTATAAATTCAGAAGCAGTTTATCTAATAAATACATATATAGACGCAATTTATTTGATAGAATATATATGCTTATTAATGTTAATGCATATATCACAATGCAAACATATACTCAAAAAAAAAAAAAAAAAATATTTTATGGTGCACAGTTCAGAAATTGCTGCTTATAACTATTTGAAGACATCATTATGACCAACATGATGCTTCCACAAAAATTCCAGAAGGCATGCACGTCTCCAGGTGGTGGTGGGACATAGCTTTAAGTTTTTTGGGTATAAAATATTTAAGGCTATCGACATCAAGTTGAATGTCCCAAACCTCATCGTAATCAGGCACATACAATCCGAGATATACTCCTGTAGTTCCACCTTCCTCTGTCAGGGGGTGCAATCTATTTTATATGTACATAACTGAAATCTGTAATGCTATCGATATCAAGTCGAATGAGCCAAACCCTGTCATAATCGGGGTCCATAGAACCCAAGATACTCTGAATTGAAATTTTAAAAAATCTGAAGTTATTATTCGAAAAGAGATATACAACTCTTTCACTTTAATGTTATAGATTGTAATTATTAAGTTTATTATAACGTTTGAAATTAGTTGCGTTGAAATTGGAAAGTTAGTTGCTGAGTTATGGAAAAGGGGCATAGTTAGAGAAAAAAAAATTGAAGAGGGGAAGGGGGAGGAGAGATGAGATTGCTTTTGTCAAACAACTAATTAAGACTACCGGACTACTTGTTCAAAGACTAAAAATCATAGAAAAGCTTGGAAGTTAAAAATTTTTTTTGCTGAAGTTACTATTCAAAAATAGTGGTAATTATCTATACATCACGACAATTAAACGCTACGGATAAACCTAAAAAAGTTAAATTTATTAAATGGAATTAGTTCTGTGGAAATCGGGGCAGTAGATATGTATTGTATATATTAAAAATAGTGTCAAATAACAATAAACCCGCCGCTAGGAGACGCACGGTGAAGTACACTAAATGCAATATTTAATAAAAAGTCGTTTCCCCTCTCTCTATCCCCACAAATAAAAAAAATACAAACGTTTCTTTAATTATTAAAACCATTGTCAATTAGGTTTTTATTTCTTTACTATAAAAATCAGGATTTTCGTAAAACAAAAACTTGTAGGCCAAATTTTTTGATTTTTAGAAAACCTGATTGTACATATCAGCTCATTTGTGCTGACCCCGCTAGCCTCTCTCGGGGTGCAGATTTAGTAGAGAAAGCAATTTTTTCTTTGTTTTGGTAAAAATCACTTTTTGCGCTTAACTTTCGAGAAGTTTTTAATTATCTTAATTAAGGGTCTATTTTTTCGATATTAAATATCAATGACGGTCGGATTTTTATGAATTTTTGGTGCTTCTCTATTATCCTGTCAACCACTTTTCATAACAAAAAACTATCGCCAAACTGTAAGATTAAACGCCAAAAATGCAGTCCCATTTAATTGATGTCAGAAGCATTATACGTGTGTGTGTTATGTCATCAAGTGGTTTTTAATTCAAAATTTGTTATTTCATTATTATATTTCATTTGTATATTAGTTATTTCATTAATTAAAATAACAATTGTGTCCTTAAATTCCTATATTTTATTTATTTATTTATTATTCCAATGGCAACGTTCTCCCGTTTATTTGGCGTTACAGTTTGGCGATAGTTTTTTCTTATGAAAAGTGGTCGACGGGATAATAGAGAAGTACCAAAAATTCATAAAAATCCGATCATCATTGATATTCAATTTTTTTACACCAAAAGTGCCACTCTGCGAGCAGAATTTTTTCATTTACAGATGGACATACACACACAGACAGGTAGACTTTTCCGAACATTAATATATATGAAGTTAGGAGCAATATCAGCAAAGTAGTATGTGTTATAGGTGAAAACTGGGCAATGGCAGATCTAAGGGAGGGGCGATGGGGCGATTGCCCCCCCCCCCCCCTTGGGCTAAAAAGGGTCGGTAAACCAACATTAGAGGCCTCCACGAGTAAAGGCCTCTGTCGAAGCCCGGCCTGACCCATGGGTCGGGCCGGGACAGGTCTACACTTTTTAAGAGTCGGGTCGGGACCGGGCCTTATTTTTTTCTGGAGACTTGGACCTGGACTGGGCCTTGCTTTTTCTCCGGACCAGACTTCTTTTTTTTCGGGTCGAGCCTGGCTTAGATTGCATTCTTTCTAGAGGTTTTTACGGGCCGAGATTTTCAGGCCTGGGCCCAGCATAAAAGCTAAAAATTCGGCCTGGTTGCGACCAGTGGTGCATCGATCACCCCCCCCCCCTCCCTCCCTCCCTTGCTCTAATAAAAGGTCTGCAAATCGACATCAGAGGTCTGTGCGGGAAAGGGTCTCGCCCAAAGAAAAATCTCGAGCCAATTTTCATTCACGAATCTCGGACCTTGCCTGTTCTTTACTCTTTCCTGGCCGGGTATTCATTTTTTTTGTAGACTCGAGCCGGGTCGGGCTAGACTTCTTTTTTCCAGGACGAGTTTGGCATGGAATTCATTCTTCTCAGAGATCTGCACGAGCTGAAATTTCCAGACCCGGGCCCGACCCGGTATAAAAGCTAAGAGTTCAGACCGTGTCTGACTCAACCCGTATAAAAACCTTTATTGGCTTGTGCATACATACCTCTAAATTCTCTCCCCCCTGCCCCCGCGAGCCTATGTTCGGGTGGCATTTTTTACTTTCTTCTATCTTTACAAGAACAAAGTATTGGATTGGTAAAAATTTTCGACGTATTTCTACAATTTAGGAGGTCCTGAGCACGAATTGACTGTTCTTAGAAAATGTCTGTACATGTGTCTGTCTGTCTACATATATGTGACACGAATTTTGTGGGCGTTCTACCTCGAGAACTAATGTGCCGAATTTAATGAAAATTCATATTCTGTTAGACCTTGACAAAATTGGTGCTGTTGAGGTTTTGATTTAAATTATTCAACAGGTGGTGCTGATATGCTGCATTTTTTGCGATTTCCGCGATAGCTATATCTCAAGAATTAATGCACGGAATTTCATTAAACTTTAGATTATGTTTGACCTTGACATAAATAGATCTTTATTAGAATTGGGTATATACCACCCAACAGATGTCGCCAGTATGATCTGTTTTTCACGATATCCGCGTTAGCTATATCTGAAGAACGAATAGATCGTCATTTAATTTTTACTGCAGACGATTTGATTTATATAGAAGAAAGTTTTGTGATAGTCACAACATACTAAGTATTTATTTGTTTTCGTAAAAATTGTAATGATGTTGTGCATTTTTTAACATAATTTGAGAAATTTAATTTGGTTTAATAAATCAAAGAGATATATTTTTAACTAGTCAGATGTGCCAATCTCAAAACTTTCTTCTATCTCATACATGTTAATACTTCAAAATTCGCTATTACAGAATTCTATTTTACGTCAGCAGCTTGCGAAGTGCGGGGTTACCTTCGCTGCATGAACAAGCGATGTTAAACTACGAAAAATTGGCCAAAAATCGCTATCACAGTGCCCCTTCCGGATGAATATCCCTAAATTCAATTAGGACCTGCTGGCCGTAGTCGAAAACCCATAAAAAAAATTTGGTTCAATTCATACATAACTTCCTACACTTTCCAGAATGATACAATAATGAAAATGTCACAAAAATCGCTATTACAGAGCCCTCATCCGGCGGAATATCCCCAAATTTAAGTACGACCTGCTAGCCGTAGTCAAAAACCTATTAATGAAATTTGGTTTAATTCTATGCATAACTTCATACACTTTTGATGATATCAATTTAAATACTTTCTTCTTTTATATATATAGAAGAAAGTAAAAATGTACTTTTTGCTTCGTAGAGCTTTAAAATTATGACTTTCTTTTATTATTTGTTTCTTTAATTCTAAACTACGTTGATATTCTTACTGAATATTCATCTGAATGTAATTATATAATTCAAATATTTAATGAGTGTTTATATACACAATTATCTAACTGTCATTAATATTGTTTCCATTCTGTAATCCATGAATTTCAAACATAATTTTAAAAAAAATCTGCGCATAAGTGGGCTTTATGAATTACTTTAACTTTAATTGTAGAATAATGTTTCTTCAGAAATATCGGCATGTTTTGTAGAGATTAAGTCTGGCGGTGAAGTACTAATTAAGTTTTTGTACTAGCAGATCTGGGCTTGGTGCAAACTTTTAGTTTTTATACTGCAGCGGGCCGAGTCGAGCTCACGCTTTTATACCGGGCCGGACCAATATTTTTTGTACGGGTCGGGCCTGGCCTGAGGCTGGAAATTCCTGAAAGTGTAGACCTCTAACTATAGGTGCAGATTCCTAAAATTTGGAAGGAGTCAGTGGCTCCTAAACCCCAAAAATCCAGTGGCCACAATTGTGAAACAAACGCATAAAAACAATAGTGTTTATATGCAGTAAAAAACTAAGCAAAAAACTCAGGAATTCAAAGTGTAAAGTAATTTATTTAATATACACACATGTACAACAAAATTTGACTGTTAAGTGTAATATAAATCTTAAATCATGTATAGTCAGTAGATAAAGTTGGGCAAGATACGGTTTAAAAAAAAATTGTTCAAAGCTAAGCAATCATGATTGCAGGGAATATTAGAAAAAAAATATTTCTTATTTTGATTTTGCCATTCAAAAGTACTTATAAAAGAAAATCTGAATGTGTGAGATTATTTTGCACTATAAAAATCAAAACACACTTGAAGCATTTGTTTTTCTAAATAATTTTTTTTTAAATCACAGACTATGTAAAATTATCAGACTCAAACTGTTACGAATAGCATTGCTATTCGAGTATATTTAATAGTTTGCTATGTTAAACAGATCATTCTGAAATGTTATTAAAAAGATACTAATAAAGTTTGTTGTGTTTTGGTCTTAATTTTAAAAAAAAAAAATCGAAATTTCACGATGGTGACTGGAAATACCAGAAATTGGTCACTTTTAAATCACATGGCGACTTAAACACCAAAAGTTAGTGGCCACAGCAAAAAATTTAGTCGCCACGTGGCGACTGGCGACCATGAATCTGCACCTATACCTCTAACCGAGATATCTAAGCTAGTTTTAATGTTTTTTCTAAATGCTTCTTTCAGCCAGCGTCTCACAACTACTAAATTATATGTTTCGTTATTAAGTTTCAAAACAGTCTTTACTGAATAAAACTGATTTTGGATATAAAGAAACAAGCAGTCTTATACCCAGTTAGCATTTTTTTTACAGAATTTTGAAATGTGGCGATCAATCAAAGCTTAAAAATGTCTCTATGATTATATTAGCTGTTTTAAAAAAAATTGAGCCTTTATGCGTCTTCTGGAAGGTATTTTCCCAAGTGCCCAGAGATACATTGCCTCTATAAAAAGTCTGTATGAATGCTTTGTATATTTTTCGTCCTACCGCTGTATACTTCTAATAAAAATCTGGACAACCTTTTTATTAGTACTGTAATGTGATGTCGTTCTTCCTTATAGTTCTATCTTTGAAGTGTTCATTGTTTCTTTGGGCGTTTTATTACAAGGTCCAGAGTACATTGACTGCGTTACAGGCGATGTTACAGGGAGAAGATCTCCCCAGTCTCACTTATCCAGTTGGCGACAACTTTCAAGTTATAACCTACGATAATCTTCGCTCCTAATCTTCGTGCTAAATATCGATGGTCCCGCGTTAGGCTGACCACCTGATAGGGGCATTATAACACCTTAGGGCCCATAGTAAAAAAAAAAAAAAGCAGAGCTCGGTACTATAGACCATAAGTCTTTATGAATTGAAAGTTTAGTTCTCAAAAACAAACTCACTTTTTTCTGACACATTTACAAAATCATTGATACTCATATACATATAAGAATACAAGATCAGTAGCAAAGGCTGTGTTTTAAGTGCCCGTAGCAATTCAAAAATTTGCTCTCGCTCCCTAGAGACTACTGTAGTTTCTTATACCGTAATTTTTATTACAGCGAGGTTTTGGAGTTCCTAAAAAATTTAGCGCACTGGGAAATTTTTAAGATACTAGAAAAATCCCATTTAAAATAATTCCACCTTTTGAACATACAACTTAAAATTCCACCTAGAGACCTGCGCTGATCGGGTTGTCCCAAACCTAACCCGAAAATTCCATTGTAACCAAACCGAACCCCGAAAAAAAAAAATCTTCATCCTCCCGAAACTGAAATGACAGAAAATTAATCCATATTTTAATAGAAGTATAAAATGTAGTATATATGCAATTATATCTCTAATTTCAATTTTCTTTTATATAGAAATATAAACATATAGTATATATATACTCATTAATATTCAAATACTGTAAAACATTTAAATAACGGACACCTAGGTGCCGTCGAATTTACTCGGAGGAGTGCGCAAAAATATGAGATATTTGTATTGGGGACGGTCTCCGCTTTTCAGGAGTGACCGTACGGAGGTCTTACTGTATATGCTATTACTTCTGAATTTGCGAATAAACTCGACGGCTCCAAGATGTCCGTAATTCGGAGGTTTTACTAAATAAAAGATTTTAAAAGTATTCCCTACCTAAAGCTTTCCGCTATTTGGGACTGTCCGTTATAAAATTTTTACTGCATATAGATTTTATCGGAAAAAATATTTTAGACATTCTTTTAAAAAACTGTGTCAACCCGACCACGACACGCAAGAGTGAAAAAAACCCTGAACTTTTGTCTTCCCGATAATGTGAGTCAACGCGACTCGCAGGAAAAATGTAGAAGTCAACCCAACCCGCAGCAAAAAAAATAAAAAATTAAACGAACCCGTCTCGTACCAAAAACAAGTTAACCTGACCCAAACCCGACCCGCGGTAAACAAGTTGGAGTCAACCCCCCCCCCCCCCCAAACCCGACCCGTAGCAAAAAAGTAGAAGTAAACCTGACTCGCAATTTAAAAAAATTAGTCCCGACACGACCAAGATTGCGGGTCGGATATTAACTTCCAAATTTCTGATATCGCACCCCCCCCCCCCCTTTGAAGACTCTCTAGATCCGCCCTTGAAACTGGGAAATTTAGTTAGTAGCCAGTGGCCGGTAGACTCAGTTTCATGGTGGCTTTTTAGTGGCCACTTTTTTAAGTTAGTGGCCACTATTATTTTTCAAACTTTCTTGACATTTAGATAAATTATAATCGTTGTATTTGTATAAACATATTTTTTTATAAGAGTTTTATACCTATTGCATGAGTATGAGTGTATTTTGCATGATTAGATAGTATCTCTTGAAGAAAAATAATACAACTGGTGAGCATGTGGCAGGAGTCGAAATATTGAAGATACTGAAATAACGTTAAAATCCACTTGTATCCGGTGGAAACAAAGGAATAAATTACTTGAAATGCATGTAGAATCAAAGCTGATGAATATATTTTGCAGAATAAAACTGTATTTCTTGAAAAAATAATCCAAAAGAGCACATGAGAAAAAGTCGAAATATTGAAAATACAGCTAAGTCGTTGAAATCTGTTTGCATCCGGTAGGAAAAAGAATTAACCAGTTCTCTCATTAGATGTAATGAATGTAGAGATGCATATTTCCATGAAAAATGGTGTATTTCACTCGGTGATCGATAACAGATTTTTTTTATCGCCACTTGACGGGAGGCGATCGATGGCCGATTGTTTAATCGCCACGTGGCGAGTGGCAACCGCTAATTTTCACCTATAGTATGTGTGTTACTACTATTGCTCTTTCTCCCTCTCTTTTTTTTTCCCTCTAAAGATTAAGAAAAAAGCTCTTTTATGAAACTTGTAAACACGTAAATGCTAAATTTATTATGGTTGTTTGTGCATTACACTTGTTTTTATGTGTCACGTATTGTATCACACAATGGAATCGTTCATTTTATGAGTAACAATGGTTCAAAACCACTCCCAGATGAGGATCCTGGCTGCACCACTGTAGTGATTTTTGTAGATTTTTTTTGTAAAGCACTACTTTTCACGCGAAAAAAAAATTATTGAAAATGGTAAAAATATTGGGATATTTCAAAAAAAAAAAAAAAAAAAAATCCATTTAACATTGATATATTTCATGAGCTAAAATAATGTTAAACAGTGTGCAGGTTAAGAATTTTGTCAATTTTAATTGTATTATTTTCATAGCCTATTTATAATATTTGGCAAGAAATCACACTCTTAAACCTGAGTTATATCCTATGCTAGTCCTATATCACAAAGCTCAGATAAATATGTATCTTCACAGTTTTCTTATATTAATTTAAAAAGAAATAAAAGAATGTATATTTATTTCTAAAAATGATATTGTCTTAAGAAATTTAAACTTTTACTATGTCTTTTAACCACGTGTTATCATTGTGTTTTTTAATATTTAAATTATTTCCCTAAATGTATTTGACATGCATGAATTTTGCAATGAATCGGATCCCTTTTTCTCAAGTTAAACAAAAAATTGCTCTGAAATTATTGTTGCCACAAAATAGTCTATTTTTTCCAAAACGAATTGTTATTGCTGAAATTATATTTTGACAACAAGCAAATTTTACAACTGTTTTGATCATCACAGAGTTCAATGCCTATTGAAAAAATTGCATTTTAATATACAAAATCAATATTTACTGAGTTTGACACTTAATAATGAGCAAAACTACTAAGAAAATTCATCAAGTCTAGAGAAATACACAAGTACCTTTTGTAATGCATAGATCTGCTGTTCATTGTTTCTTCAAACAAGTGAAGCAAATTTGAAATGTGAAATTGGAATCTTCTAATGGGAAAAAAAAAAAGACATTTGTCAAGTTTACAGCCGACTATACTGCCAAAGGAAAATGTATTAGCAAATTTTGTCTTTGCCATATTTGATTTTTAGGGGTTTTTTTCCTTATGCTAAGTTTATATGCAGTACAAAAAAAAAAAAAAAAATTAATAGTTTTTAACAAAATTAGGAAGAAATACATCATTATAATAATAATAAATATATCTTAATTGTCCAATAATTCTAAAATTGCTACTTTTTTTTTTTTTTCTCTATAGGCATTATTTTGCTTCACCAACAAATCCTGGCGAGCAGTTTTTCCTATTTTCATCTTTAGCAGCTTGGTTAATAAGAAATTGTGGTGTTAAATTTGAGTCTCCACAAGAGGTAAATTAAAATTTAATTATTCAGACAACAAAATCTTTTTTTTTTTTTTTTGCGATTTGCATTTAAAAAATTTAGAGGTCATACAAGGATTGACTATAAGAAAGGTGCAGCAGTAGCAGTGTACTTTGGCCCAGTAGTTTTAAAGACCTCTCAATGAAACTAAAGGTGTTTTTTATTATTATAATTTATTTTTGTAAAAAAATAAACTGGGGGCTGCAAAAAAATTTTGACACAACCTTGCACTTAACTCTCACACATATAGCAAACCTCCAATGAGAGTAAAAGAAAAAATATCTTTTAAAAAAAAAGAAGAAAAATTAAGAGAAAGAAGCAATTTAAATTTCAATATTTTTTTGGACATGGCCCCTTTAAAAAGGTTAACCCTGTATTTATAATAGGATCCAAATTTTATGGAGTGTTTCTAACTAGGAAAATTTGTGTACTTCCAAAACAATAACAATGATACTGATATGTTAACCCATACTCTCTTTATTTCGAGAAATAATTTTGTCCACAAATATCACACGGTCTTGTAGTCACAAGCATTTATTAGTAGTAAATATTCACTATTTCACAATCGTTGGAAGTTGAGTACTTATTCATAAAATAAGTTTTTGTTTTCTAAGTTTTTTGTTGCAAAAGAGACAATAATAATAAAAATAATTATAATAATAATTATTGTTAGTACATTTAGTTAAAAAAAAAAAAAAAAAAAAAAGATACACCCATACATTTTGTTGCAGAGAAAAACAAAAATAGCCATTCAATTAGGAATTGTATCTTTTTTTTAGTTTATGTTTTAAAAAAAGATTAGGAGGCTTTCTTCATATTGAAATTGCACTAATACTGAAATTTTCAATGTCAACATCCAATTTTGGCAGCATATTTAGATTTCCTGATACATTTTACCTTTGGATCCAAATGAAAGTCATTCAGTCAAATAGTTTAGGAATTATGGATGTTTATTGTTTAAAGTTTGGAACTCATAATGCTAAATTCCTTTTTAATCATTGTAAAACAGATTGCAATTCAGGTGGTTTTTAAAGCATAATTCAAGAACTACTTATCGGAATGAGCTGTAATTTTATATTTGCATGTTTAAAATTCTTATAAATTGATTTCTGTTACAAAATCCATAGGCTACAATTGATATTATTTTCAAAAATCGCTTTCAATATATGTATATTTTTGAAGAAATTATGAATCATAACCTATGAACTTTTTTAACAGGGAATAGATTTCTAGAAGCTTCATATATGCGAATTGAAAATTACAGCACATTCCAACAAGTAGTTTTAGATTTACGGTTTAAAAACTACCTGCATTGCAATCTGTTTTGCAACAATTAAAAGGAGTTTAACATTACAAGAACTAAACTTTAAACCTTCATAATTCCTAAACTACTGAACCAAATGACTTCTTGTTTGGCATCTAAAGGTAAAATGTGCCGAAAAAAGCCAAGTATGCTGTCGAAATTGGGTGTTTGTATTGAAAATTCCAGAGTTTGATACAATTTCAGTAAGAAGATAACACCTTTAACCTATTTTTTATAAAAACATAAATTAGATATAATTCTGAAAAGCCATTCAATTATGGCTATTTTCATTTTTCTTTGTGACAATTTGCTGATTAAATTTTATAGCATTTTTTTTTTTTTTTTTTTTTTTTTTTTTTTTTTTTTTTATGACTGTACAAATAAATAAGTCTGTAAAATTATACAAGTCCACAGGATTGTAAAATATTAAAGTAATTTATTTAACATTTTAATTAGTATTTGTTCACTTAATTATAAAATCATTCATAAACACCGAGTGATATTGTCTGTGTTGTAATTAGAAAGTATCAGATCCAAGCTTTGTGAAAGTGAAAATTTTCTACCAGCCAGTGTGGCTAGTAAGTGTGTTTTTCTACCAGCTATAAATCAAAGGAAGAGAATGCATTTCATAAAATTATTTTTAAAGGGAACTGATCAAATCATAGTTATTATATGATAAAAATTTTATTTAAAATGAAATCATCTTTTATATGTAGAGTGCTTCATTTTGACATCACTGATTTTCCCCACCATCATTTCATTTCATTCTCTGATTCAAACTGGTGAATAGATTCTCCATTGCAGTTGATCATCATAAGATCATCTAGTACATCTTCCTGGAGCGAAGCACAAAATGTGATTCAGAGATGAAAATCCATGTTCACATGGAGGTATGCTGATAGGAATTGCAATTATAAACTACATCAGTTTCATAATATTCAGGAAGTATTCTGAATTTTCCTTGGCTTTTATTCCAGAAATACTGATTTAAAAAAAAATTATTTTGCCTAAACACACCATAAGATAATTCATATATATTATAATCTTGACTCTGTCCTATATACCTTTTCCCATTTCCAAATTTGTGTTCAAGGGGAAAAAAAGGACAATAAAACTTTTCTGCTGCTTCCATACTCACTAATAGAAAACATATAAATGCAGTGTACAGTTTTTGTTTCACAACTCCTAGATATTTTTTAAAAATTATCCACAAAGGTACATATCACAGTGGCTTGTGTGGGAAAAAAAAATTCTGGCCTTGTCTATATTTCTACTTGCCATTTGGCACGTGCCATTCACTAAGCCTGGTTGGATCAGGTCAAGAAGGTAGAATTATCATTTTCAATAGTTGTCCTTTGTTTGTATTTACTAAAATACTATGAGTATGAACTGGTGGCACTTAAATAAATCATAGTCAATAATTTTTTGTTGAAATGTTTGAAGAAAACAATATCCTGAATGGCAAGTGAAGCAAACTTTTGAATGAGATATTTCCTAATTTATTTTTAAAAGGTGTGAGTATACACTGTCAAAGGCTGCAAAATGTCTACATACACTTCTGAATGTACTTTAGGTTTAGAATCCTAATAATTTATTTCTTATGAAAATGTTTTAAAATTTTTGGGTTTTATTTTTTTGCATTTATATGATGGATTTACTATAAATTTAAGCAGTCTTCTATTTTGTTTTGTAAAAAATCTTATCTTTAAAAAAATTTCCCTCCTAGCAGTAAAACTATTTTAATATATATTTTATTACGTATAATTGTATAAAACAACAAAATTTTGGTATAAATTAATCTTGCTTATTGTACAGACCGTCAGAAAAAAGTGCCTCCTCCCCTCTATCTATTTTATTGCCTAATACATTTAAAGAAAAATTAAAATAGCTATTTGATTGGGAATTATGTTTTCTTTAAAATGTATGTTAAAAAATATAAGCATAAACAGCTTTTCATATAAAAATTGTTTCAAACTTTGAAATTTTCAATATGAACACGTAATTTTGACATCATATTTTAACTTTTCAGAAAACTTTGCCACGAAGCCGTTTGATGAAGTAGCTTAGGAATTATGCACATGTAAGGTTTTGAACTCCTAATGTTAAACTTAATTTTTTTGTTCCAAAGCCGGCTGCAATGAGAGTAGTTTTTTAAACATAACTCAAAAACTGCTTGGAAAAATGAAATGAAATTTTGTATTCACATATTTGAAGATTCTAGAATTCGATTTCTGTTTAAATTTTATAGGTTACAATACATAATTTTTTCAAATATTGTTTTTGTAATTTATATATTTTTAAATTAATATTTGAAAAAAATATGTATTATAACCTGTAAAATTTTTAACTGAAATCGATTTCTAGAAGATTTAAATATGTGAATTCGAAATTTCATTTCATTCTGCCAAGTTGTTTTTGAGTTCTGCTTAAATAACCACTAACTACAACTGTAACTAAAAAAACTGAAACTAAAAAAAATGAATTTAACATAAGGAGTTCAAAACTGTACATCTGCATTCCTAAACTACTTCACCAAGTGACTTTCTGTTTTTAGTAACCTGAGGTAAAAATTTTCCAAAGAATCCAAAAATGATGTCAAAATTATGTGTTTGTATTGAAAATTTCGAAGTTTGATACAATTTCTACTTGAAGATGGCTCCCTATGTTTTTTTTCGTTTGTTTTTTAACATACAGATAAAGAAGACATAATTCCCAACTGAATGGCTATTTTCATTTTTCTCTGCATTTGTTTGGCAATATAATAAGTGGAGTGGAGGGAACTTTTTTTTATTTTTATTTTTTTTTGGTGGGGGGGAGCTGATTGTACGATTGTACCTTTTTTCATAGTCTCCTTTAAAATTCGAAACTGATCATTTTACCCCACTCAGAGGGTCTTACTACAGATAAGATAATTTTAAAATATTTCTCTTAAGGACTGCATGGAGATTTAGACTGTGTTCACCTCTGTATTGATAATTAAAATGAGACTTTTGCCTCTGGTGGAGGATTTAAAAATATTCCAGAGAGTAGGGAAGAAATTTTTTCTTCTGAATCATCAACTCGATAAAAGGTTTAAAATCTTCTAGGGCAGCATTTCTCAAACTGTGGTCCATGGGCCACTGGGGGTCCTTGAAGCCTGCCTTTTAATCTTCTTAGATTTGAAAAAAAAATTCAAATTAGTTGCATATCAAACAGTATAGCTGAAAAAATTAGAGCTGTAAAAGAACATGAAGTAGTATAAAGTGGTCCCCAGAGTTACTCAGAGTAAACGAGTGGTCTACACATGAAACAAGTTTGAGAAACACTGTTCCAGGGGGCATTTTTATCTACTGGACAACTTACTGAATACATCACTTATTTAACTATATTAAAAACAAATCATTTGTACGTAATTTAGATTAATACCAAATCATATTTTTTCTTATAGTATGTTTAAAAAATATGTAAAATCCATAATTTTTCTTTCTTTTTTACACTTTTTTATTTAACTGACTTTAGTTCTTGTATGTAAAAGGGAATTTTGTAATCGATTTTTAACTCGCTTCCTGATATGCTAGAATTAGTGATGGGCATAACGATTATTTTGATTATTTGAATGAATCATTTGGGCATATCTTTCAAACTTTTTTTTTTATTCAATTACTACCAGAAATTTTGAAAAAAAAAGAAAAAAAAAAGAAGCTTCTGATTTTAATTAGAATTAGATTAGATGCTAGATAAAAATGGAAAATGTGTTTCGTTACAAAACACATTTTTCATTTTTATCTGGCATCTAATCTAATTCTTTTTTTTTTTTTTTTTTCTGGTAGTAATTGAATTAAAAAATTTTGAAGTTTGACAGATATGCTTCTGCACATGCCCAAATGATTCATTTGAATAATCAAAATAATTGTTATGCCCATCACTAGATATGATGAACTGTTGAAACTTTTCTAGACAACAAAACTATGAGCTCTGAGAGTGTGCAGAATGTTTTATGCTACTGCATACATGAATACAAGAGAAAAGTCTAAAATCCAGTGTAAACCGTATTCCCAGCCAATCAGCTAATCCAAAAACACTTAATAGCTGCATATGAAGAAAAAAAAGGATGAAAAAGGTGCAAAACATCATAGAATGGGTCCCAAATAAATAAATAATAGACAAAAACTAGGCTTATGAAAGAAAAAGAATATTCAAAAATGGAATTATTTTAATATGGGAAAACTAAGATACCAGGCATAGAGTAATAGAATTTTGAGATGGGAAGTAGAAGAAAAACAAAAGTATTATAAGGTGAAAATAAGTAAATTAAATTTGAAAAAATATAGAAAATTAAAAGCTATTATCTACATATAAAACTCAAAGTCAGTTAATAATGACTCTTAAATTTCAATGGAACATAATATATGCTGTATAAAAAATATTGTCCTTTTCTAATATTTTTAATAGTTTGATGATCCAAATGGAACTATTGCTAGCATATTAGAACAAGTACGGCACATGGTGAGTATGTAATTTTACTTTTATAGTTCTTATTATTTTTTTTTTTTTAAATAAAAGATATATCTGTATAGCTTTTTATAAAAAATTTATATCATAACAATATTTAATTTCCAATCTTAATATTTAAATGTATATGCATTTTTTATAACTGACAATTTTTACTTTTATCAACTATTTTGAATATTATGTATTTACATTATATGGACACATGTGTTTTTATAATTTTTGGTATAGATTTGTAAAATACCAGTGTTTAATTCACATCATGCTTACACATGTGCTAAATAAGATTAAATTGTCTTGTGGGCTAACTCCTTTCCCTGATTTATTAATAAATTGAAAATATTCACCCCATAGAAATGCTCAAATTAAAAGTAATAATATTTTTATTTTCCCCATACTTAATATACTTTTCATATCTTCACTTAAATTATAAATTTATCTTGCAATTGTTTGATATACATTAAACTGAATCCACTTGACACTAAAATTTATTATTAAATGGATAGTTTTTGAATGTGTGTAAACATTGTGTAAAATGATTCAAATACAAGATAATTTTTCAATTTTCTAAGCTTTAAAAGAATAGTGGATATGTAAATAAATTATTGATTTTCAGCATAATTTTTGAAGACATTGGGAAATTCAAAAGATGATTCTTTAACTCTTAACTTTCCATTTGAGGATAAATTATTAAATGCAAGTTCTTCAGCTTTTTTTTGTAAAATGTTATGAAATTGCCTAAAAATAGAAAAATCTATTTTTTAGTTCTTGAAAAGGAAGTACTCATTTTGTTTATAAGAAACATCATAGGAAGATGTAGGATATAAAGTGTTATAATAAGTTTGATCATCTGTATTTGTGCAATTTAAATTATTGTTTCATTTATGTTTTTTAAACCATCATTTGAATTTAATAACATAAAAAATGGTAATGTTTAAGAACACTAATATTAAAAATATTTAATACAACTATTTTATTTACAAAGTTTATTACTTTTCATTACGTGTTTTACTTATGTATGGATAAAATTTTTATTTGCTTAAAAGCTTTGCCCTTATATATTTCATCATTATATATTTTTTTTCTTGAAATTTACCAACAATCATTATTTTTTGTTCAGAAATGAAAGCCTGTTGTAATTTTTAAAAAAATCAAATATTTTACCACCTTTTTTCAAATTTAGCTTGTGATCATAAGGTTTTTTTTTTTTTTTTTTTTTTGTTCAAGATTTTATACATTTTATATCATTTCTCATAATTATTTTTTCTTTTTGCACCTGGGACATTTTCGTCAGAAATCGATTAGTTTATAGTTTCCTATCTTTTATTTTAAAATGTGTCTCATGCTATTTTAATTGATTGTTTTGAAATAATAAAAAGCAAAAATCTAATTTTTTCCTAAAAATTTAACTGCAAAAATTTGAAACAATGCAGTTTTTAAATGTGTTCAAATTTGAGAGAATCTATATATAATTAATGAAAATGTTCAGATAATTCAAATCTCATTCAATATTTATTTAACAATGGTGCGTGTAAAGCATGTCTTTAATTTGTTTCTTTTTGGGTTAAAGAAACATTTCACTTAACTAATCATTTTCAATATAAAATAAATCAAATGTTTTAACAGGCTTTGCATGAAAGAATTGTTTTTTGTATTTATTCTAGCTAAGTTTTTCTGCAAATTATATTCTTGAATTTTGCTTCATATTTATGATAATATTTGTTAATTATTTTTTATAGGGTATCTCAGTAGATTTTCCTCCAAGTAAACTGAAACAAGGTTGGGGTGAACAGGTTATTTTTGTATTGTCTCGTTTAGCAGAACAAGCTCTTATGAAAAAGGGTTTCAATTGGAAAAAGTAAGTAAAATGAAGATTAATTGTTTTTGCATTTTATGGTTTTATGTAATGTCTTTTAGGTTCTAACTGTTAATACATTGTAGCATGTTAAATTAAATGAGTTAATTCTTCCATGATTTTTATTGCTGCAGTCAATCAAAATGTTGAGCATAGTATATTTTATGTTTTGATGCATGACATTAAATTCATCTTGTGGTTCGGTTTCCTCCCTTCTAAATCTCAGAATTATCCTCAGAAATGAAAAGTGTTTGATCCTGCATAATGTTAAGTCTTGTGATTAGGTTTTATCTTCACCTCAAAGTATGTCATAATGATATTCAATAGAACTTATAACTACAAAACTATAATTAGTTTAATGTTGTTCTAACAGTTCAACAGATAGTTTTTAAAAAGAAATTGCAGAATAATTTCTTTTTCGAATGAAGTAATTCATAACATCATCTGTTTTTTATTGAATAGAACATAAAATTATTTTGATACTATTATAATTTTGTCAATCAGAATAAAAAAATAAGTCAACACACATATTAATGGCAAAATTCTTAAAATTGTATGTAAGGGAAAAAAGACATCATCTAGATATTTATGATTATTTAGTTTAAATTTTAATGATATCAATATCAATACTAATACAATAAATAAAAAATTTCAACTCATTCAAATATTATTAAATTTTTAAAAACATATTCTTAATCCTGTGTTTCAAAAAATTCTGTTCCAATGGATCAACATGTTCTTAGTTTTAATAACTGTGTATTTCAATATTGTATACAATTATTTGGAACTTATTTTACTTAATTTTTCTATTATTAAATACTTTTACAGGCCCATTATTTTGCCAGAAGGTGATGATACCAATGATACAACTGTTGATGTAGATGATTCAGAAGTCACTCTTGAGAAAATTGAAGAGGAAATGATAGCTGTAATAAAAAATGCTTTCTTGTCACAACTATTTGACTAATATTGGTATGTTTCCAATGGGTTGATAAGTGTCTATTTGTATAATATTTAGGAAGCATTTGAAGAAGAAGATTCAGATGATGAAGGAGAAATAATGGATTTAGAAGCCCTCAGAAATCTATCCATTTCAAAGCAAGTATGTATTGTTTTCAAGCTCTATTTAGAACTGAAATGTAACTTTGTCCAAAAAAATTAAAAATCACCTCATACTAATTGCTACCATTTAGTCTTGTTTTAAAATTTATAAACATGATGTTTATATATTTTAGAAATAGAAGTTTCTTATTAGATCTCTAATAGCTAGTTTATAATGATTATTATAAAATAAAATTTAACAACAATTTAGTTATTTAGTTTATTCATTTGTATTTCTCATATGTTTTATTAGCCCAGTAAATTTAGGGTTTGATAGCTAAGTAATTCATAATGAGCTGAAAATTTCAGAATTAGCTCTTTATGACAAGTGAAAAAAAACCTTAAAAGTCTCAGAAGTTCTCATGTGTGCTTCTATCCAAAATGGCCGATCAAAGATGGCCGCTAAGACCTTTTTGCATTCTCCAATGTTTTTTTTCCATTTCTAAGTCATATATCAATATTTTTTTACTTCTGAAAAATTCTGTGACCTCTACTTACATCCTGTTTTAATGTATACATAGGGCCTGACTAAAGCAGGGTCCCACGGGGCATGTGCCCCAAGCCCCAGTGCCAGAAAAGGCCTCAAAAAATTAAAAAAAAAACAATAAAATTGCTAAAAAAACCCCTCTCTGTTGAGGTTTTTTAATGGTCTTGTAAAAGAACCTTAAGGTGTAGGGGTCCCGCAAAGAGATGTCTGCCCAGGCCTCAGTCGATTAGTCGAGCCCTGTACCTAGTTTTTATCAAAAGAAAAGCTACGAATGAGTTGTACATTCATTTATTTGTCGTCAAATTAATAGAATTTCATTGCCCTTAGCGTGTTTTGCCACGCACTTAAGAAACTATTGACAAGTCATCTGTATGTTTGTAACCCTATTTGTGAGGATTATTTTTAAAATTTTGTTTTAAAAAGTGACAGATATTCCATTTTTCTATATAGAAATGTTTGTCAGAAGACTGTGATGAAAAAAAAAAAAAGAAAGAAAGTTAGAACAAGTTTAAATTATTTATTACAAGGCACAAAAATTTAAATCCAAAGTAAAAGTCCAATAAATCATTATAGTAATGCTTGT
The DNA here is from genome assembly GCA_963931845.1 of Maratus michaelseni. NCBI lineage: Eukaryota > Metazoa > Arthropoda > Arachnida > Araneae > Salticidae > Maratus > Maratus michaelseni. Next base: position 161,932,715 of record OZ007587.1, read on the forward strand.
AATAAATAAGCTAATAATTTGTAGTAAATAAACTTAAAACAAAATTACCAGAATGCCACTCATTCAACGTCGTAACCGTTATCATATTCAAATCCATTAATAGTAGCACGAACTGAATTTGTGCATGTTTCACCTAAGCAAGAGGTACAAAACCTAGAACAATGGAGAGCTGCCTTCTTGCACTGACATCTTTCATCACAGTCCCTTGCAGCAGTTATTTTGCAATCACAAGAGATAAGCTGCAGAAGATCTTCGGGCGCTGCAGGAAGTGTTGAAGGTAATGGGTTTAATCTGCCTTCTTTCATGAACCATCCCCATTCAGTAGGATCTAGGTTGTTTCCCAGCCACTGTTGGATTTGAAGATAAACCAGAAGTGAATGCTGTGAAGTTGCTGCACTTGTTGGGGGAAGAACGGCCAGGTTAAATTTTGATGTGAGATTTTTGGTTACTTCTTAATACCGTCCATACAATGAAAGGTAATGCCCATCTAAGGTCCTGATATTGAAGTCGTCATTATCAAATACCCATTGTGTGAAATGAGACACGGTCTGTGGAGGGACAGCATTTATGCAAGAAAACACAAATCTCCGAACCTCATTATAACTAGCAGACATTCCCAAACTGTGCAAAATGTCTATAAGTTGTCGGGAGCAGGGCCGTGCGAAGAGGGTGGCGAGGGGGGCCTTCGCCCCGGGCGCAGAAATTGAGGGGGCATCAGATTTATACTACCAAACACGGTTTAATTTATTTATTTATTCATTTTTTGATCATCGATCATTTTCTGGGGAATTTCTTTTTCTCTTTTCATCATTCTTTTTTTTTCTGTCTCCAAATATTATGATTTCTCCAACAAATAAATGCAATTTTCTCTTACGCTATTTAGTTGTTTGCAATTTCTGAATTAAAATGAAACCTTTTAAATTTCCAACATAAATGCAAAATGTTTATTCAATAGAATTTATTTCTGTTTCTGTACTTTATCAGTTTTATGTTACCTGTCACAAAAAGATGGGGAGGGGGGGGGGGCACCAAATTGAAACTTTGCCCCGGGTGCAGTTTTCTCTTCGCACGGTCCTGGTCGGGAGGCAAAATGGCACAGGCAGTAGACTCCACATGCAAGGAGGAGAGGAGATACAAAAGATTTTTGCCTTGTCATTGAAATAATTGAATGACAGACCATGATTCGTTTTCTCTGTACTTTGTGACTCATTGTTTTAGATTTAGTTATATTATCAGTTAATAATTTTAGAGTCTCTGGAACAGAAAAGCAGAAAAGCATAAATCATCCAACATGTTCTCTCAGGATGAGGATATGTTTGGTTGTCATACACCTGAGTTTGGATGTCCTCTCTAATAATTATGGCTGCCATCATAATAATCCTCTTTCTTTCCTCAAACTCGTTCTGTTTCCTCTTTTCGTATCATGTGTCATAGAGACGTTTTTTTTACCCGTCCTTGAATGTGAAGACTACATCCTTCCCAAAACCCTCACGTCCGTTTACAACGTTAACACGTTCACCATAGTTTTTTTTTAAGAAGATCTTCGATTTGTTGGCTGCTATAAATTTTCTCTCCCTCAGCAGTTAATTCTTTAAGTTTCGAGAACAGCTCTTGGCCTGAATATTGGCATTCATCTTCCTCATCTATGAATTCACAAAGTTTATCAAAAGCAGACCTCATCCTTATGTTTACTGGCCTCCGAACAGTTTTATCAGTAACAGGATTTGTCAAAAAAGTTGCATAACAGTTTTCATGATTCCTGCATTCAGCTGCAACTAAGTCAATGGCATTGCTAATTCTTCTCAAAACTGTTTCACCTTTATCGTCTTTACGCTCTTCAGCTTTCTTTTTTAAACTGTTTAAAGACTCCAAAGTCTCTATCTGATGAACAACTTTTCTGTACTTCTTTGCTTTTTTTGTTTCTACTTTAACTGAAGCCTCTTGACTGCAAAACAAACAGTGGGTTTTAAAATTGAAACCGTGTCTTTAGTTCTCTTTGTAGGTCTCTGACAAACTGTAGCATGGTCTCGTTGTGAAATTTCCTTAGCGATCAAAGATGGCATGGTGAAATATTTTCTGCACTCTGAATGTACAGTTAAACTATTGACAACCGAAAAATATTCGTGTAATCCATCCTGTCGTCTTTTACTAGTATTGAAAAGGGTTTGAAGGCCCCTTGTCACTGTAACTGTTTTACCAACATTAAGTGCTTCACCACAAATCACACACAACGGATCACAATCCATTTGAACTACATTCAGACATAAAAAGCTAAACGGAGTAAAAACAGAAGCGGGCACCAAATTGAAACTTTGCCCCGGGTGCAGTTTTCTCTTCGCACGGTCCTGGTCGGGAGGCAAAATGGCACAGGCAGTAGACTCCACATGCAAGGAGGAGAGGAGATACAAAAGATTTTTGCCTTGTCATTGAAATAATTGAATGACAGACCATGATTCGTTTTCTCTGTACTTTGTGACTCATTGTTTTAGATTTAGTTATATTATCAGTTAATAATTTTAGAGTCTCTGGAACAGAAAAGCAGAAAAGCATAAATCATCCAACATGTTCTCTCAGGATGAGGATATGTTTGGTTGTCATACACCTGAGTTTGGATGTCCTCTCTAATAATTATGGCTGCCATCATAATAATCCTCTTTCTTTCCTCAAACTCGTTCTGTTTCCTCTTTTCGTATCATGTGTCAAAGAGACGTTTTTTTTACCCATCCTTGAATGTGAAGACTACATCCTTCCCAAAACCCTCACGTCCATTTACAACGTTAACACGTTCACCATAGTTTTTTTTAAGAAGATCTTCGATTTGTTGGCTGCTATAAATTTCCTCTCCCTCAGCAGTTAATTCTTTAAGTTTCGAGAACAGCTCTTGGCCTGAATATTGGCATTCATCTTCCTCATCTATGAATTCACAAAGTTTATCAAAAGCAGACCTCATCCTTATGTTTACTGGCCTCCGAACAGTTTTATCAGTAACAGGATTTGTCAAAAAAGTTGCATAACAGTTTTCATGATTCCTGCATTCAGCTGCAACTAAGTCGATGGCATTGCTAATTCTTCTCAAAACTGTTTCACCTTTATCGTCTTTACGCTCTTCAGCTTTCTTTTTTAAACTGTTTAAAGACTCCAAAGTCTCTATCTGATGAACAACTTTTCTGTACTTCTTTGCTTTTTTTGTTTCTACTTTAACTGAAGCCTCTTGACCGCAAAACAAACAGTGGGTTTTAAAATTGAAACCCGTGTCTTTAGTTCTCTTTGTAGGTCTCTGACAAACTGTAGCATGGTCTCGTTGTGAAATTTCCTTAGCGATCAAAGATGGCATGGTGAAATATTTTCTGCACTCTGAATGTACAGTTAAACTATTGACAACCGAAAAATATTCGTGTAATCCATCCTGTCGTCTTTTACTAGAAAAGGGTTTGAAGTCCCCTTGTCACTGTAACTGTTTTACCAACATTAAGTGCTTCACCACAAATCACACACAACGGATCACAATCCATTTGAACTACATTCAGACATAAAAAGCTAAACGGAGTAAAAACAGAAGCGAAAATTACCACGCACAGTCAAGCCTTTGGCCAAAACAATAAACTGTGAGCAGAGCTGGCGTCAGCAAACTCACATTCCTCTCCAACCCCCTCCCATGTGTGTATGGAGCGCATGCGTAGGAAATTCCTTCATTCACTACCTTTTATTCTTATTCTTATCTGCATTTTTTGTTGAAAAAATGCCTGTGTGTGAAAATGTAGGTGAAAACTCCAAAGGAAAAAACGATTTCTATTTTTTAAAATAATTTCAGTTTAAATAAATTGTATTACCGTACATTTATAATTTCTTTATTTTATAAACCTAAGCTCATATTCAAATTAGCATACTTGCTGACTGCATTGGTTTCCTTAGAAGCGAAAAATATTCACTTTTGACGTAAATATGCAGAAAAACATTCAACAAGGCGCAATTATTTGGCGACCGCAGTTGATCCGCCATTTTGGATGGAAGCCGACATTGAATTTTTTTAGACTTTTCAGGATCCATTCTATACATATCCAGGAGCTAATCCTGAAAATTTAGCTCATTATGAATTTTTTAGCTATCGACCCCCTTTTTGGTCTAAATTTACTGGGCTATATGAAATATCTATAATGAAACAAATCATATCATATATTCTAATACGAGCAAATCTTGTGTGTGTGTGTGGTTATATATGCAAATTTTATCTTAAAAACGGTCTCTAACGATTTTGACGAAATTTTGTATCTTACCATTTCGGGGCACCAAAAAACCATTGGGCTAGGTCACATGTTCGAGAAAATTCGATTAGTGGGTCAATTTGGGTCATAATAGGTCAGGATCAGGCTAATTGTATCTAAAAAATGATTCAAATGATTGACTAAATTTTGTATCCTACCATTTTCGGGCACGAGAAGACTATTGGGCTGGGTCACATGTTCGAGAACTTTCGATTAGTGGTCAACATGGGTCAAGTTAATTTTATCTAAAAAATGGCTCTATCGATTTTGATTAAATTTTGTATTCTACGAATTTCAGGCACAAGAAAATCATTGGGCTAGGTCACATGTCCGAGAAAATTCGATTAATGGGTCACTGTGGGTCAAGCTAATTTTATCTAAAAAACAGCTTAGCCTATTTCGACTAAATTTTGCATCTTATGGTTTTCGGACATGAGAAGACTGTTGGGCTAGGTCACATGTTCAAGAAAATTTGATTAATGCGTCATTATGGGTCAAGCTATTTTTAACTTAAAAATGGCTCACACGATTTGAACTAAATTTAGTATCCTACAGTTTTAGGGAACGAGAAGACTATTGGGCTAGGTCACATGTTCAAGAAATTTCAATTAGTGGGTCATTTTGGTCATGGGTCATGATATTTGAACTCACAGCTAATTTTGACCGAGCACAGCTTTTCGGGAACGAGAAGACTATTGTGCTAGGTCACATGTTCAAGAAATTTTGATTAGTGGGTCATTTTGGTCATGGGTCATAATATTTGAACTCGCAGCTAATTTTGACCGAGCATAGCTTTGTCTTCTCTGCTTGTTTTGGTAATTAAAGATATGAATTGTTCATTTTGTTATTTTTTTTCAAATATTTAAATTTACCTATTATTAAATTTAAAAAGATGTTCTTTTCTATGCTAAATTAAATGTAAAAGGTTTCAAAATTTCATACGAATTCACATAATTTTCATATCAAATTGATTTATTTTAATCTGTTGTTTATTATCAGAATGATCTAAATATTTTCATGATAATATACTTTAAGAATGGGAAAAGCTGTTAGTTCAAATGCAACATTATTATAATTTTGGAAATTCTATTTTTTTGTTCAGCATTAAATTTGTAAATCCTTTAGTTTTTTTCCTTCTAATTAAATTGTTTTATAATATTCATTAGAGATAAAGTTTTAGTATTTTTATTTATTTATTTATTTATTTATCCAATTATTTAATAAATGTTTTATTCTTGCATTGTAAGTTTCTATTAGTATTATACAGTTACCATTAATTATTAAACTATTTTTTTTAAGTATTATTTGGAAGTGTACATGAAACAGTGTTAGTATAGTAAATATATGAAGCTTATTTTAATATTTCTGTGACATCTACATCAGGATTGCCCAAATTGCAATAAAATTTGTACAGCATAAATAAATTAGAACTCAAATGAAATATAATAAAGTCCAAACTATTTAAGCATCTCTAAAGGAATGGTTAAAAAATGACATACAAGGTTTGCACAATCCTTGACAGTCTCTACTCTACACATCTTTATATTTTTTAAGCAATTTTTCATCCTTAAAAGTCTCTATCTTTTTGAAAATTTTGCAAAAGTCCTTGAAAGTTCTTAACTTTACTCACCCATTATTTCTGAATGCAGGGCTCTGAAATGGTTCTCCCCCCCCCCCCCCTTATAGTCAAGTCCTTTTTAGTCTGTCTTTTCATGTTGTTGTCTATTTAGCACAGTTATGTTATTTAACATAACAGGATAAATAATACTATTACTGATTTGGAAACACTACTGAAAAGTCCTTGTTAATTAAATAATTGATGCCAAGAAAAGATTAAAATATGTACACATAAACAGCACAGTATAAGAAGTACAAGTAAAATGAAAACTTTACAACAAGCCACACATACTTAAACTTCACAACCTGTAACAAGCAAGTCACATATAAGATTGTCAATTTTAGAATTTTTGCTAAATCTGATCATCATAACCAATTTCGGCCAGATTAAGAGAAGGAAAAAAGAGAGGTGCTTAGGGAAAATTTCATCAAGATCAATATATGCCAATCAGATTATACAAATTATTATTGTTGTGTATTTAGTACTCAGTCTTTTTATGTCTGATATCACTATTGTTAATGAATTTAAAAGTCCTTAGCTACTAAAACAATCATAAGAAAAAACTGAAGGACTATTTTGCTGCAGTTTGGCAACCCTATTGATATTGAAAAGAAATATTATAAAGCTGTCTCTACTTCAGTTCAAATTAATATATTCTTTCTTGAAATTGTCCTATAAAAATCATAAAATTCAAATCATAATAAAAAATATTTTAAAGATATATATTATAAATGTGTGTTCAAATGGTAATAATTATTTTAGATTAATAATTATTAATGCTTTGTAATTGATTAATAATTATTATTTTAGAACTTTTTAATGTCTAAAATATTAAACAGTGTTCATACTTCTCAAGGAATCGTGGTAATCAGGGAAATCTCAGGAGAAAGTTTTTCATCTTAAAATCTCAGAGGAACAAAATGTTACTCCAAAACCTGGAGAAAATATCAGTTACTATGGGAAATGCATGCAATTGCTGCTGGACCTCCCCCCCCCCCCCCCACTTCTCCGAATGGTTAACAGGAGTAACACCTGTCAGGTCTGCTAGAATGCTTTAAAAAACAAATGTTTAAAAAATGGATACCCAGCTTGTTTATAAAAATCTTTAGCTATTTTTAAAATGTACTTGTACTTTTAGAAAATAAAGTTTTAAGTTTTCATTTATAAAAAATAATTGGGAAGATAAGATAAATCCATTAAATAAAATTAAATCATGTTTCAATTCACTTTCATTTAGCAAGAACAGAAAATAACTTGATAACTCTGTGATCTTTGTTGCTAATGGAGGTGACAATGCTTACATTTATGCGTCAAAATGGGGGATCTTTGGATGAGCATAATTGTTTAAAACTTCTAAATCATTCTAGGTAAGCATTGAAATTTTGACTATATACAGTTAAGATAAAAAAGTTTGGAGACTGTGCTGATATCCCTAACCTGGATTAGAGGAGAGGTTAGATGTAGAATGTAGAGGCTAGTATTGTGAGATGTAGTGAAGAAGAAGTACATCTGCAAGTGCAGGGTTTTTCTAGGCTGGCTGGCTGTCACCCGCCTTGAGGATCCGCTTGTGTGAGTTAATTGTAATCATTCACATTTGTTGAAAGTAGAAATGTCTTTTGAAGATCAACATGCAAATATCAAATTCTGCCAGTATGTCAAGAAATTCTCGTTAGAAACATTGCACATGTTGCAGCAGGTGCGCAGTGAGAATAATGAAGACGATGTTGTCTAAAGACTTCCGGTAATATTTTTAGAAACTGTACTCACATAGGCTGAAGTTCCTACAAAGCCACCTTTAGAGGTGTATGACAAGTGTGGCTGCACAGGCCCTCATGCCTAGAAAAGCTTTAACAAACCAAATTCAGAAAAGTCATGATGGAAACGTCAAGTGAATTTACAGATATTTCTTCAAATGGGGCATAATTTATTTCCGTTTGATATTCTTTTTTTTTTTGCTAAATATGCAGCAGTTGATTTGGAAGTGTGACTGAAGTGAAGAATTTGTCCATAAGAAACTCAATTTTATTCATGTTTGTTCTCTGTTCCATATAAAACTGGATTTTTTTTTTCTTTGAAAATGGATTTTACAATATTTATGCCTAATAAAGTAATTTACTGTGTAACCTTATTTGATATTTTTTTAGCTTTAATTTATCTTCTGAAACTTTTCTTTATGTTCAAGAACCCCTTTAGTGGCGTTTTTTCTTCTAACTGATTGATTTTTTTTTTTAATGCAATGATTTTGTTACATCCACTTAAATAAAGCCCTCTTTATCCATGGGTACAACAAATTTCCATTTAGCATTAGGTTAGTGTTTGTTAAAGGGACAAGGATCAGTTGTCTTGACATTAGTTTTCCCATTGTTGAATAATAGCCCAATTGCTCTAACTTCAAATATGGTAATTGCCCTTGCAAAAGAGATTATAACTTTAAACTAGGTCGGAAAATGTGGAGAAAACACATTAAAGGTTTAACAGCAATTTAAAAAAAAAGTTAAATGTCAACATTATAAAAATGACCTTGGCACAAAGTTATGATTTTAGTTAAGAAAAAATAAATATTTGTTTGTTCATCATAGACAAAGCAGTCATGGATACCAATTATTCTGTCTTGAATATTAATTAAAGTAAGTAGCACACATAATAAATAAAAGTGGATGCATGAAATCATTTTTACACATTTAATTAAACTTCACAAAACACAACACGTAACATCACGACATTCACAGTACAATCAAACATATGAAAGATGCTGCTAGCACCCAGAGACCTTATAATTAATTTATAGTGCTGCCATCTAGAGTTTATCATCTGAAATGCAAACACTGCAATTCTCCCCCACTTAGTATTGTAGTCGGGCAAGAAAACTTCGAAATCTTGCAGAATATCTAGATACCTGTGGAAAGAAGAAGAATTAGTTTTTAAAGGATCTGTAGCATCATCAAATGTACTACTTGAAATCATAGGTTTTGGAACTGCTAAATCATATGTAAAAATTTTTTGAAAGTTCTTACAGGTCTTATGTTCCTTTAAGTTATGCATTAATTGAAAATTAGAATTAGTAATACATATCTTTTATTTAAAAGTTTATCTTTTAGAATATTTATAAGTTTATTTTGTATTATCATTAACTGTCACAAGCCATTTTCTGCAGGAGAATTCAGAAAAAAATAAGCCTGATGAAGTCTTGGAATCCAATACTGATGCAATGGAGTGGAAACTTGAAGTTGAAAGAGTAATGCACCAGCTAAAAGTAACAGTACGAAATGATTCTAGGGTAATGATTGTTTTCTTTTTTCTTAAAAAAATTATCTCATTCTTTTTTTTTTTTTAAAAAAAGATGTTTTTGTGACTGGAGAATTTGTCTGATATTTTTTATTTTATGCTTTCTTTTTTTATTTTATTCACATGAAAATTTAAATTCAGGCCCTCATTATGAATTAAATATCAGTATTAGCCAAAATATAATTATATTTAAATAGTAAAAGTCATTTCCATAAAAAAGTCCCAATAAAAGTCAGAGCATAATTTCTTGGGTCATCTAAGACTTACTATTGTTTCGCCAAACTACAGGAAGTTTCTTTATGTCTAAATTTCTGAAGCAACATGGCTTAGCTGACTTTACAATCATAACTGGTTTTTCAAAATCACCTTCCATATTGCAGCATAATAATACTGTTAATCTTTCTTTTGAATGCTTACCACCTTTACATGAATCACCCTCACCAGTGGCTGAGATGTTCTGCTCTCAAAATTGGTAGACAGGAGGTGCTGGGTTCAAACCGCTGTCACGTTCGTCGACCTAACTGTTCGGAGTTTTCCCGCAGTTTTCTTCGAACTTTGCATTAATATGGGTTAGGATCCCTTAGAAAGACCCCCACGGAGGGTACTCCACCTAGGGCCTATATCCCGCATGTAGATAATTGGCCGTTATAAAATCAACCAACCAACTTACATGAATCATTTTTGAAACAGAGTCTTAAGTGGAACAGCATGAAAAAAATGTCCAGTTTCATCACAGTTAAACACGTTTTTTCCTTCATACTTGCTCAGAAGATATTCTAAAGATTTTTTTTCCAGGATTCAGAGCAGTGGCGTAGCATTGTTCTTCGGCGCCCAGGGCAGGAAGAAATTTTGCGCCCCCCTCCCCTAAAAACATAACCACATTATTTTCTATCAAGACGAGAAAAAAAAAGGTCCTTCTGATTTGAACCGGGAGGAAAAGATAGCTCTTCTCTTCCTTGCTTTTAATAAATAAGTTAATTTTACTCAAACTTACAAACCTAAAAGGCATGAAACCCGATTATAGAAGATTCCTGGTTTTCGTCAATACTGGATTTGAATTTCGAAAAATTAGTCAACAAGCGCTAATTTGGCTTCATTTATGCCGACCTACTTTTATCACCATATTTGGGTATATTTAGACAAATATCATCCAGCTTGGCGATATTTTGACGTTAGCGGATATGATTATGTAGTTTTAAGCGTATGAGAGTAGCATCAATGATTAGAACAACGAAAGTAAATTTGCAAGAAACCACGTTTGCGAAACCCCATAAATTAAACCCGATTATGGAAAAAAAAAATCTGCTGCCTTGTTTCATATACAAGGTGCGTACACTCTTTGGAATTTCTAAGGAGTTTAACATGTTCTAGTTCTAAGTGACAAAACTTCAGCAAATGTTTTTCAATTAACTCTTTTTTTTTTTTTTTTTTTTTTTTTTAAGGGGGGGGGGGGAGTAAATCTTTAAGGCGAATTTCATACAGTTAAAAATAGACTTTTCAGCAATATAAATAGTTTATTATTTATAAATAAAATTTTAGGTAAAAAGTCATTTTTATTGTATTTTAAAATTTGTCATGACGTTTTAACTAATTAACTTTTTGTTTTATAAAGTTTTCCTCGATTAAAAAAAGAATATTTCTGAAGATCTAAAAAAAACATTTTAGTTATAAAATTATCTATGATTAGCGTTATCTATTTTCTATCTATACCTTTGGAATGCCTTTATTATATTTGTGTTTTTATTCAATAAAGCTTTCATTCTTTATACCTGAACTAACCCTGTTATTAAAGTTAACTTGTTTTTTGTATGTAAAGACGGAATTTTTTAATTGATTTTTCACTCACTTCCTGGATAGGCTAGAATTATAAAAAATATGTACGCATGTGTATTTCTGATGACAATACAGCATTTTATTACTTTAAGAACTGAATTATAAAATAATAAAGTTATTTTAAGGCATTTTTCCGTTAGCTGGCCACAGGCAATAAATTGCCAAATAATCATTAAGGTTACAATTGTTACGAGTTACAAAAACAATGGAGTTAAATAAGCGCCAAACCAAAGCTTGCCAAAATATGCCATCTAGCTGTAAAAGTGCAACAACGAAATATTTTAAACACTAAAACATAGGAAATATAAATAAAAATAGTGAGTGTGATAATTAAAGAAAATATCTCTTGTCATTAAATCAATATTAAATAAATTATGACTGTACGTTGAGAAAACAGTTTAGAATATATAGTTTAAAATAATGATATGAATATATAGTTTAAAAAATGCTTTTTTTTTCTATAACATATCTTAAAAAATAAACAAAGCAAGCATTATAATTAAAAAGTAAATAAATTCATCAGTTTAGACTTTCGAACAAGCGTAAATCAAATCAGTAAATTTTCAATTATCGAGGTCCATGCCAAATTAATGTATTTGTAACAGAATTTTTCGTATACATGAATTGCAGTCATGGAATTAAGTGTGATTTTTAAGAAGTCCGAACTGGTGTGCGAACTTTATGTGACTTTAAAAAATATTTTTTTTATATTTTTAGCATTAGTAAGTAATTTACATTAGAAATTTGATTACTCAGGAGAACAACACTGTATGTCAATCAAATAACACAAGAAAAAAATATCGACCTTTCAAATATAAAATGCACACTTCCCCTTTAAGGGGGTTCTTCTATATACTCTTCTTTGCAAAAAATGACAAAAATATCAATTTTCCAATTTTTTGTTTAAAAATGTATTTAGACATCTCTAGTATATTCTGGTCAAGTTAAGTTACCAAAATATCCGATGATTATAAATGTGTGACAATAGCTTTTTATTAAATAAATCTTTAAATTAGTTTTCTCTCAGTTAATTTTTTTTCTTTCTTTCTTTTTCTTTTTTTTTTTTAGATATTGCTACTTTTAAAATCATTTAAAAAACAATATCGGAAAAATATCACTGATTACACTATTTTTTAAATGCGACAGATAAAAATATTTTTTAATAAAAATACTTAGAAAATTATTTCCCTGTTCTTTTTTATTTCTTCATTATATTTAATTTTCTGCAATTTTCAATGATAATTTTACAGTCAGATACTTTAAATATTTGTTTTGTTTGTTCAATAGTAAATGAGCATTTAAATTATCTTTTGAAGCTGTATGTCTTAATACTGCTCACGAAAGATTTTTTAAATCGTCAAAATCTTCTAAAGAACACACACTCTTATTTGCATTTAACAGTAAACAAGGTCAAGAGAATAATTTTAATCTTTCTCCATTTCCACATAACCATTTGTATTGGTCGTTCTAGGAAGACTGAAAAGTCCTGCTTCAATTTTTATAGGGTTTAAGAAGGGAAAATGAGGGGGTAGGTCTCCCACATTTTATTATTTGGCTTTTCTTAATGCCAGTTCAACGAAAAAGTAGAATTTCCAATACAAAACAAACGATATCTTTACTTACAATCAGGGCCGGCGCAACCATTAAGCAAACGCGCCGGCTGCGCGCCAATTCGGGTTTTGTTAGGGGCCCCAACGCTCTCTATACAATTTGAAATAATGTTTCCTCTGTATAAAATAATATTTTTGCTCTAGATTTGTCTTTAAATATTCCCTCGTGAGGAAAAACTGAGTATTAACATTATTTCTTACAGGCAAAGTTCATATAATTATAGGTGACTGTATGGATTGATGATCCTGAAAGTAATCACGAGCGCAAAAAAATAACTATTTAAAATATCGTAAAGGATAGAAGATTTTGCAAAAGTAAAAATAATTATGCACATTAAATTCGAAAATAGTGGTATTTATCAAACATTTTATTATCTTTATTAGATATTATTCTTTGACATATACGATTTAAAAATAACTTTTTTATACGATATTGCAGTATACGTTGGCCTCCACGAACTGCTTTGTCAGGATTTCGAGCAACTTTGCGCCGGCCCTTCTTAGTTCCTCCAGCTAAACCCATTTTGCAGTGATTAACAGAAGTCCCCTTTACACGAAAATATTCATATATAATGCTAAGAACTCAAAAATCAGCGTGAAAACCAATACAGAAATAAAGAAATGTTCTTTTGATATAAGAAATGCGACACCAGCAAGGCCCTTTATTTTATAAGCTAGAGCAGTCATGCTCAACCTTATTTTCTCGCGGGCCGCAAACATATGTTTGCGACGTTAGGCGGGCCGCAGTACACTTGTATAATAATGTAAAAAAAAGTGTAATTAAAATAGTTAGATAGTATAACAAAGCTATATAATAAAGTTAGTATAATTAGTAGGATTGAAGGTTTGTCACGGAAGAAATGTTACCAAAAAATTTAACACCACTTTTTCCGAACAATACTTCGTAGTAGATTACCATTCATAATGATGTAGAAATATGCCGCGAAGAGTTTTGTTTGGAATTATTGATATGAAACTGTTTGCTTCGGCCAACGTTTAACCATAAAGTCAGTAATAGGCATCATTAGCTATATAAGTATAAATGTAATAATATAACAATGCAGCATTTCCAAGTTTCTAAAGAAAAATCGGGATATTTTCTTTAGTAAAACAGTCATTATCTCAATGGAAAATCTTTTTTTAGAAATATATAGTGCAAATTTAATTAATTTGAAATAATGTTTGTTCTGTGTTGAAGATTAAGAAATATATACACCGCTATAGCACAAATAGAACTACATGTAAAAAGTACTTTTGACTAACGAAACGACCTTTAACATGTTTTAAGATCATTTTAAATTAGTGATTATAAATAACACGGCAGATCTTTTCTTCCCATGGAAATACATAAAAGAACAATAGTCTTAACTTTTTTTATGCACAGCTCAATTGATTTTATAAATAGAGATTAATGAATGATTATGTGTCACGGGCCGCATATTAAAGGTCGCCGGGCCACATGTGGCCCACAGGCCGCAGGTTGAGTATGGCTGAGCTAGAGGCTAGACAGTGAGGAGTTTCCATCTGCGATTGGCACTTATGGATCTCTCTACTCCCTCCTCCTTCGGCGATTTTCTTCAAAGCACTCACACACAAAAAAGGTCAACAATTCTTATTTATTGTCAAAATATGCAAATAATTTCAGTTTAAAGCGTCTCTCAATTTGGTACCCCCCATTGAATCATTTTGCACCTCCTTTCAGGTACGTAATCATGCAAAGTACAAAGTAGGTTCACCCTTCCCTATAAACATTTACAGAAGCTTTCTTCTTTCATTATTTGAATATAATAAAATGTTTTACCAAAGAAAACATTCACACACACATTTAAAAAAAAGTCTGCAATTTTTATTTATTGTCAAAATTTGTGAGATAATTTTGGTTAAAAACCTCTCTCAATTTGGCGCCCCTTGGGAGCGGCGCCTGGGGCGACCGCCCCCCTTGCCCCCCCTTAGCTACGCTACTGATTCAGAGATATCTGTAAGGACAATCAGCAGATTCACCACAAACAGTCTGGAACACGATATTATTTCTCAACTGAAATTTTTCTAACCATCCATTAGATGCTTTAAAATCATTAATACCAAGTTCTTTGGCAATTTTCAATGCACTCTCTTGCAAAATTGGCCCTGAAATCGGTAAATTTTTTGATCTGCAATTCCTAAACCACTCTAATAACATTTCATTAATTACTTCATTCCCAGTTTTTAGACATTTTATCTTGTTCTCTGGGTTTTCACCTCTAAGATGTTTCTCGAGATGCACTTCTTTATTCTTTAAAATTTTATTTATTTGAGTCCTTCCACATCCATTTATTCCTGCTGATTTCCGCGCACTAATGCCCTTCTTACTATCATCAATAACTTTCAATTTTTCACTAAGTGGTAAAAATTAATTTTTATAAGTTTTACTCATGTTCACCTTTAAAAACTACTAAAACACTATTGTACTTGAGTATCTAACTTAAAAAGTGTTGTGTCGCAGATAGAAAGACGTATTTCGAAGCAACTGATTTCTAGAATTATACTTTACGTAACCTTTTTTAGTGTGTTCTGCTGTGCATTTCACGCCTTTATGTAACAAAGACAAACGACTGCAGGAAAAAGGAAAATTCCTAGAATTTTTTTAATTCGTAGTGCCCTGGGCCGCTTTCGGAGCGATTTTCCCTGCCCACAGCTGCTTTTCAGAGGTTCGATCTAATGTTATTTCAATGTGACTCGTTCCATTCTATAGATAAGTGGCCAGTCGTTAGAGGGGACTGCTCTTCAAAGGTGACTGTTAATGGAGGTTTTACTGTATATAATCCAGCTCTAATCCTCTTGCAAATTTTCAGACCTCTACATGCGATAGATTTTGCTAGTCATTGCCAACAGACACACACACAGACAAACAACTTTCTTTCATTAACATAGATGATAACTTTATTATTATTATTACCTAATCTAATATTTAAAAAAAATCCATGTTTTTAAAACATATTTTGCTAGCAATTATTCAACAACAATAACTTAATTTCTCAAATGCTGACTATCATCATTTTTCTTAATACAACAAAATATTTATGATTCTATTTCAATTTGACTACAATAGTTCCACAATTGTATTTCTCAGGTATCTTTTATTTATCTTTATTTTTATTTTTATTTTATTTTTTTCAGGATTGGAGAAGTCATTTAGATCAAATTCACCAGCACAGGAAAAATATTGACGATACACTATCTACAACAAAACAACAACTTGATAAGTTACATTCAGATATCAATCGTTCGATGGAAAAAATTGGTAGTAGAGAGAAATACTTAAACAACCAGTTAGAGCAACTTATTCTGGAGTATCGTACTGCTCAGGATCAATTAGCTCAAGTCAAAGAACAGTATAAATCTGTCAGTGGTGGAGTAACTGAAAGGTCTAGAATATTGTCGCAGGTAAATATGATTATTTTTAATTACTTCTAAATTGACACTAATCTCTCAGTTTATTTGACTAATGTATTATTATATGTATTAATGTATTATTTTAAGAGCTAGCCTAAAGTGATATTTAAAAGATAATATTTTATGAAGTAGTACAATGGGTATTTGAAAGTAACTAACATCTGGATTTAATTATAAGTTCAAATTCTGAAACAATCTTAACTTTTATTATAAATTTTATTAATGTATATTAAAATTAAACGCTGCTTGGGATCAAATAAATTTTCTGTACGCTTGAAATGAAAGTGTGTGGCATGAGTGCATATGCAATTTGATGTTTGATACAGTATTGAAGTATTTTCAAGTTCATGCTACTTGTACAAGACAAACCAAATATATATATATATATTTCTGAAACTTTTGATTTCAACTTTTCTTTATTGCCATTTATAGATATATATATAGTTCATGCTCGTTATAATGATCCCTCGTGTGCCAAAGAAAATGGTCTTTATGATGGGAAGTCGCTATAACGAAAGTGAACAAAAAAATAATAATAAACTCTAATCAGCTGCAGGAAAGTTAAAGTTTCCAAGGAAATTCTATAATACAATATTATTACAAATTTTCGTTTACTTTCATATCAAATAAAGATTGACAATGACAAATTATAATAAAATAATTTAGGAGAATGATTGTGTATTTCTAAAATAAAATTTACAATAAATGTTAAATCACAAAAAAAAAAAAAAAAAAAAAAAAAAGTTATTTATGTCTTAAGATTTATTTTCTACAAAAATAATTCAAAATTGTTGTTTGTTTTTGTGCATTTGATATTTTCTTATACAAAATTTTCCATCTCAGTTAGAGATAAGTAATTTCCTCTGTTTTCTTGTCTTTCAAAAAAAATTTTTAAGTGTCAATAGCATTTGATACAGATTTTACATTAAGCACTGGCAGTGACTGCATACTTTTTTCGTACGATGGCTCTATTTCTTCTTGTATAGAATAGCATGAAATAATGTCATTTTCCGTCAGATTTTCCACACAGTCTACATCCCAATGAATCATTAAAAGTCACCTTTTCCTTTAAATTCCTTTTCTCACAAATTTCTTGTAGTATTCCTTCTTACTCAACAAAATTTTCATCATTGATTTGCTGATTGTCTGACATTCCATTGGATGATTTCACACTTAAAAACCAGCATAATGAAAGAAATTTTTAATAGTTTTCTCTGTAATTGCATTCCATGCTGCTTTGGAAAGGCATAATGTTGAAAGAATATCCACTTCATAAATTTTATCTTCGTCAATTTTTCTCAAAAGTAATTTCCTGTAATTGCATTTGAAACTTGAGATGATGCCTTGATCAAGAGGCAGAAGAACAGACGTAACATTGGGCAGAAAATATTTTATTGTTGTAGACTTCAAAATTTGTTAATCTGAAGATGGGCAGTACAGTTGTCAGTTACAAGGACAAGTTTCCTGCATTTCTTTGCCATTTGCTTATCCAAACAACGCAGCCATTCCTAAAAAATAATTGCTGTCATCCATCATTTTGCATCATTTTGATAGGATAATGGTAACATTTTAACACCTCTAAAGCATCTAGGATTTTTTGATTTA
Source organism: Maratus michaelseni (assembly GCA_963931845.1). Classification (NCBI taxonomy): domain Eukaryota; kingdom Metazoa; phylum Arthropoda; class Arachnida; order Araneae; family Salticidae; genus Maratus; species Maratus michaelseni. Next base: position 161,950,360 of record OZ007587.1, read on the forward strand.
CCAATAACTAAAGGTGGAAGTTTTTACATCCCTGACATATTGGCACATAGAAGAAATGTAATTTGTTGCTTAGCTCTCTTCTGTCCACTGTTAGATTTGTTTTTAAAAACTGTCAGGTGAAATCTGTAAGGTGTCATCACTTCAAGATCTGTCAGGTGATATCGTAAAAAACAATCCAATCTTGTCTACATTAAATATGTTTTCTGGGGTATACTTGTCAATTATTGTTTACAGTTTCAACTGTTTCTTGCTTTACAGTGCCACTTTCCTCACACAGCTTACGTAAACAAATACCATGTCTAACTTTAAACTGATGGAGTTATGGAGCTATCCATCTGATGCTTTAAATGTTTCTTCATCTTTTTTTTTTTTTGCAAAAAATTTGCTTTTTGTCCTTAAATTCCCATCTATGAGAGTTTTATTCAATTTCATAAGTTTTAGGCATTCATGCAATGCTTTCTCAAATTGCTGAAAAATTTCTCCTTGCAATCGCCTACATGAAGCTGGAATTCCAATTTCTTCAGCCCTCAAAATTGAATCACGGTTTTTAATGATCGTAAATAAAGTGCTTTTTGGCATATTAAATATTTTAGCAATTTCAGATTTAAGCATAAATTTTTCCTCAACCGCTGTCAAAACTTTAAATTTTATATCCAAGGGAATCACATTTTGTTTGTTTAAAACAGCCATCTTGGGAAAATGCACTCATGCACCAAACTGAATGTGTGTGCAAATGAATACGGCAAGGAGAATCAGGTTCAAGTGAGTCATTACTAAATTTCACCCCAGGAAGAAATCTATTCTTTCTGCTCCCTTCAGACCTTACTTGTGAACTCGGCAATCAGTCCTTGGGGAAAGAAAATGGTAATCTTTTCTTGGAAAAAAATTGGGTTTAAAGGTCAATTCAGTCATTGTATTGGGAAATAAGCTGCTGGCCGGTCTTTATATTTGATGTAAAAAAAACTTAGCATAAAGGGGATATATTGCAGAACATTTTGCATTGGTAGTTATAATGAAATGGTCGCTATAATAGGCAATTGTTATAATGAGCATCAACTATATATATAACATATCTATACTAATAAAAGAAAGTTTCGCTCTGTGTGTGTGTCTGTGTTTGTCTGCGATGGCTAGCAAAATCTAGCCCACCTAGAAGCCTGAAAATTTAGATTTAAGTAGTCCAAACCCTCTCCTGCTGCACCTGAAACTCAGAAATTTAATATTTTAATTACTTACTAAAATATTAATTAAAATGCACAAAGAACTTGCTTTTTTTCTTCGGTTGGTTGGTTGTATGGAATCTTCACAGAAGACATTAAATAAACCAGAGTAACGATGCATAGATAAGGAGATATAACAAAATAGCATCAATATGTATTGCAGTTATAGGCGTACAGTCATGCTAATGTAGCGCCACCTACTCACGGCAAATTACACAGTCGCCACCTGTTTGAAACATTTTACAGGCACGTTTTTTTCATGATAATTAGCTGGGTTTAAAGTTTTTTTAAAACAGTACATATATTCTTATGATAGAGACTATTAATACAGAAAACTTTATTTAACAGATTATTTGTTATTTTTACAGGGATGGAGAGGGGTAAAAGTCTAATTACATTTAACATTTTTAGCTTCACCTGTAGCGTTTAATTGCTGTTTTATATACAGAATATAGCTATTTTAAATCTCAACTAATAATGTTCCAAACTTCTCCATTTAGTTCCATTTTTACTAAATTATCGTAAAAATCAGCATTCATAGCTTAGCTTCAAGGTGTATTTCTAGAAAGCAGTTACCAGTATTTCTGAATAATAGTCTAAGCCAAATTTTAAATTAAATTTCTAGCTTAACCAAATGAATCAATCTTTAAAAATCTGTCTAGTGATCTTCCTAATTGGTTATTTGCTGAAGGGCACAAAAAATAATCCTTATTATTTCAGTGAAATGAATTATATCGTTTGCTATGAGCGAAATGAGCATGCCCTTTTTTGTTTTTTCTTATTATGTATGCCACGTTTACAAAAGCAAAATTTTTTTTCTACACCAGACAGTGTTGCAAAATTCACTATGGAGATCTTGTTTTGTGAATGATTATCTACATGGTTTAATATTTTTATGACTCATAATGAACGAATCTCCTGTGTGAATATCCTCTAATGGATTGAGGTATTCGGCTGTTAACCTAATTTCCACTGAAGTTATCTCAGAATCTATACATTTTTTAATGTAACTCATCTCTCAAGCAAACAATTTTTTTAAACAATCTTTCTAAAAATGTAACTTTTATGCAATTTTATTCGAAAAAATTATTTTGAACAAAAATGGTCACCTGACGTATGAAAAAAGAAGTGATTTGCCCATATTTGTTTTCCTCAGTCACATGACTTGCACTTTTTAACCGACATAAAAAAAGGAGGAGGTTATCAATTCGACCCGTATGTATATATTGTGTTGTTCACGCATAACTCTCGTAAATGTGCATCGATTTTGATAATTTTTATTTTGTTTGAAAGAGTAAGGCCCCAAGGTGGTCCCATTTCAATTTCATCAAAATCTGATCATTAGAACACATTATTTCAATTTTTTAAATTCAAATTTCCATTATATTATACAGATTACGTACGATAGGATTTAATAGAATAAAGAAAACTTTTATTAATATCTTTTTAAGTTTTGATTTGATTTTCATAAAATTTGAAATGACTCGACAAAATTCTTGAACAATAATTTATATTAAATTTGAAACCATTCGGTTGGATAGTTTTTGCGCTGTTATATGTGGATGGGCGGATAGACAGACGGACGAACGGACCAGACAGTGACTATAGGTACTACGTATTTATGTACTTACGAACACACCTAAAAAGGTATAATGGTCTCGGCCAAACATGTTCATCAACCGATTCTCTATATGTCCATCCATAACCGCATTTCTTTTTTGTCTCTTGCTTCCAAACTATGTATACTGTGATGTAAGCAAGACATAAGCAAGCACCACTGAAAGTTCTGGTGCTGTCATCTACAGAAAAGTCTATAAGCTCACTGGATATTCCTATATAAATAAATATATATATGTATTTCTGAAACTTCTAATTTCAATTTTTCTTTATTACCAATTGAAATTTCATTTCCGGTTTGTTTGTAATTACATATCTAAAAATGAATCTGTAAATCACAACAATAAATAGAGACAAAGAGAAATAAATCTCATATTTCAGTTATTTATGATGTGTTATCCAATTTTACAAGATCATTATTTAATGTATTATGTATAATATTTTAAATTTTTGTATTTATACTTGATACTAAATTAACATTTTGATTTAAAAAAAAAAAAAAAAATAGATGTTATATGCTGAAAGTTTTTGTCTTTGAAACGTGCATATCATTTAATTGTATTTATTTTTAGATTACTGAAGAACTGGAACAAGTAAAACAAGAAATGGAAGAAAGGGGTTCAAATATGACAGATGGAAGTAAGATCATTTTGAATTCCTCCTCTCATATTTCATAAATTGTATTAACATTACACTTGTTGTGGAGCCTGGTTTTTGTTAACCAATTTTTTTTTTTTTTAAATATCCTAAAAATAATGCTAAAAAAATGCTCTCAAAATTAAAAAAAGTTATCTTAAAATATTTTCCATGACTTGAAAATGATATTTTGTTATGCATGAATATCTTTAATCTTTATCTTAAAAAAAAAAAAAAAAAGCTTTACAGAACTGTTTCTAAAAGATAATACTTAAACATATGCTTCTGTTATCAGCAAATTACACGATAAGAAGTTGCAAAGAAATTTTTTGACCACTTTCTTGCATTATATATCTTTATAAAAGTGGACATTGTTCTTAAATTCTATTAGGAACTAGCAGCTGATGTGAAAGGAGTAAAAGAGTGCTGAAGCTGAAATGTGGAACTGCTTTTTGTTTTATAAATGAAACAATATAGTATAACATCTAAATGAAATCACTTCTCTAAAGAATGCTTTGAACAAAATTATAAATCAGAATTATTCTTAAAGATGTCTTTTAATTTTCGGAAAATTTTAGCCATCTGTTTTTTTTTTTTAGTTTGGGGATGTAAGTCCTAAAGAAAATTATATTTCGTTTTTGAAAAAAAAAGATTGACGCTGGAAAATAATGATCTAAAACTTTTAAATACCTTCAAAATTTAAAAAGTTTCTCAAAATATTTTTTAAATGCCCTGCGAAAATTAGAAAATTACCTAAAGTAACAGAAAGGAAAAAAAATGCAAATGCTTTCAAAATCCTGGGCCATGCCATTACTCATTCTAAAAACTTAAACTTTATGCTGGTGAAATTGATGTGTTAAATTTAAATTATTAAAATTATATGGAAGAAAATTTTGTGATGACCATATCATATTAGTTTAACAAACTTTTGCATGAAATATCAATTGATTAGGATTCCATTTCAATATTGAACATGTTCTATCTTAAACATGTAACTAGGCGTAGAATTTTTCTTTTCTTTGCTGGGACCATATAAATTTTAAATTTTGGTTAAATTACCATTATATACAGTTTCTGTTTTAACAGGTTTTACTGTATTAAATTTATGCATGTAACTTTACTGATAAAGCAATGATTAAAATGACCATTATAATTATAATATATTTTACATATGCTCTAATTATAAAACTATTGGTGTGATGTCAGTTGACAAGACTAGTTTTTGTAAATTTATGAGCAATTCTTTTATTTAATATAGAAATATTTATTAGCTCAACATAAACACAATTACTCTTGTGTTATTTTCCTGATAAAATCAGTAAAATAAAAATAAATGGGGGGGGGTGGGGTAGAGGGGAGAGATCTCTCTCTTCATTTCTTCAAAAATCATACTTATAGAAACATTTCATTATTATGAAAAATTTGGAACTTTTTTAAGCAAAATAAATTTTTCTCCAGCTTAAATATATTATCAGAGAATTATTAGATTAAATTATATCTCTGCATGAAACTTTTCCCATTTTAATTAATTATCGTGTATTGTGTTACTTTAAATGTGCTAATATTATTGAATGTGTTCATATTGATTTCAGAAATATTTTCTACTTATCAGAGAATTTCAATATCCATGTATGTGTCAACCAACTATTCTTTGCACCTATTCCTCATCAAAAAACGTAATACACCTACAGTGATACCTCGGTTTTCATCGATAATTCATCCAAAAACAATCGGCGAAAACCGAGGCAATTATTTCCATATGTTGATAATAAGTGACAAATATAAGTGAAAGAAGAAAAGAGAATAATGATTGGCAAAAAAGAAAAGAAAAAATAGAAGAAATGAAGAAGAAAATCTGCTGAATTGGAAAAAATAATAGAAAAAGAAGCGAATTCTTCTAGAAAAAAACATTGTGAAGCTCTTCTAAATTTGTTAAAAATAGGGATGCACCGGATGTATATTTTTGCTTTATATTCTGCTGTATGTGGATTTTGCTATTTGGATTTCTTACAGATACAGAATATCCGGCACAAAATTTTGCCGAATATTCAGTATTCAGTCAAATACTTTCTCGTTTTTAATTTCAATAGTAATATTTTTATTTTATGCCTACTTTCTTAAAGAAGAAAAGCTTTAAATTATTATCATTTTATGTCATTAAAATATTAATAATAGATTTAAATTCATTTAAGAAGTTAGTTACTTAAAAAGAAATAATGCTTTGTAGTAATTAAAAATTGAAATTTAATTGTGTTTTTACTTTTGCCTATTATAATATTTTCTTTTATTCAGGTTCATTGTACATAAAAAGATAAACATTTAAGTATGATTTATTGGTTTTTCTTACTTATAAATCAGAGTTATTTACAATTACTAAAAATCCTACTGAAGAGGCTTTTTCTTTTCCTACATAATTATTTCTTATTTTTCCTATGGTAAGTGTTTTCTAACAGAATTTAAATAGATAAGCTCTTCATTGCAAGTACCTTGTTTTGCAATACAAAGGGGATATTTCATTTTTTATCTCATTCATATATAAACCCTATAATTTGATTTTTGTGAAAATATACAAGTATTTCTTTTTATTAACATTGCTTTTAATGGAATAATGTTGGTAAGATGCAAATTAATTTTGTACTAACTTTTTTTGATAATGTTAAAAATAGGAATTAAATAATGAGTCACTATTCGAAAGCCAGATAGTAAATGATAGTGTTTTCGGCTCGATCGAATATTCAGTTTGAGTGCCGAATAAGCAGGATATCCGACAGGAGCCAGATAATCGGCACATCCCTAGTTAAAAATAAGATTTATTAAAAGTTTAAGCATATTCAGTCGTTTTTTCCTTCTTATTTTGTTTTATAAAATTCTAATACATTTGCTGTTATCTGTATATTTCAAGGACAAGTTTTGGTAAGTTAATTAATGAAATATTTTTTTGTGTTTTCATGACTTTTTTTTGCATTACAATTTAGCTTACAAGTAGTTTAACTTTTGTGTTCATTTCATAAGAATCATGTTAAATAGATATTTTTAATTTAATTATATCAAAGCTCATATAGTGTATGCTCGTTCAGTTCAGGAATTTTATAATTTTGGTTTAAAAAATTATCAAGCAGATTTTGCTGGGAACCCTGCATTGCTTTTGTAAGTCTTTCTTATTATGAAACAACATATTTATCTTTTGTTTATTTCAGAACCACTTGTTAATATTCGCAAAGCTTTATCAAAATTAAAAATAGAATTGAGTCAGATGGATGTAAGAATTGGAGTGGCTTCCCATACTCTTTTGCAAGCAAAGCTGAAAGAAAAGGGCAACCTTCAAAGGGCGATAAATAACCCTCCTACATTGAACAGTTTTACTATATTTTAAATTTAAATAATATATTTATTTATTAAATATTGTTCTATTTTTGTTTGAAGAATTTTAATCTATTTTTGTTGTATATGTAAAAAAAAAATAAAAAAAATAAAAAAAAAGATGTTTTTATAATGTGTTTTATTTTTATGTTTAGCAGCATCATAGTAGAGTATTGTAGTTTGTTTACATTTATGCATAAAATTTTATTATACAGTAGGACCCGTATTTAACAAGGAGCTCGGGACACAGAAAAATACTCATTAAATCCGGTCGCTCGCTAAATCCAAATCCAAGTTAATATCTAGTAGTATGTACATAAAAAACACTTTACATGAATTACTGCTTGGTAATCTTTATTGAGAATTGTAAAAATATTCATCCAAAGTTGATTGTTTGAGTTTACATAATTTCGTTTCATTCAATTTTCGTCATAAAACACTTAATGCATTAAATGTTGCATCATCAGTATTTTTCATTGCTTCAAAAAACTGTTTAAGATTTTGTAATGACTCTTCAGCACAATCACGTGCCGGCGTTTTAAGTACAGTTTCTTCTTCCGAGTCACTATCACTTGCATTTTCCTGTTTCTGAACTTTTACCACTTCCAGTACGATATTCTCAGTGGAGAGTAAGCCCGACGTTAAGACACCGTCATCAACATTATTGTACTCATCGATGTTTAAAACATCATTAAACTTCTCAATGTTATTTTGTTGCAATCAAACAGAGAGTGGCATTTTCATCTTCGAAGTCACCATCATTTCTGTCAATCCATCCAGCTTTCCTGTAACAGTTTTGGATACAGGATTGAGTCACACTTCCCCAAGCATTTGTCTCAGGTGTATAGCGCCAAGAACAGAATTTTTTTAAGATACTGATCTTTTTCCATTTCTCTCTAAAATCATGAGAATCAATTGCTTTCTGTAATAGCATTTGAAGCTGCGAATAACACCTTGATCGAGATGCTATAACGCTAAAGTTGAGTTAAGCGGTAAAGAGAAAAAAAAAAAAACTTTTGTTTTTTAAATTGCTGATCCTGCGGGTAAGCAGAACAATTTTCAATGATGAGTGCAATCTTTCTTTTCTGTTTTTGAAGCACCTTATTCTACTCGTGCAAATAGGATAAAAATAATTCCGAATGCATCCATGCCTTTTTGTTCGGTTTGTAAGTCACTGGGAGGCTTTTTACTCCTTTAAAGCATTTTGGATTTGCAGATTTACCGATGATAAAAAGTTTTTTCTTGTCTTTGCCTGACATGTTGCAACACATTAGCACAATTAAGCGATTTTTCATCAACTTACCGCCCACACATTTTTTACCTTCAAACTTCATCGTTTGATAAGGAGTTAAATTGTAAAAGACATCGGCCTAATCAGCATTGTAGATGTTATCGTCAGCATAACTTTCACATACATCTTTCCCTGTGCACAGTGCCTGATTTACGGCAGGGCATTTGGGGCACGGGCCCAGGGCCCCCAATTTTCAGGGGCCCCCAAATGCTACTAAAGGTTTTTCAATTATTGGCCAAAAGAGTTTTAACTGTCAAAAAACAAAATTAAAACGAAAAAATCTGTTTGTCAGAGATTATCTATGATATGTCAAAGTAACTTCATTTTTTGCTGATTGTCTTTTAACAATTTATGTGAAATAATGTACAGAACTCCATTTTTGGGATTACCATATTATTTCATTTTTATTTTACATGTAAGGCCCTCATGGTTAACATGGACAAAGTCGTGTGGTTCTGCTAGTTACTTGTGTAAATTTAGTTCATTTTTTTTTTTCCATACAAAGCTTGTATTGGAAAGAAAAAGTCGTTTGATTAATAGGATATGCTAATATTTTAAATAATTATAGCTTGGTACTGCGGTAAATTTATTATTAGTTGTGGAATACTTTATCATTCCAGATATATGGACTTGCATAGAGAAAGGTAATCAGCACCACGCAGTTTATTGTAAAATTCAATTAAAAATTCATAATTATCAAATAATTATTTAAAAGTAAATTAATGATTATCAAATTTAATTTTTTTAATTAATATTTTAAAGAAATTATCAAAGTCAGTAGTGGTTATCTTAATAAGTACTGCTTTCGATATATTTTTTTATTCAAAGAATCTGTGCAAGGGGGCCCCTCCATACGCATCTGTGCCCAGGGCCCCCAAATTTCTAAATCGGTCCCTGCCTGTGCAATCCAACCAGTCTTTCACATTCTTGTCGTTTACACTGGAGGCTTCGCCGATAATTTTTCCTGCACAGATGTTATGGCATTGCTTGAAACGATGTAGCCATCCACTAGAGCAAGAAATATCTATGTAATCTAGCTGAGCTGCAAATTTTTCCGCTTGGATTTTAATTATGGGCCCAGTTATCGGCAAACAAGAATTTCGTTGCTTAACAAACCATTTTAACAGCGTTTCATCAAAGTCCTCTTTTTCACAATTCTTCAACCGTTTGGAATCGGTCAGATTCGTTTCATATGCTTTCATTAAGGACTCGTTGTTTTCAAAAGAGTTGACGCAGTTAAAGAAGAAAGTCCATACTGCTTACATATGCAACATTTTTTTACCTTTATCCAAGAGTTTTATCATTTTCCCTTTCTCTTACGGATAAAACTTTTCTTTTCGACATTTTAAACAGCAGAATAAAAAACACGCTCTCAAGAAAAGGCACAAGCCGAAAATAATTTTTTCTTACACGTAGTTCTGAAACCAGTAATTACACCTGATTTCGATTGGATCAAGCCATTGAAGGGAGGAGTCGTCATGAACGACGTCACTTGATGCTGTCTCTAACCTCCACTCCCCTGCATCCCCATCTTTAACTGCAGTAAAGCAGCAAGTGATTTAGAATTTCATTTTTTATGAGTTAGGATTCTTTCATTCTCCCCCGTACCCTTTCTGGAAAAGGACCATAGGACTGGCGTCCAGTTCACACCGCCTCCCTTCCAAGAATCTATACCTGTCTCTGATGATTGCACCTGTTGTTGGATAACTTTAAAGAATGCTTATTTTTCTTTTACAAGGGGATTGGGGAAATTCTAGGGAAACTGTATGTTTTTCTTTTTTTTAAATCATTATTTCTGTAATTATTTTATACTTCCATAATTATTTCCCTCGTTAAATCCGAGGAAAGTACAAAAATTTGCTCGCTAAAAGAGTATATTTCAATCATTTATAAACATATGAAGCAAAAGACTCAATTTTCCTCGCTAAATGCAGAATCTCGTTAAATGCGGGCTCGCTATAAACGGGCTCGACTGTATATTGAAATCTGACTATATTTAGGTATCTAACATCTACTGCTCTGAAAATATGATCAATTGCAGAATGAAATGAGTATCAGTTACTTGTAAGGATCCTACCTAAATTCTTCACATAAATTTAAATTTGCATTCACATGTATACTAACCCAAATAATTATGACACAACTAGTTACTTACATTTAATGCAAGCAAACAGTAAATATCATAAAGGTGACAGTTATGTCTGCAATCCATATTAACTTTTCAAATATTAAATATAGCTTTGCTACAATGCTATGGGTACTATTTGGCATTCAGTGTTTTTAGTTTTTAAAAAAATGTTGACAGATTTTTTTTTCCAGTCAGCAAAATTTGTATTGGGAAATCAGTACTTTCAGCAGGGAAAAAAAAGCTGTACTGCCTTTTCAATCCCTAATTGATTTCTTAATTTGTTATGTACAAATAAAAGAAAATCCCTGACGGCTTGGCCTACAGGCACAGGTAGATTTCGAAGACACAGACCGTGAGGCGCCTGTTTATTAAGAATTGCAGAAGAAATGACCTTTTTGCTATGATGCGGTAGTTAAGACCGCCCACTTCGAAATCTACCTGTGTCTGTAATTGGAGCCGGCAGGGATTTTTTGGTTTTTATTTTATTTTATTTTATTTATCTTTTTTTTTGCTGTAAGGGTTGGTTTTATAAAAAACTTGTCAGTATTAAAGTTGTAGATGATATTAAGAGGATTTATAATAAATTTAAGCGGATTTGATATCTTGTGAATTGACAACAAAGATATGAATTTTTTTTCTTAAACACCTATTCCCCCCCCCCCCCTCCCCTCTTTTTGAGGCCATTTTTAATTGTATCAAAAATCTGTCATACATAAGTTTTCGGCCCTTTTACTTACCCATCATACGTAGTATAGGGTAAGTCTTGTAATCGTTTTGAAATTCGAAAAAAAAAAATTGACGGATTTACACGTTTCAGACACTGGAGATTCCGAAAAACATATTTTTAGAAAAAAAATTTTGCCGTCCGTCTGTGTGTCTGTAAACGCTCTATCTCCCGAAAAAATTGAGATAGAGACTTGCAATTTGGTATGTACTTAGTATGTAATAATGGGAAGAAGCCTATTTCATTTCAATAACCTCGATTAACCGGAACTATTTTTTTCGGACTCTCGAAATATTTGTTCTGATAAAAGGTATATAAAAATTTTCGAAATTGTTTATTTTAAGAAATGAATATAAAAGACAATAAAAAAACATAAATTTTACATAAAGCATGAAGTCGATCGGATAATGAGTTGCCGAGATATTTGGAATCCTAATTTCCACACTCTTCGATTTTTCATGATCCTGTATTTCATCCAAATTTCACTTTAAAGATATATTTTAATTGGAAATTTGACGCTTAATCAGATGCAATAAACCGCTAGTTAATAGGATTATTATTTTTGGAGTTATAAGGAAAAACCTCTTTCAAGCAATTCAGTAATCGAGCCTTTAAAGTTTATGACGTCATCAAGCCGCGATTTTATTTGAATTACAATGCATTCTATAAGTAGTTTACACATTTTTATTTTAATATTTTACATTATGCATATCCATGATGGGTAAGTATTACGGTGGACCCCAATGACTAGTTCCTAGATGTAATAATAACTTTAAATGGATTCGATACACATCCTAATTAAGAAGTTATGGGGTTTTTTCTGTTTTTGCTAAAAGCCCCTCCCTTCCCCCATCCCCCCCCACCTGCTTCGATTTTGCTCATTAACGAACTTGGCCGAGATTTTATGCCCCTTGATTTTATGTATCAGTTTGGAAGAGATTTGTGCAGAATTATTGAAGTTACCATGTCCATAAAAAAAGTGATATAGATAGATATATAAAGTTTTGAACTGGGGTAAGTTTTGTGTTCTGGAAGTTATGTTCGGCGTAGATCTGCAAAAAAATTTCGGAAATTCCAGCATAGGGGAGAATGTAATAGGTAGTATTTCTTACGAAATCTACTTAAAAATAGAAACCATTCCTTCAGCCTCTGCTGGTGAAGTTCTTGCAAGTGCTTAAAACATTCATATAATAATCAGTTCTTTTTCTGCTATGCATATTTTTGCATTAGCTCTTAAAGCAGGTATTATCACGTTTTCCTTCTTCTTTATCCACAAATTGTTGTTATATATTTATTTGTAAAAGCAAAATGAAAAAACAAAAGAATCATTACTAATTCTGTCACTTACAGAAATTAATTGTGCTCATGAAGAGTAAACAACTAGAGAGTATACAGTTTGGTTACCACAAAGAAAGTTATTAAAAATATGTAAATTATAATAGATTTAATTAAACATCTATTTTAAATTAAATGTTTTTAATACCTAATAAAGTCTGCTAGTTAAAAATAATTATGATTGTAAATAATTTTTTAATAGCTTATTTTTTGTTTACTAGCTGTCCCACCCGGCGTTGCCCAAGCCCATCAAAAAGTAGCACAAAACACGAAAATCTCAAATTGCAATAAAGAATCGCAACAATTTAAAAATATATAAACTTTATTAAAAAGAAAACTAAATTTACTATATTGGGCTAAAAGATTCCTTTTACTAATGTGGAAAAATAGCAGCGAATTGCGAAAAAGACTGCTAAAAGTTGCATAAAAAAAATCTCAATTTATTTCAAAAATCACGGAGAACAAAAGTTACTATATTGGTCTAATAGATTAAAACAGGATTTCTTTTACGAATGTCGGAAAATCCCCACAAAACGCGAAAAACTCTAAATATCGCATTAAAAAAATTCGCAAAATTTCAAAAAACGCTGTACGAATTCCAATAAACTTTATTGAAAAGAGGACAAATTTTACTATATTGGACTTTAAAAAAGGTTAAAAATTAAAAAAATCGCAGAGGAAAAAAATTACTACAGCGGGCTAAAACATTGTAACTGGAATTCTTTTACGAATGTCAGAAAATCAGTGTGAACATGCTAAAAATCGTTTCGAAAATCGAGGAAGACAAAATGTACTAATATTAGACTAAATGTTTGGAACTAAATTCCTTTTACGAATGTCAAAAATCACCTCTGAACGCAAAAAATTACTACGGATGACAAAATTTACTATATTAGATTAAAATTTTGAAACTGAATTCCTTTATAAGAATGTCAAAGAATCGCCACGAAACGTGAAAAATTGCACTGAAAATCACACTAAAAATCGCTAAAAATTCAAAAATTACGGAGGCCAAAATTTACTATATTAGGCTAAAAGTTTGTTTTACAAATATAAAAAAAATTGGTGCGGAACACAAAAAAATACTAAAAGTAGCAGAGGATAAAATTTAACTATATTAGGCTAAAATTTTGAAACAGACTTTCTCTTACAACTGTCAAAAAATCACCGCAAAATGCAAAAAAACCCCCCTAAAAATCGCTAAAAATTCAAAAATTGCAGAAGACAAAATTTATCCTAGTGGGCAAAAAAAAAATTATTAAAAATTGTTAAAAATTAAAAAATTGAGGAGGACAAAATTTACTATATTAGATTAAAAGTTATTCTTTTTATCACTGTCAAAAAAAAAACCCGAGAAATGCAAAAAAACTCTAAAAATCGCATTAAAAAATTCACAAAAAATGCTGTACGAATTCCGAATAAATTTTATTGAAAAGTGGATAAAATTTATTATAGTAAAGCTAAAATATTGAAACCAGATTCCTTTTAATACTGTTGAAAAATCTTCGCTAAACGAGAAAAATGCTTAAAATCTCATAAAAAATATAAAGAAAATCTCATCAAAAATTACAAAATTAGTCTTCGAGGCGCCTAACTACAGATATAGAGATACCTTCCTGCCAAATTTCGTAGCTTTGTGTCCAGCTGTCTCTTCAGAACACAGCGCACTGACAAACTTCTATCTTTATTATTATAGATTCAGATAACAAAATATCTTTAGAAACATTACAAATTATATTTACCTTACATTTTAATGCTTTTCACATCATTTAAAAAATTAGGAGATGATTCAAAAAGATTGAACATACTTAAAGAAGTGGTAGTGCTCACCAAAACAAACAATTTTTACACAGGAAACCACGGTCGTAATTTATTTTGTCATAAAAAAATACAAGGTTTCTTATTCCAATCCAAACATAACTATTGTTCATAACTTTAACAAATATAAAGATATTTGAAAACACTTACCTTGGTTTGGGTGAAATGCAATGATATCACGAAAAGTTATTAGTGTACAGCATTTCTGTAAGGGAATTGTCAATTACATTCAGAAATATATTGTTCAGTATAGAATTTCAATATATAAATATATTGTTCAATAGAATATTGTTTTGTACTGTTTCAATAAGAATGGTAGCCATTCACTTCTACCATTTCTCTTAATATCCTAACATTTCACACAAAGAAAAGTGAGTGTATTGAAAATTTTGTTAAAATCTGAATTAATGTTAAAGTTATAAACAAAAATCTGAATTTTGACTTTAATGAGATACCCTGTATTTTTGACTGAATAAATGGATTGTGATTTGTGACCCCAATTTCTTTGTAGTGTGCATTGCCATCATAGGCGTAGCGTGACCGAAAATTTTGGGGGGGGGGGGGGAATGTTTATTAAACACACACGCGCGCACGCACACATTCGCATATATATAAAGTGGTATCTTGGTTAAAAATGGCCTCGCAGAAATTTTTCACATTGGGTAAAAGGAATTCAGTTTCGATCTTCTAGCCCCCTAAACCTAAAAGTTTATTTTTCTTAAACATTCGTGGTACAGCAATTTTTAACACTTTCCAACCTAGCTGAAAAGTGTTAATGACTTCGAATTGTCTGAAGTATGGCCGTCTGGCCGTGCTCTAACTCCCGTAAATATGCTCGGATTGCTCTGCAATTTTTATATGCTATTGTCGTTATCTATGGCATGTTCCCTATTTCAACGAAAGTGTGTAGCACGTATAGTTTTTTTACAGGGACATTCAAAAGAATTCCATTACATTGCGGTCTATGGGGAAAAATCATTTGCGGTTTATTTAAATAATGTTTCACTATTTTAAACGCATTGAAATTTATATATATCACTAAGGTGCATTAGAAGAAGCTAAATATGGAATAGGGTGTGCATAGCACTTATAGTACACTTTACAGGGACAGTCAAAAGAATTCCGTTACATTACGTCTATGGAGAAAAATCGTCTGCGGTTTATTTAAATAATGTTTCACTATTTTAAACGCATTGAAATTTATATATTACAAGAGGCTTACTACAGAATATTGTGTGTATAGCAGTCATCGTTCATTTACAGGGACACACAAAAGAATTCTCTACTGTCTGTTAACAATAATTCCTGGAAGTGCGTTTTAAGTTACTGAACGCAATTTTAATTTTAACTCGCTTTTTGTATATTACGTGGTGTGTATAAATTCTGTAGATCCTATACAGGGAAGCACAAAAGTTCGTGAACACATTTCCGTTTATTGACAGATACTCCAGAAGGAGAATTTTAAACTGTGCTACGCGTTTCCAAACTAAACTAAAATTTAGCATCCTATGTAGTATATATACAAATCTATAGATCATATACAGGGCTGAATAAAAGTATTCGGATATTTTTCCGAATATTGTATATGTTGGAAATTCCTGAAATTATGTTTTTAAATATGTTATGCGTTTTCCAAATTGTTTACTTAGATGTTATCTTTTAGCTTATTAAACGGTATGATTTGTAAAATTATTTTGGAAGCATTGGAAAGTGTTACATAATCTATGCTTGACGCATGATTTTTCGTTCTTGTTAAATTTTTTTCGAAATGTTCATGTGATTTTTAGCGTTTTGCGACAATTTCTTAACATTTGTGTTAGGAATTAAGTTTCAATCTTTTAACACAATATAGTAAAATTTGTCCGCTGCGTTTTTTTTTAATTTTTCGCGAAATTTTATGTGATTTTTAGCGTTTTTTATCTTTCCGAGGCAATTTTTTAAACATTCGTACGAGAAATCTGGTTTTATTTTTTCAGCCGATATAGTACATTTTCTACTCTGCGATTTTTTAACTTTTTGAAAATTTATTATGCAATTTTTCGCGTTTCGCGGCGATTTTTTTGACATCCGTAAACGGAATCAAACTTCAATCTTTTAGTCCAATATAGCAAATTTTTGATCTGCGATTTTTAGATTTTTCACGAATTTTTTATGCAATTTTAATGCGGCGATTTTCTTAAACATTTGTAAAATACATCTGGTTTCAATTTTTCAGCCCGATATAGTAAATTTTGTCCTCAGTGATTTCTAAATTTTTCTTACATTTTTTATTTGATTTTTAGTGTTTTTCCTCGTTTTTGGAAATTCTTTAGCATTTGTGATGCGAATCTGGTTTCAACCTTTTAACCCATTATTGTAAAATTTGTCCTCTGCGATTTTTAAATTTTTCCTAAATTTTATAGGAGATATTTTGTTGTTTTTTCGCGTTCTGCTGCGATTTTTAAACATTCGTAAAAGGAGTCCAGTTTTAATCTTTCAGCCTATTGTACTAAATTTTGTACTAACTGATTTTAATCGTGAATTTTTCATGCGACTTTCTACGGGTTTTTTTTTTTCGCGTTTCGTGGAAGTTCTTAACATCTGTAACAGGAATCCAATTACAACCTTTTAGCCCAATATAGTAAATGTTGAATTCTTTTCAATAATGTTTATTCGGAACTGGAACTCGTTATAGCGAATTTGTTATACGGGGTTTAGCGTTTTTTCGAGCTTTGCGACGATTTTTTTTGACATTCGTAAAATGAATCCAGCTACAAGCTTTTAACCTAATATAATAAATTTGGTTCTCTGCGATTTTTAAGTTTTTCGTGAATTTTTTTTCAGTTTTTACGCATTTTGAAGCGATTTTTCTAACATTCGTAAAATAAATCTGGTTTCAGTCTTTAAATACAATACCGTTAATTTTGTCCTCTGCGATGTTTTAATTTTTCGTAATTTTTTTACGTTTCGTGGAGTGCGTTCACATTCATAAAAATAATCCGGTTTTAAACTTTTAGCCCAATAGAGTAATTTTTTTTTCTCTTGTCAATAAAGTTTATTCGGAATCCGTACTATGATTTAAATTTTTCATGTGATTTTAACGCTTTTTCGCGTTCCGCGGCGATTTTTTGACATTCGTAAAAGGAATCCAGCTACAATTTTTTAACCTAATGCAATACATTTTATTCGCTGAGATTTTTAAGTTTTTCGCGATTATTTTTTGCAAACTTTACGTTTTTATGCGTTTTGCGGCGATTTTTCTACATTCGTAAAGGAAATCTGGTTTCAGTCTTTGAACACAAGATAGTAAATTTTGTCTTCTGTAATTTTTAATTTTTTTTTACGTTTTGTGGAGATATTTTCACATTTATAAAAATAATCTACTTTCAATCTTTTAGCCCAATACAGTAAATTGTTTTTCTCTTCTCAATAAAGTTTATTCATCATCCGTAGAATGATTTTAATTTATCATGCGATTTAAACTTTTTTTTGCGTTTTGCAGCAATTTTTTAACATTTGTTACAGGAATCGGGTTTCAATCTTTTATATAGTAAATTTTGTCCTCTGCGATAAAAAAAAAAAGAGAGAGAGAGAGATTTTTAGCGTTTCTTTGCATTCTGTGGTTAAAGGAATCTGGAGGGGTCGTAAAAGGAATCCGGTTTAAATATAATATTGTATTAAAATCGCGTACATAAAAAAAAATTACGCGTTTTTCGAGGTTAGCGGCAATTTTTTAACACTTGTAAAATGATTTCGTTTTCAAGCTTTTAGACTAATATAGTATATTTTGTCCTCTGCAAGTTTTGAATTGCTCGCGAATTTTTTAGTGTTTTTTCGCCTTTTCGACAAATTTTTGACCTTTTTTTTTTCGAAACGGAAAGAACTATGATAAATTTTGCTTTCCTGCGATCAAATTAAAGTTGAAAGAATACAAAATCGTCGTAACGTGAACTACGATGCTTAAAATATTAAACTTATTTGGGTCGAAAAAAGAAAAAAATCATGGTTAGTTTGATTGGAGACAAGATCCAGGCGTACCCTGCATGAGTGTACGCTGTTGACAGCAGTTTCACCCCGGGTTCATTTAATTCGAGGTGTTTCGGTGTCACCCACTCCACAGAGTTAAGGCAAAATACAGTAATTTCCATTGTTATTAATCAAATCATTTAAAACAAAACTAAAGTCAATATTATTTTTATTTTGTTCGAAATCCGCTGCTTTATTGAATCAAATTTTGTTTTAAAAATCTGATTCATTTAAACGATGGTTAATGTAAATTTAAATGAAGGCATGTTTCAGTGGAGATCATATCAAATTTGGTAAATTTTCCCATTTTAACCAAGCTTTATGTTTCATAACTTTAAAGCTACTGGACATATTTTGTGATAAGTATTTAACGTAACTCCACTATAATATTCCCTATATATTTACTGTTTCACACATTTGTTAGTTTTACGATAAGGAATAAAGTAGAATATTTTACAAGTTAGGAACTGTTACTGAAAACATTAGTATAGTATTAAACCCTCCGCCTACCAGATGGGTCCAATGGCCCTGACAGGTACGTTCAAAATGACTATTCGAACTAGAATTGTTTTCATAAAATAAGTTAAATATAAACCACCGAGAACTAAAGTAAATAACTAAGTTAAATAGTTTAAATAAAAATTATGGTGTAAAATGTTTTTATGAAGGTTGAGTAAAATTTTCGGTAGTTCTGGGGTTAAAATTTACAAGAATTGTTACTGAAAATGTGGAAACTATCTAATCTTAAGTTGACATCTCTGATGAAAAATTATATTGCTACTGTAACAACCAACAACACTTTAAAAGTTTTTTTAATTAAAATTAAAATGAAATAATATTTTAAAATTAACTGTAAATGAGTTAATTAAATTAATGTTTTTTATTGCATTATTCTAAATAAGACACGCCGATATAAATCATTGGAGCTGTAAATACTTCAATTGATTTTCATCAAATTATGAAGTACTTGACTTTTAAAAAATTTGATCCCCCCCCCCCTCCCTATTAGAAAATACTGGATTCGTACGCATCGGGTTGTACCCAACACGGACCCAAAAATTTTAATTTGAAGTCAACCCAACCTCAACCTGACGCACTTCAAATATAGAAACTGGCCCAAAATCTTAAAATGAAAGAATATTAATCCATATTTTAATGCAATAATGAAAAAGTACTGCAATTGCAGATCTAATATCTATTTTATATTTTACTAGCAGGCTATGCCCGCTGCGCTGGTCTATTTTCCAAATGAACCTTGAATCAAACGAAATGGTGAATTCGACCTTTTATTTTAAAGTAATATATGGATCTTTACCTGGAAAGTCTTTTCACATTGCTGAATAGAATGCGAACACCATTGCCCTAGTATAGTATTTTATGAGTTATACAAAATTCGGGCTATTAAGAAGAAACTCTTTTATTTGATCATTTATAGTAGAGCTTGGTAGAGAAATGTGGCCGTTATGATATGACCAACAGAAATTAAAATGTTTTCCAATCACCGCACTTAAAAAAGAAAACATTACAATCATTACAGAGATTGACCATTGAACTAGTAATGTTCAGATTATTATTTTTCGTTTGCTAGTTCTTGAACTCCAGGCCTCTCAGCTTGATGCTATGTGTGGTTCTTATTACATTATTATCCAGAAGTATACTGTAACTTTTGTAATATACGTCATCTACTACAGTTTTCAATCTTTGGATTCCAGCAGAGTAAATACAGTCAAAAATGTAATAAATTATTTGCACACAAAGAACACTGTTTAACTTTCATATTTAAGAGAAATGTGAATCATAAAAAAGTGGATTGACTGAACTGTTTGAATAAAATTAAAATAACGTTATTCTCACTGCCTTTCCATTTTATATACCAGTGTAACTATTAACTTGCAAAAAAATCTAGATAACGGATTCTAGTAGAAAAATAATCCTCTAGTTTGCATCAAATAAAGTCTTCCTAATCAACCATAATCGGGTCCACAGCCAAGTTTGAAGTCAAAAATTAGAAGTGTTTGCAATACGATAGATACAATACGAAGTTAATTACGTGCCAAACTACATTCCATTAAATAACGTCAAATTGCTGTTGACTGACTTTTCACCAACAAAACTCGTTGAGAATGATAAAGTTAGTTATGCAGAATTTTTTGTAATAATCCTTTTGATGAATATTTGAACAGGGTTTTTTTTCTTTCTTTAATGAGCATAATACACAGAGAATCGTTAATTTGTCGCTAAGTTTAGCGGCTAGGGCTGTGTGTCAGCCGAAACTGGTTTATAATGATTAAATTTTATCTAATCTGAATTTCAGGTACTTTTTCGCTTGTCTATGCTAAAAAGATAAATCAGCAAATGTTCCATTGGCATTTCAATTGTTTTTTTTTTTTCGTACATTGCAAGTATTGCGTATTTAGGGATAGTAAAGTAACTGCAGATGAAAAATAGAAAATCATTGTCCATTTTCTTTGTATTCCAGTAAAGAAAAATTCATATCCAAAGTGACATGTTAATTAACAAATTTCCTCAAAAATAGCTACTAATATAATCATTTTGAAAAATATTCATTGACACGAAAACTTAAATCCATTTCCATGAACGGAAAAAATGTAAAATAGAATAAATAGAAATGCTAAAATAGAATAAGAAAGAAAAAATGTGTTCTACACTTAATCTTAGTGAAAGAGTATGAAATTTCAAGCTCATGAAAGAAATTTAAATTATCATATATATAATAAAAAGAAAACTGCCCAGTTAAACTGAACTGATGGCATTGAGCTCACAGGCTATTCACACTAATTGTATATTATACTCTTATTTCAAAGAATTTGAAATAAGCCCCTCGAAAAATAAAGAAATCAAAAATATATTAAGGAGGGGTTATCCCCTCATCCCTCCTGTAAAATCCCCCCTTTCTGTTGTTTTGATTGGCGAGATTAGGCGTCGCCAATAATAATTATTGTAACCCTTTATTTTGTTGTTTTTCAATTTTAATTCTGATTCAGATGTGAGGTAGTGAACCGAGTGGCTGGCGGTATAACCAGCTCTTATCTCAGGCTTTTGCTTGGTAACAATAAATTACTTAATTTTAATTTGACTGAACTTTTTTTATTATGTGTAACATCAACGAGAATTTATTATTAAAAAATAAGTCACAGTGAAATTTTAGTATGAAAAAGATCCTGATTCGAAGAACAAACAATTAATTTCGTTTTGCAATTTCTTCATTTCTGGCGTCCCGCGACCTGATGTCTGCACTGGATTTATGATTTGGTTTTGATAAATGATTATCTGAAGACTTGAGGTAAGCTCAGTCTAATTTATATTTTTGTTGAACTGTAAAATAAAATTGATATGTCTACTATAGATACTTTAAAAAAGAAGCGTTCTGGTTTACGAACGCAAACAACAAAGCTGTGTACTAAAATATGTACAATTCTTGAAGATGACTCTATGTCATTAGAAAACAAGTTTGATATGTTAAATATCTGTAAAGATCAGTTAAATGAAAAATATGAAACATTAAAAAAACTAAATTCTGACATACAAGATGAAATCGCCGATGCAGATTTCGAAAAAGAAATTGAAAGCTCAGAAAGCTATAGTGAAAAAATTATCGAATCGCGTTACAAAATAACGAAATTTTTAAATGAACGCAACTCCCAAAACCAAAATAATGCTTTTCAAAATTTTATGAAAAATGATTCCGTTTCTCAAAACGGAAATATAGAGAAATCTATGAACTTGCCGAAGCTAACAATAAACAAATTTTATGGTGATAGCAGTTCTTGGCTCGAATTTTGGGGGCAATTTTCTAATGCTATTGAGAAGAATTCTAATTTAACCCCAATTGATAAATTCGTATATTTAAAATCCCTGCTTGGAGACAGTGCGTATAATGCTGTTGCAGGTTTTTCACTTTCCGAGGAAAATTTTAAAGCTGCTGTTGATTTGTTAAAAGATCGCTATGGTCGTAACGACCTAGTTATCAATGCTCATATGAGTAAATTGTTAAATTTAAAACAGGTAAAGAATGCTTCGAATGTTAAAGAATTACGAGAATTATATGATAAATGCGAGATACAAATAAGAAATTTAAATTCTCTTGGTGTTACGTCAGGAAGTTATGGTCATCTTCTCTGTCCGATTTTAATGAAATTAATACCTTCTTGAAATACCACTAGATTTTAATCGTAAAAGAGCCAATACTGATAAAATGGAGATCGAAGAGCTTCTTTCCTTCATTAAAAACGAAGTGCAATCTCGAAAAGCTACGATGACACTGCAGAACTTTGAAAATAGTTTTAGTGCTAAAAATACAAAGTATAATAACAATTATAAACAGTTGAATAATTATAAACGCGACAATCCTTCAGCCTCTGCATTGGCTACTAATGTAAAAAGTGTTTGTATATTTTGTGAAAATGATCACGATTCTAAATCATGTAAAGATTGTTCTATTAATCAAAAACGTGATAAATTGCGCATCCACGGACGTTGCTTTGTTTGTTTCCGAAAATTTCATGTGTCGGCCAAGTGTAAATTTAATTCTGAAAAATGTAAATTTTGTAATAGCAATTTTCACCATTTTTCGGTTTGTTTAAATAGGAATTCTAATCAAACTGTCCCGAAAGAAATGAAATCAGCAGACTCTATAATCACTTCAATTTCTCATTGTAAAGTAAATTCAAATGCAAATTCCTTTAAAGAGGTTATTTTACAAACAGCTTGCGTAAAAGTGGAATCTGGAATAAATTCGGAACTTTCCTTATGTTTATATGATTTAGGTAGTCAAAAATCTTTTGTGACAAAACGATTAGTTTCAAAATTAAATCCTCGAATTATTCGTAGAGAAAAACTTCAGATATTCTCCTTTGCAGCTACTAAGCCGCAAATAAAAACTTATGACGTCGTGCAATTAAAATTATCTCATATTGAAGACAAATCGCGTTTCATTTTTATTGAAGCTTTAGTAACAGACGTAATTTCTAACGCAACGATTCATCCCCCACTTCTCAATAAACAGATAACAGACAAATTGGCGCCCTACAAGCTGTCAAATTATGCTGCGCCATGCGATTCTCAAATAAATATATTAATTGGAGCGGATTATTTTTATCAAATCTGTCACGAGGGAGAGGTACAGAAAATAACTAAATCTCTATTTTTATGGGAAAGTTTGTTCGGACACTCTTTATGTGGGTTCTATGAGGATGAAAAAAGGAATTTGAAATACGCATCTGTTTTAAATCTGTCCGTTGTAAATCTTGAGAGAGAGGATTTGAAATTTTTATGGGAAATTGAATCTTTGGGTATTACGCAATCAAATGAAAATATTTCAGATATGGATAAGGAAATTGTGAATAAATTTGAGAATAATTTAAAATTTGTAAATAATAGGTACGAAACGGGTTTATTGTGGAAGGATGAGAAAACTAGAGTAGATAATAATTTTATAATAGCAAGGAATCGTTTTAACGAATTAAGTCGTAAACTCGAAAAGGATAAAGACTTATGTAAAAAATATAAGGCTATTGTATTGGAACAAAAAACTACCGGAATTGTAGAAGACTGCCCTGATAGAATAATTGAGAATGGGTATTTTATGCCTCATAGACCAGTTTTAAGAGAGGATAAATTAACTACCAAAGTGAGGATGGTTTTCGATGCTTCTTCTAAAGAAAAGCATTTAAATTCTTTAAATGACTGTTTATACCCAGGTCCTAATCTTAATCCTAACATACTTGATGTTATAATGAATTTTAGAAAATATAATATTGCATTTTGCGCTGACTTAGAAAAAGCCTTTTTGCAAATTGGGATATCAGAAGAGGATCGGGATTATTTAAAATTTTTGTGGTTTGGTGACGAAAATGATAACTTAACTTTTTTTGAGATTTACTCGAACAGCTTTTGGGGTAACTTGCAGTCCCTTTATTTTGGCTGCAACGATTAGATATCATATTCGGAAATATATTGATCATCCTGAAGTTGTTAAGATCTTGAATTCATCTTTATACGTAGATGATTTAATAACGGGGTCAAAATCTGATGAAGACGCTTTTTATCTATCATCAACCGCTTCGGATATTTTTAGGGAAGCTGGTATGAATTTGCGAAAATTCAATACTAATTCTGTTAAACTTAGAAAAATATGGGAGGAAAATAAATTATGTGACTCAGAAGAAAATTCGAATAATTCTTTGAAGATTTTGGGATTATTATGGAATACCAATTGGGATATTTTACGTTTTGATGTACAATCCTTTCCTGATGAATGGAAATTTAATCCAACGAAACGCGTTGTTCTTAAAGCCATGTTAAAAATCTTTGATCCTATCGGATTCATTGCACCATTTTCTATTCGTATGAAAAGTTTGCTACAGGAAACATGGAAAAGGGGTTTGGAATGGGATGAAAATTCCCTGATGATTTAAAAATCGAATGGGAAAATTGGTGTTCAGAAATCGATCATTTAGATAAATTTGAGGTTCCCCGCAAATATTTTCCGCAAGGCCTAGAATTTTCAGATCCAATTGAAATTCATATTTTTTCCGATGCCAGCCCTAAGGCTTATGGGGCTGTAGCTTATTTTCGATATATCACAAGTAATAATGAAATTATGACCAGTCTTATTTGGGCAAAATCTAGAGTTTCCCCGATTAAGTGTTTGACAATCCCTCGTCTTGAATTAATGGGGGCATTAATAGTTGCTAGGATGTCTAAATATTTAAAAAATGTATTTAATTTTCAAAATTTGGAAATGCATATCTGGTCAGATTCCACTATTACGTTATACTGGATAAAAGGATCAGCCAATAATTGGAAGCCCTTTGTGGCTAACAGGGTTGTAGAAATACAGTCTTTGACTGATCCGAAATTGTGGAAATATATCCCGGGTAAGGACAACCCGAGTGATCTTCTTACTAGAGGCGAGAATTTACATAACCTCACTAAAAATAAATTATGGTACTATGGTCCAGAATGGTTATCATTACCAAAGGACAGTTGGCCAAAACCTGAAAAGGTACCATTTAACATAAACATCCTAAATCAAAGCACTTTGAATGAAAGAAAATCATCGAAGTTGAGTTCTGACCAAATATCTTGTACAGTAGGTGTTGTACCTCCAGAATCATTGTTAAAATTAGAAAATTTTAGTAATATTAAAAAAAAAATTACATAACATCACAGCATGGATTTTAAGATTTTTAAATAATATCAACAAAAGTAAAATTAAAATTTCAGGTGAGCTGACAGCTCCAGAAATTGAAAAGGCAGAAATTTATTGGATAAAACAAACTCAGTTATTTGTATTTGATCGTGAAATTGACCTTTTGAAAAAGGGAAAGCCCATCGATAAAGATTCAGCGTTGTATAATCTGAATCCAAAATTAGACGAGAATGATTTACTGATTGTATCCGGCAGATTACAATTTTCAGAATTTTCTCAAAGGGAAAAGCATCCTTTTATACTTCCAAATGGCAGTACTTTCACAAAATTGTTGATTCAGAATGCCCATGAAAAGGTTTTCCATTATGGAATCACAACTACATTAGCTCATTTACGAGAAAAATATTTTATAATCAGAGCACGAAAATTGATAAAATCCGTACTGAAAAAATGCCTCATATGTACAAAATTTAAAGCTTCTCCTGGAAAGCAGGAAATTGCACCTTTACCAAAAGATCGTGTAATAGAATCCCCCCCCCCCTTCCAGACCTGTGCTGTGGATTTTGCAGGTCCTATTTATGTAAAAACAAAAACTGGCCAAGAAAAGGCTTACATCGTTCTTTTCACGTGCGCAGTCACTAGAGCCGTACATCTCGAATTATGTTCGAATTTATCTACTGAAACCTTCCTTTTAGCATTTAAACGATTTATAGCCCGAAGAGGAATTTGTAAAACAATGTATAGTGACAATGCGAAAACTTTTATCAAAACAGATAATTTACTTAGAGAAGTTTGGAGCCGAATATCAAAAGCTGAAGTTTTACGATATTTTAATAAAAATGATATCGTTTGGAAATTTATTGTTCCAAGAGCCAGTTGGTGGGGGGGGGGGGGGGGGGGGATTTTGGGAACGAATGATTCGTTCGGTAAAAACTCCGTTGAAGAAAGTTCTCGGTAGATCTTGTCTCTCATTTGAAGAAATTCAAACCACTTTGACCGAAATTGAGGCTGTGATTAATGGTCGCCCATTGACGTATGTCTATGAAGAAAACAGTGAACCGCTTCCACTTACACCTTCTCATTTTTTGATCGGCAAGCGAATAAATTCTCTATCAGATCTTCATTGTGTTTCAGAAACTAAATCGAATAAAATAACACTTACAAAAATTTTGAGATATCGAGATCAAGTTTTAAACCATTTTTGGAAACGTTGGAGGCAGGAATATTTACTAGAACTTCGTTCTGCTAATTTTACAGTTCCAGTCAAAACTCCAACTGAATTCGAAGTTGGAGATGTTGTGTTGATTAATGAGGATAAAACTCCAAAGCACATGTGGAAATGTGGACGAATTACAGAACTGTTTTTAGGAAGAGATTCGAAAATTAGATCTTGTGCCATTCAGACTGTTTCCTCTGTGATAAGAAGACCAGTCCAATTGATTTACAAACTGGAACTAGACATTATGGACTAAAAATGAACATAATCATGAACATTTTATTTTTATTTTCTTTATTATTGTTTTCTAATCCCATTATTTTGTATATTTTAGTTTCAGTATTTACTCATCTGAAAACCGTGATTTTGTGTAATCTCCTTATTGTAAGTATGTTCTATTTTTATCTTATCAATGTAGTTTGAAATTTTTTAGAAATTTAACTTGAATGATGAACAATAGTAATTGTTCATCCGGGGGCAGTGTGTAAAATCCCCCCTTTCTGTTGTTTTGATTGGCGAGATTAGGCGTCGCCAATAATAATTATTGTAACCCTTTATTTTGTTGTTTTTCAATTTTAATTCTGATTCAGATGTGAGGTAATTCGTGAACCGAGTGGCTGGCGGTATAACCAGCTCTTATCTGAACCAGGCTTTTGCTTGGTAACAATAAATTACTTAATTTTAATTTAACTGAACTTTTTTTATTATGTGTAACATCAACGAGAATTTATTATTAAAAAATAAGTGACAGTGAAATTTTAGTATGAAAAAGATCCTGCTTCGAAGAACAAACAATTCATTTCGTTTTGCAATTTCTTCACCCCCAGCCTTATAATTAACATAATTAACCAATAAACCTCAAAAACTAATCAGGGAAGCGCCTTATTACAATGAACATATATACAAAATTTGAAGCAAATCAGATAATTCTGCATGAAAAACCAATCTATCTAAATTAAGGAGGATTAGCCCCCTTTCTCCCTTTATACTTAAACAATGAATCCCCAACACTAATCAGGTAAGCGACTTACAATAATAAACCTATATACAAAATTTGAAGAAAATCGGATAATTTTGCATGAAAAACCCATTTATCTAAATTAAGGGGGGATTAGCCTATTTCCCCTTTTATATTTAACCAATGAAATCCCAAAACTAATCAGGGAAGCTCCTTATCACAATGAGCTTATATACAAAATTTGAAGAAAATCAGTTAATTCTGCATGAAAAACCATTTATTTAAATTAAGGGGGATTAGACCCCCCCGTTTCCCCCTTTTATACTTAACCAATGAACCCCCAAAACTAATCAGGGAAGCGCCTTATCACAATTAACCTATATACAAAATTTGAAGAAAATCGGATAATTCTGAATGATTCCATTTATCTAAATTAAGTAGGGGTCAGCCCCCCGTCCCCCCCTTTTATACTTAACCAATGAACCAACTAAACTAATTAGGGAAGCATCTTATCACAATGAGCCAATATACAAAATTTGAAGAAAATCGGATAATTCTGCATTAAAAACCCATTTATCTAAATTAAAGGGGGTTAGCCCCCCGTTCCCCCCCCCCTTTATACTTAACCAATGAATCCGCAAAACTAATCAGGGAAGCGTCTTATCACAATGAGCTTATATACAAAATTTGAAGAAAATCAGTTAATTCTGCATGAAAAAACATTTATTTAAATTAAGGGGGGATTAGACCCCCGTTTCCCCCTTTTATACTTAACCAATGAACCCCCAAAACTAATCAGGGAAGCGCCTTATCACAATTAACCTATATAGAAAATTTGAAGAAAATCGGATAATTCTGAATGATTCCATTTATCTAAATTAAGTAGGGTCAGCCCCCCGTCCCCCCTTTTATACTTAACCAATGAACCAACTAAACTAATTAGGGAAGCATCTTATCACAATGAGCCAATATACAAAATTTGAAGAAAATCGGATAATTCTGCATTAAAAACCCATTTATCTAAATTAAAGGGGGGTTAGCCCCCCGTCCCCCCCCCTTTATACTTAACCAATGAATCCGCAAAACTAATCAGGGAAGCGCCTTATCACAATGAACCTATAAACAAAATATGAAGTAAAACGGTTATTTCTATCAAGCGTTATCGCGTTATGTACATACATATATACATACAGAACGGGCGGGCACATTAGTTCTCGAGCTTTGACAGTCTGTGAGCTAAAAACAATAATACGCAAATTGTGATTATCAAAAGTATTATCTACTATAAAATATAATCTCATCAAAAAGTCACCTGTAAAAAATGCAGCCAAGTCCCGTAACTCATTTACCGTAAAAAGTACTGAGATCGTTTAAAGCCAAGTTTAACTATCTTATTAACTCTGAAATTTTCATTCACAAATCACTCCTAATCTCTACATCTTTAGTTAATTATTATTTTGTGACTTGGCAATTACGTAGCACGAGAATGTGATGTATATAGTTAGTCTTAATCAAATAATACTATAACATATTAAAGTGTAATAACTTCCCTGTGCGTATATAATTTGCCTTAATTAAATTATCCAATTCCATCCCATAACATAGTAAGGTGTAATACCTTCCCTGTGCTGCGTAATTGCCAAGTCACAAAATAATAATTAACTAAAGATGTAGAGACTAGGGGTGATTTGTGAATGAAAATTTCAGAGTTAATAAGATAGTTAAACTTGGCTTTAAACGATCTCAGTACTTTTTACGGTAAATGAGTTACGGGACTTGGCTGCATTTTTTACAGGTGACTTTTTGATGAGATTTCACTTCTTTTTGTAAGTAATCCTCCTTTTCTTGATTTTGGGTTCTTTTTGGAGATCATCCACTGATTTTCGCTAAGCCAACACTCTGTCCCTATTATTTACAGGTATTAAAAATTTGAACCTTTAGTTTCGTTTGGGAAGTACTCTAGATAAAAAGAGATTTCAGGTTCCTAGGCAAGCACTAAGTTATGGGAGGGGGAGTGTCAAAAGTACTCTCAATTGCTTCCAGGATAGGTGCTATCCATCTGAGATATTACTCGCAGCCCTAGATACTTGATATTTAACATAAAAGAACTTTTTAGTATAAAAAGAAAGCCAAAATTAAAATTTCCAATAAATCAAACTATATTCCTTTTTTCGATGGGTTTTTTTTTCGTTTTTTTTTCCGTCTTTTTTTTATTATTTACGGATTTTTTTATTTTTCCTTACTTTGTGTACTAAACCCTGCCTTTCTGCCAAATGTCAAGCTTCTAGGACTACAAAATCGAATTATTTTCAAATTTTCGACTTTTTATAAATTTATTGATTTTTCGATTTTAATTCTAAGTTACCTGATTGCCATGCCAATATAGTAATTATTTAATCCGTCTTCTTAGGATCATTTAGGTTCAATTTAGAGATAAATCAAGTGAATCTTAGAGTCACCATGATTTTATTTAGAAAGGACTATCAAGCCATAACCAGCCAGTAATGTCGGGAAGATAGGGGGAGCTGTGAAAATTTTTGTGGGGCTAACATCTTTTAACAACAAATATTTAAGTATTGCGCGGCAGCGCAATACTTATTTATTTCCAGTGTGACATCTTAATGTTAATTTAACACAGCAAATCCCATTGAACGAGTTAATTTACTAGAGTTTTTCCCACTTTTTGTACGCGTTGCCACAAAATTTTAACTGTGTGCTAATTCTAATAAAATTTGAAATTTGAAATAGTCAAATTGTTTGGCCGACGTCAGGATCAAAACGGATGATTAAATGCCGTTGTATATAGGTAGATTATAATCCAGAAAGTAACAGAGGCTATGTTTTATTTACCTTATTCAAATATTTTTCTTAATAACTCAAAATTTCCTAATTTTCATTGGGAATCAATGGACGTTTTTCCTATAAAATTTAACCATGTTTCTTTATTGTTGCCAACAATTCGAAAACCGTAATAATAATTTGACCACAGCAATAAATTTTCAATTGAAAGATTTCCACGTTCAAAATGAAATTGAATTAGATTTTTTAAGTTTAAAAAAATGGAACAACACGACGTCATACTCTAAATAAACGGACATTTTCAAATATTTGGTTATAATTCAAGCAAAAAGCAGGTGAGTATGTCGCCACATTTGTAACAAAAAGAGCATTTTCTTAGTTCAGTATACATTTGTTCATGATACAAGGAGCATCAATATGAATAAATACAGGAAGCAATTGTATATATGACGTCATATTTATAACAAACAATTGAAATAATTTTCACCTATAGTGATTTCGCTAGGGAGAAAGTTGACGTCTTATTATATATTAATGGCGTAGATGGTTATTATGAAATAGATTATACTGGTTCAACACAATTTACTTTTTCGTTTATAGCGCCCCCTGGGAGGAAATAAGGTAACCTAATTTAAATAAAATTGATTATTTTAATGTTGTATTATACCTATATTGAAATTAAAAGTAGTTGGCACAGATTCAACACAATTTTCTTTTGTGTTTATAGAGTCTCCTGGCGAGAAATAGGATAACTATTTTTTTTAAACTTTATTTTTTACGGGTTTTTATAAATTATTTGAATAATGCCATGATCAAATTTATGTTTAATAAACATTTTCGCATGATTTTTTACACTGGTAGCGCCCGAGAGGTCGTTGGAGAGGTCTATGACCGCTTAATCATATTATGCATCTCAGGTGTCCATGCACTTTTCTAAATTTTGCCGATACCCCTCATGTGATATATCGTTGGAAAGGTCTGGGACCGCTTAATCATATTATGCATCTCCGGTGTACATCCCCCCACTTTGCCCCTCCCCAAGAGGGGTACTTTTCTAAATTTTGCACACATCCCCCATGTGATATATCGTTGGAAAGGTCTGTGACCGCTTAATCATATTATGCATCACCAGTGTCCATCCTCTCACTTTGCCCCCCCCCCCAAGAGGGCACTTTTCTAAATTTTGTCGATACCCCTCATGTTATATATCATTGGAAAGGTCTACGACCGCTTAATCATATTATGCATCTCCGGTGTCCATCCTCCCGCTTTGCCCCTCCCCGAGGAAGGTACTTTTCTAAATTTTGCACACATCCCTCATATGATATATCATTGGAAAGGTCTGTGACCGCTTAATCATATGCATCTCCAGTGTCCATCCCCCCACTTTGCCTCCCGAAGGGGGGTATTTTTCTAAATTTTGCACATATCCCTCATGTGATATATCATTGGAAAGGTCTGTGACCGCTTAATCATATGCATCTCCAGGGTCCATCCCCCCACTTTGCCTCCCCAAGGGGGGTACTTTTCTAAATTTTGCCCACATCCCTCATGCGATAAATCGTTGGAAAGGTCTGAGACCGCTTAATCATATTATGTATCTCCGGTGTCCATCCCCCACTTTGCCCCCCCCCCTGCACACTCCCCTCATGTGATATATCGTTGGAAAGGTCTGTGACCGCTTAATCACATTATGCAGCACGACTGCTATACGGTGCCTCAGACAGCGGGGACCCGAGACGGAGGTTCGTTCAGTTAGAAGTTTATACTATTTGATGTGCAAATTAAGGGATCATCCGGTGCCGAAGGCAGCGGGGACCCGGGTCGGAGGTTCGTTCGGTTCGGGGTTTTACAAGATTCGAGGCACCGGTGTAAGTTAAGGGCCCGCTAGTTGACGAAGCCAGCTAGTTTTCTTATTATTTGTATTATATAACAAAAATTCTTGACACGTTCCCTGTTTGCAATTATATTCCAGAACATTCTGCTCATATATACTTGTTATTATTTTTATACTTTTGATTATGTGATAAAACAACATAAGATTTTATCGATAGCTTTCACGCACCACTTACTAGTGTCCAAAGTGGACAAAGTGGTTTCCAAAGTGGTTTCAAAGTTTGGGGTTCCAAAGTTTCCAACCTTTCCAAAGTGGTTGCAAACGTATTTTGCACAATGGAATAAAATTATTTGCAAAAATGAACATGATTCATATATTATTATTATTATGAAGATGAGAAACAATCCTTTGAAGTCCGTTATAATATATATATATATATATATATATATATATTTTTTTTTTTTTTTTTTTTTTTTTTTTTTTTTTTTGTAAAAAATTACTTTTATTATTTTAATTGTTTCAAGAATAATCAATGTTTGAACTGTATATTTCATATTACCAATACTGATTTTGATCTGTGCCGTCTTTTACATACTTGCCTCGTGTGAATTTTATCTGCTTCATATTAATTTGTTATTAAACAAGAACGAAAAATCATGCGTCAAGCATAGATTATGTAACACTTTCCAACGCTTCCAAAATAATTTTACGAGTCATACTCTTTAATAAGCTAAAAGATAACATCTAAGTAATCCGAATACTTTTATTCAGCCCTGTATAGGATCTATAGATTTGTATATATACTACATAGGATGCTAAATTTTAGTTCAGTTAGGAAACACGTAGCACAGTTTAAAATTCTCCGTCTGGAGTTAAATAATACGGAAATGTGTTCCCGAACTTTTGTGCTTCCCTGTATAGGATCTACAGAATTTATACACACCACGTAATAGACAAAAAGCGATTTAAAATTAAAATAGCGTTCAGTAACTTAAAACGCACTTCCAGGAATTATTGTTAACATACAGTAGAGAATTCTTTTGTGTGTCCCTGTAAATGAACGATGACTGCTATACACACAATATCCTGTAGTAAGTCTCTTGTAATGAACCTTATATAAATTTCATTGCGTTTAAAATAGGGAAACATTATTTAAATAAACCGCAGACGATTTTTCTCCATAGACGTAATGTAACGGAATTCTTTTGACTGTCCCTGTAAAGTAAGTTTAAGTGCTATGCACACCCTATTCCATATTAAGCTTCTTCTAATGCACCTTAGTGATATATATAAATTTCAGTGCGTTTAAAATAGTGAAACATTATTTAAATAAACCGCAAATGATTTTTCCCCATAGACCGCAATGTAACGGAATTCTTTTGAGTGTCCCTGTAAAAAAACTATAAGAGCTACACACTTCCATTGAAATAGGGAACATGCTATAGATAACGATTATAACATATAAAAATTGCAGGGCAATCCGAGCATATTTACGGGAGTTAGAGCACGGACAGACGGCAGACGGCAGACGGCAGACGGCCAGACGGCCAGACGGCAGACGGCCAGACGGCCAGACGGCAGACGGCCAGACAAACCGAAGTCATAAACACTTTTCAACTAGGTTGGAAAGTGTTAAAAACTTGAGATATTAAAAAAAAGTAACTTGCAAAGCAAATAAAAAAAATAAATTTATTTCTATATTGTTAAGCCCGAGAAGGGACAGATATTAAAATTATTTTATTTAGTCAATGCTACCATAATGTTGCACTTTTATATTAAATCTTGTTTAGTCTATTTAATCTTAAAAAAATTAAACTTAAATTTGAAACATGATATTAAAGCAACTTTAAAACATTTCATTTAGTTGAAATGAAATCTAAATAAATCTTCAACTTTTTTTCAGTTTTACATGCATTACGCAAAATTTGTATTGTAGCAAATTCTAACAGACAAGAAACATGAGAAGTTCAAATAATTTAAAAAGTTGAAGATTTATTTAGATTTCATTTCAACTAAATGAAATGTTTTAAAGTTGCTTTAATATCATGTTTCAAATTTAAGTTTAATTTTTTTAAGATTAAATAGACTAAACAAGATTTAATATAAAAAATGCAACATTATTGTAGCATTGACTAAATAAAATAATTTTAATATCTGTCCCTTCTCGGGCTTAACAATATAGAAATAAATTTATTTTTTTTATTTGCTTTGCAAGTTACTTTTTTTTAATTTCATATATAAATTAAATAGAGTAAAGTCTGTGAAAGAAAATGAACCTGTCTAAAAAAAAAATGTCTATAACGTAGCCAGTCTATAGCGGAACTTTTCTATTACAAAATTCGTAAACAAAAGAAAAGAAAAGCATAATCCGGGGAAAATAACACAAAACAATAACGGAAGGTGTACTAGCTAATAGGACAATTATCTTAAAATCTATCTAAAACAAACTATCCCCATCCTGTGGGATTTAGTTTTCAATGTTTTACTTTATTTAATGCAAAACATAGATTGTATCCGACAACTCATAAAAAAGTCCTCCGGCCTGTACCGGCAGGAAAAGGTAGCTTTCCTATATCTTCGTTTTAAAATTTTAGCTAATGTTACTCGAAAACAGCAAGTTAAAATGCAAAGAAACCGTTTACAAAAGATTCGTTTACACTGAATTTGAATAAGAAATTTGCCAAATTATTGAGCTATAGCCAAGTTGGCTTCATTTATGAAGACTTATTTTTGTCGCCAAATTTGGCGAGATTTCGCCAATTGTCGCCAAGTTTGGCGAGAATTTGGCGCTAATGGATATGAATATATAGTTTTATGCGAATGATTGGGAAAATGATTACAACAATGAAAGAAAATAATTTGCGAGAAATCGCGTTCACTAAAACTTGTAAATTTATATTAAAATCATTAAAATTACAGACATTACAATACACTTTCATAAAACATTAAAAACATATTAAAATTGGACGTTTCGGATTTACATGGAAAATCCCTCTTCAACAACAACATTTCACTTTGCGTAAATCATAGTTCAAAAATATCAACAAATAGAAAATGCAACGTATCAAAATTTCGAAGTCAAAGTTACAGTTATAATAACATGGAGTATTCATTCGGGATTGCACCTGCTTGACCATTATTGACCATAAATTTATCGTTGGTTTTTTGTAATGTGCTGTTTTGTTTCAAAATGTCAGCCACCCTAGAATTTCAAACTGCTCTAACTCAGCCAATTTTTAAGATAGAGGTAAAACAAAAAATGCTCTGGAATCCTTGTATCAAGTCCTAACACCTAATTAAAAAATAAACTTGATTTTTTAACTTTTTTGTATATTTATTTTAGTTTTAAAATTTTCCGTGGCCGCCATCTTGAAACAAGATGGCGGACCAAGCTGGCCAATGAACTCGATCGAGGCATTGGTGAGCTTAATACACACAATTAGTTTCATCCAAATTAATTTATAAATACGAGCGTTATCGCATCAAATTATTTTCATTTTTTCAATTTTTTTCGAATTTTTTTATTTTTTTTTCGAATTTTCTGGATTTTTTTAATTTTCCTTTTTCTGTATCCTAAATACTACCTTTATTCCTAATTTGAATTTTCTAGCGCAACAAAATCGGATTGTCTTCAAATTTTCGGTTTTTTTCAATTTCTTCGATTTTTTCAATTTTGCTTTCGATTTTTTTGGTGTTTTTGATGTTTTCTTTTTCTGGATGTTAAACACTACCTTCACACCAAATCTTAAGTTTCCAAGAGTACAAGATCGTATTATTTTCAATTTTCAATTTTGATGGAATTTGTTGAATTTTCGAATGTTTTTTTTTCGAATTTTCTGGATTTTATAATTTTTCCTTTCTTTGTATCCTAAACACTACCTTTTTTCCAAATGTCAAGTTTCTGGGGCTACGGGATCTACCCAATCTTTTTGATGACGCGTGAACGAGTGAGTAAGAAGTGACAAAAAATCGAATGTTTGAGTTCATATATCGCCTGAACTAGAAAAGACAGAAAGTTGTAATTTTAAATTTTGGTCCTGCGGGCCAAATACTCTCTATAATTGAAGTTTAAAATTTTTGGGATACTCCAGCGCGGAGATATGGTGGGGTCAAAAGTGCCCTGAGTTGCTTCCAGAAAAGTATGCTTACGGCTGTCCTCTCTCGACTTGGCGGAGGCACTGCCGTGCCTCCAGATAATTAATTTTTAATAATGTTAATTGTATATGTTGCTTAATTAATGCATTAATTTTCTTTAAATGTTATGTGAACGAAGTCACGGGTAATAGCTAGTTTTGAATAAAATTAGTAACAGTTTTTAGCTCATAGGCTACCAAAGCCTGAGGGCTAATGTGCCCGCCAGTTTTGCACATACGTATGTATGTATGTACGTAACGCGATAACTCTTGATAAAATATGAGTTTTGCTTCAAATTTTGTTTATAAGATCATTGTAATAAGGTGCTTCCCTGATTAGTTTTTAGGGTTCATTTGTTAAGTATAAAAGACGGAAACGGGGGCCTAATCGCCCCCTTAAGTAGATAAATGAGTTTTTCATGCAGAATTATCCGATTTGCTTCAAATTTTGCATATAGGTTCATTGTGATAAAGTGCTTCCCTGATTCGTTTTGATAAGTTCATTGGTTATGTGTAAAGAGGGGGCTAACATTCCCCCCTTAATTTAGATAAATGGGTTTTTTATGCAGAATTATCCGATTTGCTTCAAATTTTGTATATAGGTTCATTGTGATAAGTCGCTTCCCTGATTAGTTTTGGGAGTTCATTAATTAGAAAGAGGGGCTAACTCCCCCTTAATTTATTGTTGATTTGTTTATTTTTCAAGGGGCATTATTCTTTGAAATAAGAGTATAATATACAATTAGTGTGAATAGTCTGTGATCTCAATGTCATCAGTTTAACTGGGCACTTTTCATTTTATTTCAATTTTAAATAAAATTAGTAACAGTTTTTAGCTCACAGGCTATTAAAACCCGAGAGCTAATGTGCCTACCGGTTCTGTATGTATGTACTTACGTACGTATGTATGTATGTAGGTTCCAAAAAATACACTTTGCACGAACATACTTGCACTAATCCCGGCTGCAGTGTTGCCATGTTGGACGACCTGGCAACAGTTGGAGACTTTTTTTATTCGAAATATCTACCACTATTTCAGAATAGTAATCTTCTATTTTTGTAATGAAAGACGTTCAGTGATTAAGTAAGCCGAAGATTACTAGTAAAAAAAAAATGGGAGCTATTTTGAATAAAAAATATTTCACAATCTGGCAACATTGTTGTGGTGTTAGAGATGGCAAACATTAGAAAGTATAGTATATAGGTGTGTGGTCAGATAAAATTATTTTTTTAATTTCTGCTCCCGGGGATTGTCAATGCAAAAATAATCAGTTGGAAAGCTATGAAAAGCAGATTTTGAATCTGAAAATATAAAGATTTTTAAAAATGTTTATAGTATATTTATTTAATTATAATTTGTTATATATTTCATGTCGAAACTTATTATTTTACTACACTCTTCGATTTACATCCCATTACAAAATAATGCGCAGTATTTGTTAAGTACTAAACAATGTATAGAAATTATAACATAAACTAGCTGTTACCCGTGAATTTGTTCACGTAACATTAAAAAAAAAAAAAGCATTAATTTAGCAAAGCATTTCATTCGATAATTAAAAACATATATAATTAACCAAATCTTTATCACATTTTATAGGACACAATACGGTATTTCTTTGCTATAGGGGCCTTAACATATCCCGGTTTTAAAAAAGGGAAATTTCATGCAAAATAATATGTACAATCGCCAAAAATGAAACTGCAACCAATAAAAAAAGAAAGGCCCATTAAAATCGTAAAAATCGACGAATCCCTCTTCGTAAAATGGAAAACAACACTGAGAGAATTCTTCTATACAACAGTGCATTTTAGGTGGTATTTGGTGTAAATTTG
Organism: Maratus michaelseni; assembly: GCA_963931845.1. Classification (NCBI taxonomy): domain Eukaryota; kingdom Metazoa; phylum Arthropoda; class Arachnida; order Araneae; family Salticidae; genus Maratus; species Maratus michaelseni. The sequence continues at coordinate 161,988,447 of OZ007587.1, forward strand.
TACATGTATTCATTTCTAAATGGGCATTATTATATTGTTTATTTGTATAGACATGTGTTATATATTTCTTACTACATTATTATTTTATGTATTGTTTATGTATATATTAAATAAAGTGCTTCTCGCTAAGTGGTGTAAATATTGAACAAACTGCTTGTGGATTCTATACATTGATAGATATTTCATAAAGATATAACAATCTGATGCGATTCTAAAATGTAAATAAAGGTTGCTAGAAAGTACTTTAAATTCTGCCCAATTTAACCTCGATATTTTTTCTATCGCGTCAAGAACACTATAAACAAATAAATACCGACAACACCAATCTGATGATCTAAATTTACATATTTTTGTTAGTATATATAGGATTATTTTAAATTATTTCTTGCGCTTGAAATTTTCTAGGGTTAAGTGTCGAATAAATCTACTTTTTTGTTATTTTATTTTGCCATTTCTACTTATTCTGTGTTCCATTCATTCCATTTATGGATATTGATTTAATTTACATATTTGTTTCAAAGAATATTGTTTAAAGTTATTATTAGGATTAGGATAGGATATGATTAGGGTTAGGATTAAGAATAAAAATTGGACGACAATGGCATGATTAATTCAGATTTAAAGGATGAACCAGGATGTCTATTTACATCATGAAGTAATAAGAAAATAAAAAAATTATCGTCTGATATTTTTTAATATGTTTTACAGTCATAGTTGGCATCAAATTTGAGCGAGGAAATGATAATCTAAAATACCATTAAGTGTTTACGACGCAAAAACAAATCTGGTTACAACAATGTATTTAATTTTGCGCCAAATTTCATTTGATAAAAAAAAGCAAATTGGCTATGAATCCGATTAAAGACCCCTAACTTTCCAATTCTCGAAAATTTTCTACCTATATGTGTGAAAACCTTTTCTACTATATACAACGCGCTTTCACGTTTATAATATTATGAATTGGCACGATCGGCTTGTTCAAGTTTACATAATTCGGCTAGAAGAAAAGTTTCATTACTTTTTGATTTTGCATTACGCGAATTTGTCGGTAAAATTGATTTTCGTTTCGATAACATTGTTGCTTTTTAAGTTTTTAAAAATATTGTAATTTTACTTAAACATTGCTTTAAAATCTGTGCTATTTTTCACAACCTACAAGACTTTACAAAAATCTATTATGAAACAGAACTTTAAACTAGCCGGATGTGCCAATCCCAAAACTTTCTTCTATCTCAATCATGTTAATACTTCTAATTTCGTCCTCACATCGCCAATAAAATCAATATTTTTCGTCATTCTGTTGTACGTCAGCTGCTTGCGAATCATCGGGTTACCGGGATGCAATCAACTGATGTATACTAAACTACGAAAAGTTCTTTTGGCCTGTACCGACCGGAACAGATAGCCTCCTTATTCCTTGGTTTTACGATTTTAGCTAATTTTACTGGAAAACACGAAGCTAAAATGCGTGGAACCCAATTAAAGAAGATTCCTTCCCAGTTCTCGTCAACATTGAATTTGTATGAGAATATCGCTAAATTAGTCTTCTATAGCCAAGTTGGCTTCATTTGCGGCAACCTATTTTTGTCGCCAAATTTGGCGATATTTCGTCAATTACCGCCAAGCTTGGCGAGAATTTGACGTTGGCGAATATAAATACATATATAGTGTTAAGCATTTAAGAATAGGAACAATGGTTACAACAATAAAAGAAAATTTGCTGAAACCCTGTTAACTGAAACTCATAAATTAAACCCGTTTATGGATGAATTCTGCTGTCTTGTTTGAAAATGTCAACCACCCTAAAATTTCAAACCGCTATATCTCCGCCATTTTTTAATATAGAGACAAAACAAAAACTGCTCCGGATTCTCCGGATCAAGGCCGAACATTAAACGGAAAAAACTTTTAGGATTTCTAAATTTTTTATACATCTTTTTGAATTTGAAATCTTTAAATGGCTATCACAGTGCCCCCTTCCGGCGGAATATCCCCACATTCTAGTAGGACCTGCTGGCTACAGCCAAAAACATATTAAAAAATTTTGGTTCAATTATCTTCATAACATCATACACTTTTCGATGATACAATAGAGAAAATCGAACAAAAATCGCGATGGCAGCGCCCCCTTTCGTCGAAATATCCCCGAATTCAACCTGGACCTGCAGGCTATGGTCAAAAACATAGAAAAAAAAATTGGTTCAATTATCTGCATAACTTCATACACTTTTCGATGATACAATAATGAAAATGGAACAAAAATATCGATCACAGCGCCCCCTTTCGTCGAAATATCCCCAAATTCTGATAGAATCTGCTTGCCATAGCCAAAAACATAGAAAAAAATTAGGTTTAATTTGAAGCATAACTTCATACACTTTTCGATGGTACAATAGTGAAAATGGAACAAAAATATCGATCACAGCGCCCCCTTTCGTCGAAATATCCCCAAATTCTAATAGAACCTGCTTGCCATAGCCAAAAATATAGAAAAAAAATTAGGTTCAATTTGAAGCATAACTTCATACACTTTTCGATGATACAATGAAGACACACAGACGGACGGACGGACAGACAGACATTTTGTAAAAACGTGTTTTTCGGAATCTCTGACCCCTAAATCGTATAAATCCGTCAAAAACCGGAAGTTGAAAAAAATTTCGATTGCAATACTTTCTTCTATTATAGATAGAAGAAAGTAAAAAAGTCCTTCCGGCCTGTACCGGGAGGAAAAGGTAGCTTTCCTATATCTTCGTTTTAAAATTTTAGCTAATGTTACACGAAAACAGCAAGTTAAAATGTAACGAAACGTTTACAAAAGATTCGTTAATACTGAATTTGAATAAGAAATTCGCCAAATTATTGAACTATTGAATTATTGAATTATTGCCAAATTGGCTTCATTTATGAAGACTTATTTTGGCCGCCAAATTCGGCGATAATTCGCAAAATATCGCCAATTTTGGCGCTAACGGATATGAATATATAGTTTTATGCGTATGATTGGGAAATTTATTACAACAATGAAAGAAAATAATTTGCGAGTAATCGCGTTAATGTACTGTTAGGTAGCTTTCAATACAAAAAAGTATAAAGCTACCTATTTTGTTTCAAAATGTCAGCCACCCTAGAATTTCAATCTGCTCTATCTCAGCCATTTTTTAAGATAGAGGTAAACCAAAAAATGCTCTGGAATCCTTGTATCAAGGCCTAGCACGAAATTAAAATATAAATTTGAATTTTTAACTTTTTTGTATATTTATTTTAGATTTAAATTTTTAAATGGCCGCCATCTTGAAAAAAAATGGCGGACCAAGCTGGCCAACGAACTCGGTCGAGACATTTGTTAGCTTAATACACACAATTAGTTTCATCAAAATTGATTTATAAATACGAGTGTTATCGTATGACACATGTCATATATATATATATATATATATATATATATATATATATATGGATATATCTATATATATAAATCAACATTTGAACGGAGGGTGGTTTTGGGGTCTGGGGGTCATGATCGGTGAAAATATATCGAAATTTTCCGGAACTGCTTTCCTCCGAACGGCTGCAATAGGTAGCTTTATACTTTTTGGTATTGAAAGCTACCTAAAGGCTATATTTAAAAATGACAACAAAGTTTTTACTATTTTAAAGCCAAAATAAATGTAAAATTAAATTCAAGTTCGAAACGACCATTTACAAATGTGTTTTGATTGTGGGAAAATGATACAAGAAAAATGCTGTTACTTCGATGCAATCATATTAAATCTTTAGCTTTTATGAAAAATGCAACTTTCTTTTAAAAAATAGTTATTTTTATTAAGATTTTCTGTACGGATAATTTTGCGGTGCATATTATTGACATTTGCCGTCCAATCTCTTTTCAAACGTTTTTTTTTTCTTTTTAAAATTTAAATAAAAAATATGGTACCTTTATGTTAGCCGTGTGCAGACGATAAACCGCCAAGTATTATTCCTATCACCATCATTCGTATTGAATTCGTATTAAAATATAAATCTGTCACTTATTTCATTTAAAACACAGAGCTTTAATTTACAACACATACATTTAAAATACATATGTTACATACATTTAAAATAATTCATTTCATGTGAAATAGAAAAAGAACAAAAAGAGAGAAATTAATCACAAATAATTTGATAACCCAAGATCATTTTATTTTAACATCAAAGCAAATCTGTTTTATTTTCGATATGACATCTTATTCGCTTGCTTTCCATACTTACTCGTATTTATGCACCTTGTATTATTTATCAAATATTTGAAAACTCAAGTTTTATTTCTAATATGACGTCATTTCATATTCTGTTTCTTAAATAATTAATTTCATTTTCATTTTTCACGTGGAAATTTTTCATTTGAAAATAAATTGTTGAGTAAAAATTATTATTCTGGGTTTATTTAGTTTTGGCAACGATAAAGTATTAGCAACGGTAAAGTAAATTTAACCATTTTAAAATATTATACGAAAAATGTCCATTTATTCTCCATGAAAATAACTAAATTTTGAATTATTAAGAAAAATATTTGAATAAAATAAACAAAAACCAGCCAATATTCATTTGAGGGTTATAATCAACCTGTATGCAAAGATACAAGATCATTAAATGCTCCATTTTGACGCTGGCTTCAGCCTAACATTTGCACACAATTAGATTTCTAATATTATTAGGATATCTTTGAAATGAGTAGCTTTGAAAGTGTCAAGAATTTTCGTTTTATTTTCGGGAAAATCTTCTAAAAATATTGTCCTGGCATACAGGGGCATATATAGTAGAACACGAGGATCTGAGATTTGGCTCATTAATTATTTTCATTAATTAGGTTTACAAACGTGTCACTGTTAATAACCCTGTTGAACCCTACGTGATCTTTATCTTTCTTCTGTTTATTTCATTTTTACAGACGCATGCGTGCTCGCATACATTTTAAGATTTTTAAAAATTGTTAAATAGAATAGGTGAAACGCATGTGACTAAACACAATTAGGTGAAGAGGAACAGCACAGATTGACAAAATTTACAATATTTCAATTTGCAATATATTCAAATAAAGACTGAAATTTTATGTTTGTAGAAACTCTGTTGGAATTTGCAAACAATGTACTCACAAATATCTAGAAAACTTCGAAAAGGTAAATTATTACATTTGAAACTGATAACAAAATAAAACTATTGCATTCAATGGCACGCTAGTTGAAATTATACATGCACTACGATGTCTAGAATATATGATAATCCAGAGCAGTTAAAAATGTTTGAAAATAATATAAGCTAAAATATATAAGTAAGTGCCATTGCTAGAAAGACTCATGATAGAGCCAGAAATTGCAATAATCAAATGAAATCTATAATTTAAATATATGTTGCCTATTATATTGTAATTTATGAAAATACAGATACACAAAATTCCACTCAGTTTGCAGTTTTCATGATGTGTACTTAAAAATAAGTGAAAGCGTCTGGAAATTATTCCTATTCGCGGTGCTACCACCAAATGCGATATTTTTTACTCAATTATAAAATTTTTGACTCAATAAAGTTTGTCGTGTAAAAAATAAGTTTATATTGCAAACAATAGTGCTCCTGTAACAATTGGTTTTATAAAAAAAAAGTCCTTCCGGCTTGTACCGGGAGGAAAAGGTAGCTTTCCTATGTCTTCGTTTTAAAATTTTAGCTAATGTTACACGAAAACAGCAAGTTAAAATGCAAAGAAACGTTTACAAAAGATTCGTTAATACTGAATTTGAATAAGAAATTCGCCAAATTATTGAGCAATAGCCAAATTGGCTTCATTTATGAAGACTTATTTTGGTCGCCAAATTTGGCGATATTTCGCCAAATGTCGCCAATTTTGGCGAGAATTTGGCGCTAACGGATATGAATATATAGTTTTATGTGTATGATTGGGAAAATTATTACAACAATGAAAGAAAATAATTTGTGAGTAATCGCGTTAATGTGCTGTTTTGTTTCAAAATGTCAGCCACCCTAGAATTTCAAACTGCTCTATCTCAGCCATTTTTTAAGATAGAGGTAAACCAAAAAATGCTCTGGAATCCTTGTATCAAGGCCTAACACGTAATTAAAAAGTAAATTTGAATTTTTAACTTTTTTGTATATTTATTTTAGTTTTAAATTTTTAAATGACCGCCATCTTGAAACAAAATTGCGGACCAAGCTGGCCAACGAACTCGGTCGAGAGATTGGTTAGCTTAATACACACAATTAGTTTCATCAAAATCGATTTATAAATACGAGCGTTATCGTATGACATAGGTCAGATATATATATATATAGATAGATAGATAGATAGATAGATAGATAGATAGATATAAATCAACATTTGAACGGAGGGTGGTTTTGGGGTCTGGGGGTCATGATCGGTGAAAATAAATCGAAATTTTCCGGAACTGCTTTCCTCCGAACGACTGCAATAGGTAGCTTTATACTTTTTAGGTAGCTTTCAATACAAAAAAGTCCTTCCGGCCTGTACCGGGAGGAAAAGGTAGCTTTCCTATATCTTCGTTTTAAAATTTTAGCTAATGTTACACGAAAACAGCAACTTAAAATGCAAATAAAACGTTTACAAAAGATTCGTTAATACTGAATTTGAATAAGAAATTCGCCAAATTATTGAGCAATAGCCAAATTGGCTTCATTTATGAAGATTTATTTTGGTCGCCAAATTTGGCGATATTTCGCCAAATGTCGCCAAGTTTGGCGAGAATTTGGCGCTAACGGATATGAATATATAGTTTTTATGCGTTTGATTGGGAAAATTATTACAACAATGAAAATTTTTGTAATGTGCTGTCTTGTTTCAAAATGTCAACCACCCTAGAATTTCAAACTCTCTCTCAGCCGTTTTTTAAGATAGAGGTAAAACAAAAAATGCTCTGGAATCCTCGTTTCAAGGCCTAACACTGAATTAAAAAATAAATTTGAATTTTTAACTTTTTTGCGCATTTATTTTAGTTTTAAATTTTTAATTGGCCGCCATCTTGAAACAAAATGGCGGACCAAGCTGGCCAACGAACTTGGTCGAGACATTGGTGAGCTTAATACACACAATTAGTTTCATCAAAATTGATTTATAAATACGAGCGTTATCGTATGACATAGGTCAGATATATATATATTTATATATATGGAGATATATATATATATATATATATAAATCAACATTTGAACGGAGGGTGGTTTTGGGGTCTGGGGGTCATGATCGGTAAAAATATATCGAAATTTTCCGGAACTGCTTTCCTCCGAACGGCTGCAATAGGTAGCTTTATACTTTTTTGTATTGAAAGCTACCTAAAAGTATAAAGCTACCTATTGCAGCCGTTCGGAGGAAAGCAGTTCCGGAAAATTTCGATATATTTTCACCGATCATGACCCCCAGACCCCAAAACCACCCTCCGTTCAAATGTTGATTTATATATATATATATATATATATATATATATATATATATATATATATATATATGTAAGTAAATGATATATAAATAGGCACTTTACTGAACCAATATGACAAATAATCGATGAACAACAAAATATGCACTTTAATTTCAACTAATAACACTTCTGGTCGAAACTATACAACAAATTTACATTACGATAATCCAACCAGGCCTAACGGCTATATCCATTTTACATATCTTGCTTCATAACAAAATTTTAGAAGACTGGCTCTTAGCCCAATCTCGCGATTTAAACCATTTATATCTCGTGCATAGTTAGTTCATTTGATGAAGTGAAGTTTCTAACCATGGGTAATAACACTAGAGAGTCAGTTCATATCGTTTACATGAAGTATTCAAACTGGAATCCTACAAATCGGTCATCCTGACGTGATGGCGTCTCGACATCAGCATCTTGATTTGTTAGATTTTCTTTTCTTTCTGGATATTTCTCTCTGTCTTTAGAACCTGCATATCTAATATCTCTGTAATTTCTTTCCGGATATTGCTCTCTATCTTCAGAAGCTATATACCTATTGCTTCTAGAATGATAAGAATTTGAATAATCATCTCGTCCACTATCAGCTCCTTTAAATCCATGATGAGAATTATTCTTATGTGATGGTTGCGAATATCTTTGTTCATTATAACTAGCTTTGCACGATCGTCGGCCACCATAATTATAATTATTTTGACCATGATAGTAGTCTCTATTCATGTATCTAGGGGGAAATTTTGGATTATATCTTGCTTTAAAATTAGGTGAAGCATTTTCTGTTATGTCTTGAGGTATCAAAGAATTTTCAGTCTCAAAGTTTTCAGGAACCTCAGATTTATTTTGGTAAGAATTCTCGGAACTCTGTTTCCCATATCCATATTTATTGTTATTTCCATGGTTAAATGACTGTTTAAAATATCTCTGACCATATCTATTATTGCTTCTGTTATCAAATGGCCTATTAAAATTTCTGTTCTTTCCCTTATGATCAAAATTCCTATTGCGATCTTTCACATAGTCTTTTCTACCATGTGCAGGACTACTACTTTCATAATTTTCTTCTGGAGATGCATTCCATTCATCGGATAATCCTGTATCTTTTGTCCTATTCGGCTTATACGGTTTTATTAATCTTCTTATTTTCTTTCTGTTCACTAAATTCGTAATCTGTGTCAAATTCACCCCGTCATTTACGCAGTCGATTTTAACCATATCTTCATAACCTCGATGCTTCATTAATTTTTGTCGGTACTTCGTTAATTTTAATGTATCCTACTCGAACTTTGTTGCCGCTTGTTATTCTAACACTATCTTCCGTTACTTTTAACGTCATGCCTTCTACTGCTTTCCTACCTATTATTAAATCGCAGTCCGCCTCTTGTACCACGTAAAAATTATCCTGGATTTCTGTTTCATCCACGTAGACTTTATGCCAGAAAAAACCTGTTGGCTTAATTTCTTCTCCACCTATGCCTGATATGTATATATTGTCTCTGGTTAGTTTTGGCGCGTTTATTGCAGTATGATATCCTGAACTGGCGATTGAAATATCGCTTCCTGTATCAATTATTACGCTTGTTTTTATTCCGCTAATATCTAAGATTCTTCCTTTTTTACCATTTAACATGCCCATATTAACTATTTTTCTTTGCGCGTTTTGGGTCTCATTTTGATATTTTGTTTCTCGCCAATTTTGATTACGTTGCGGGTAAAAATTTGAATATTCTTGTTCTGTATTATTCGCCATGGCACATTTCGCACTCACGTGACCAGGGTTGCCACACGCAAAACAGATTATATGCGACTCTTTGCTTCCATAATTCATACTGTGTCTATTGTCAATTTGGCGTCTTTTCAAATTGGCGTAATCAGCCACTCGCGATCTCCTGTCATCAAAATCGCTACTTGTATCCTTAACTGATTGTTTATAGTAAACCCTTTGTGCTGTTTCGTAATTATCTAATTTATTAACTAAGTCATCAATTTTCTTTATTACTAATAATTCCTCTTTGAAATGTGTTTTTGTTTCCGTAGGTAAATTATGCCTGATTTGATTAACAACAATTAATTCCGCCAAATCTTCAAAGTTATTTACGTGAAGGCCTTCAATCCATTGTTGAAAATACACCTTTATCTCATAAGCGAAATCTCGCCAATTGGCTGATGTCTCCTTTTTAGATGAGAAAAATTTCAGCCTAAACTCCTCTGGTGATAGCTTGTAGCGTTTTAGTAGAATATTTTTTATATAATCATAATCGTGAATTTCAGGTTCGTTTTCCCTTGTTATTATATTGATAACATCTAACGGCATTAGATTAATTAAATAATTTACCCATTCTTTTTTATCAATGCCCGTTTGCGCCATTTGCCTTTCGTACATAGCTAAGTATAAACTGATATCATTCGAGCTATCATATTTAGTTAATAATCTAAGCAATTGAAATTGCTTACCTGGATTTGTCTTTGGGTCTTCATTAATATGTTCTCTTGAATTTTCTTGTATCTGTAATTTCTTAATTTCAAAATTCTGCTCCGATTCTATTTTCCATTTTCTCTCTTCCATTTCCATTTCCATTTTCAATTTCAATCTATTTTCTTCAATCTCTGCTTGTAATTTCTTCTCTTCTCTTTCTCTTTCTGCTTGTAATTTCTTCTCTTCCAGTTCTGCTTGTACTTTCTTCTCTTCCAGTTCTGCTTGTAATTTCTTCTCTTCTCTTTCTCCTTCTGCTTGTAATTTCTTTTCTTCCAGTTCTGTTTGTAATTTCTTCTCTTTCTCTTTCTCTTCTCTTTCTTCTTTCTCTTTTCTACTTGCTATCACTACTTCCAATCGATCTCTTATAAATTCTTCTTCGTAACTCTCCCAACTCTTGATCAGCTTTATTAGGACAGGTATTGTCGGTTTTTCTGGCGCTTCAATTCCGCATTCCTCGCAGATGTTTATTAGATCAATTCTCTTGGGTTTATTTAGAGTTCCCATCTTTCAAAAATTGTACTTGAAGTGATACGATTACGGTTTCACCTTGCTGATTCGTAACCCAACTTTTGATACTGGCGTTTTACAATACTTTACGTTTGGTTTCCATTTCACTACTAGTGGCTCTTACTTTTAATAATCTTGGCATCCGAGCCCCCAAAAATGTAAGTGAATGATATATACATAGGCACTTTACTGAACCAATATGACAAATAATCGATGAACAACAAAATATGCACTTTAATTTCAACTAATAACACTTTTGGTCGAAACTATACAACAAATTTACATTACGATAATCCAACCAGGCCTAACGGCTATATCCATTTTACATATATCTTGCTTCATAACAAAATTTTAGAAGACTCGCTCTTAGCCCAATCTCGCGATTCAAACCATTTATATCTCGTGCATAGTTAGTTCATTTGATGAAGTGAAGTTTCTAACCATGGGTAATAACACTAGAGAGTCAGTTCATATCGTTTACATGAAGTGTTCAAACTGGAATCCTACATATATATATATATATATATATCTCCATATATATATATATATATATATATATATATATAATTATAATATCTATGAATTTCAAAAAACATATCAAGTTCTATTCTACTTAAATCTCCAAAGAGATAATCAATGATACTGTGTATACAGAATACCACATAGCTAATAATTAACATGTGCAAACATAATATTACCATAGCTGATGCTTCAATGTTAATTGGCCAAATTTTACTCATACCAAAAGAATATTGAAAAAAGAAATAGAGAGAAAGGGGAAAAAAAAAATTATAAATTGGAGTTGCAATTAAGTAAACACAAATGGATTAACAAATTAAATATGAACCATAAACAATGGAAAATTGGACCACATGAGAATTAAATATGAATTGGATATGGAAAAACACATGCACATGTACTCATCAGCCTGGATGCACCCACATGTGTTTTAAATAATAATTCAGTGTTTCATAATTCTACTGGCATAATGCTAAGATCAGTAGAATCATCCAGGTACACTGAATTATTACCAGACAACAATTGGAAATATTAAAATTTGGAAATATTTAAATAGGAAATAAAAAACCATTAAGAAAATACAATATATTTCACTCACATCGATTATCCAAAAAACTGTAATTAACACCTCACTAAATTACCACGAGATAACAGTTTTGAAATAATAAAATTGGAAATATGAACGCGTAAAGTGTAGATAAAATATTTTACTCACAATAATTATACAGAATCCTTAAAATATCACAACGTCTACATAATATTCACATCCACATGGCAATGCATCATACATGTTAACTAAGTCGAGTTGAGAGAAATGATTTGTAAGACAAGTTGAGAGCACACTTTTTTTAAAACACAACCCCATAAATGACACCCAATCACAAAATGATTCAAAAACACTCAAAATAATTCTGGTTTTAATACACTTATAACAAATTTATATCCGTGAATATATATTACTCCATCCAATTTTAATTCCTGAAAGTAAAATTAATATACAATCAATAGCTCCCTCTATAGTTAAATTAAATATAATATTAACAATATTATCTACAACTACCTGAAAGGTAAAGTGTCGCCATCTATTGGTATTATAATAGTTCATAATTAATATTTAGTTAAATATCCACTTTATTAGTTACATACTCACTTCATTAGATTTATTTATATAAATAAACTTTAAAAAACAATACTAACTTGTAGTTTTACTTAAAATTCAAATAAAATATAATACTACTATATGAATAAATCTACACAGAATTAATTCAACTTGCACAGCATTTCAGATATTCTTAACAAGAATATATTATGTAAAAGAGATATTATTTTAATTCAAATTATTTTTGCTGCCAGCTGTGTTAATCCACTGATATTATAGACATTTATTAAATAATTAATGTTTTATTTTTACTACTACTTAAATATATATTAGACTTGTTTTTAAATAATTAATGTTTAATTTATACTACATTGTAAATATATTTTATATTTATAGATTAATTTAAATATCTAATTAAATAATTCATAAACAATTCAAAATATCTCAAAATTTATAATGTTGATAATTAATAGTATTACTACTGTTTTTCAATCAAATTAATGCAATGCAGTAATTAAAATACTTGTTAATTTTAATTATTCATAGACAAAAATAAAAACTATATATATTTATTTTTATATATATTGCAAATAGATATATATATATGAGTTATAATCACCAATGTTATCATTGTATAATTTAATTTGTTATTGTATAAGTTAATTTATAAATGTATGAAAACTGCACATCAATAATACCTTAAACAGAGGTGATCGGCAACGCACAATCACAACTATACAAAGTATAAATAATGTTCAATCAAATATTAAATTTCCTATTATGTTATAATTGTAATTATGTATGTTATATTTGTAATTTTCTACATAAAGCGTATATAATGTTCAAACAAATATTAAATATTAAATTTCCTAATATGTTATAATTGTAATAATGTATGTTATAATTATTATTTTCTATATCTTTTGTTATATGTTATCGCACACTAAAACAATAATTTATTACATACCATGTTTATATTTAAATTATATAATAAATGTTATTTAAAAGAGTTGATGATTGAATTTATCATAAAAATAGGATATCCATATATTTTTGCTTGATCTCGAATATATCTAATATTTTTGTTTTTATTTATATCTGAGCATAAGTATTTTATACGATGTAGATAATTGATAATTATATTTTTATAAACAGATTTATGTAAACATGAAGCATAATTGGTAAAAATATTTACTTTAAATGGGAAATCAAATCTCTTATCATAAATATCAAAAATTAATTTATAATTATTAGTAATATTAATTTTTAAGTCAAGAAAGTTTATATTATTATTAATTAAATCATTTTCGCTTAATTTAAGCTGAGTAGGATAAAAATTGAGTGGTGATGTGCAATTTTTTTCATTGAAATAAAATATGATAATGTCATCAATATAGCGATAAAATACATTATATATATATATATATATATATGACCTATGTCATACGATAACGCTCGTATTTATAAATCAATTTTGATGAAACTAATTGCGTGTATTAAGCTCACCAATGTCTCGACCGAGTTCGTTGGCCAGCTTGGTCCGCCATTTTGTTTCAAGATGGCGGTCATTTAAAAATTTAAAACTAAAATAAATATACAAAAAAGTGAAAAATTCAAATTTATTTTTTAATTAAGTGTTAGGCCTTGATACAAAGATTCCACAGCATTTTTTGGTTTACCTCTATCTCAAAAAATGGCTGAGATAGAGTAGTTTGAAATTCTAGGGTGGCTGACATTTTGAAACAAAACAGCACATTAACGCGATTACTCGCAAATTATTTTCTTTCATTGTTGTAATAATTTTCCCAATCATACGCATAAAACTATATATTCATATCCGTTAGCGCCAAATTCTCGCCAAAATTGGCGACATTTAACGAAATATCGCCAAATTTGGTGATCAAAATAAGTTTTCATAAATGAAGCCAATTTGGCTATTGCTCAATAATTTGGCGAATTTCTTATTCAAATTCAGTCTTAACGAATCTTTTGTAAACGTTTCTTTGCATTTTAACTTGCTGTTTTCGTGTAACATTAGCTAAAATTTTAAAACGAAGATATAGGAAAGCTACCTTTTCCCCCCGATACAGGCCGGAAGGACTTTTTGTATTGAAAGCTACCTAATAGCAATTACCAAATAATTTGGTATTTAGATTGAGATTTAAAAATTTTTAATTGACAGATAGGTATTTAAAGATCTTTTTACTTTTATTTAACTGTGCTTTTACTTATGATCGGAAATATAGAAATATTTTATTAATTAAAATATTTCTTTTAAAATTTATTAATATCTTTTCTTAAAAATTTTCCGGTGCGTAGCTTTGGAGTTTTGTATGATTTATTGTTATTGTTGTTGTTTTTACAGGGTTTTATTTTGTATGTGCAAGTTTCATTCTGTGCGATGGTAATAAATAAATTTACTTTTTTTTTTTTTTAACCAGTGGGAAAAAGGTTGTTTTCGGTCGAGAATGGATTCCTTGTCGCCGTCACTTTATTTTTTTTAAGCGTTTTTAACGAAATTCTGTAACTTTAAAAGAATTTTTAACGAAATTCTGTAACTTTAGAAGAAATTTTTCTTTGAATAGGCAATAGAAATACATAAAATCGTTACAAAAATGTTAAAGTTACAAAAAGGATAGATGCAAACTATCAGATATGAAAATAAAAGAAAACTGCCCAGTTAAACTGACGGCATTGAGCTCACAGGCTATTCACACTAACTGTAAATTATATTCTTATTTCAAAGAATTTGAAATAAGCCCTCGAAAAATGAAGAAATCGACAATATATTAAGAGGGGGGAACCATCCCCCGTTTCTCCTTCTTATAATTAACCAATGAACCCATAAAACTAATCAGAGAAGCACCTTACCACAATGAACCTATATACAAAATTTGAAAAAATCGGATAATTCTGCATGAAAAATCCATTTATCTAAATTAAGGGGGGGGGGTTAGCCCCCCGTCACCCCTTTATACTTAACCAAAGAACCCCCAAAACTAATCAGAGAAGCGCCTTATCACAATGAACATATATATAAAATTTGAAGAAAATCGGATAATTCTGCTTAAAAAACCCATTTATCTATATCAAGGGGGGTTAGTCCCCCCCGTTCCCCCCTTTATACTTTACCAGTGAACCCCCAAAACTAATCAGGGAAGTGCCTTACCACAATGAGCCTATATACAAAATTTGGAGTAAATTGGATAATTCTGCATGAAAAACCCATTTATCAAAATTAAGGGGGGGTAGCCCCCGTTTCCCTCCTTTACACTTCACCAATGAACCCCCAAAACTAATCAGAGAAGCCCCTTACCACAATGAGCCCATATAGAAAGTTTGAAGAAAATCGGATAACTCTGCATGAAAAAAATCATTTATCTAAAATAAGGGGGGAGGATTAACCCCCCCCCGTTACCCCCTTTATACTTAACCTATGAACCCCCAAAACTAATCAGGAAAGAACCTTATCACAATGAACCTATATACAAAATTTGAAGAAAATCGGATAACTCTGCATGAAAAAAATAATTTATCTAAAATAAGGGGGGAGGATTAACCCCCCTGTTACCCCCTTTATACTTAACCTATGAACCCCCAAAACTAATCAGGAAAGAACCTTATCACAATGAACCTATATACAAAATTTGAAGAAAATCGGATAACTCTGCATGAAAAATTCATTTATCTAAATTAAGGGGGAGGATCCCCCCCCCGTTAGCCCCTTTATACTTAACCTATGAACCCCCAAAACTAATCAGGAAAGAACCTTATCACAATGAACCTATATACAAAATTTGAAGAAAATTGGACAATTCTGCATGAAAAAACCATTTATCTTAATTAAGGGGGGTTAGCCCCCCGTTCCCCCCTTTATAGTTAAACAATCAATCCCCAAAACTAATCAGGGAAGCGCCTTATCATAAGGAACCTATAAACAAAATTGGAAGCAAAACGGTTATTTCTGTCAAGAGTTATCGCGTTACGTACGTACATACGTACATACATACATACAGAACGGGCGGGCACATAAGCTCTCAGGCTTTGATAGCCTGTGAGCTAAAAAGCTGAATTCAAAAATTGACGTCGGCTGAGAAATCGTCTTATAAAGCAAAAAACGTGATCTTCAACTTTAATTTCCTCAAAATACCTTTAGCTCGGACATCAATCTAAACAAGAGTTAAAGTTATTGTAGGAAGGACCCGATAATATATTAAGGTATATTGGTTAGCACTTTCTCTTTATTTGCACGACTTAATGTTACTCAATAGCGTTCAGTTGCTTTTTTTTATCAACCTACTCGTTTAAACAATTCTTTCAGACAGTATGTTGTTAAATATTATTATGTATCGCGCAAAGTTTATCGTTTGCTGATTGAAACATCTGCGACATCGATATGCGATGATGGAAAGGCACATTGCTTACAATTGAATGACAAATGTATTCAACTCTGTCAGGGATTCGATGGAAAGATTGATTGTGTAGATGGTTCAGACGAATATTTTTTCGAGGGCAGAGAATGCCAGGATCTCTTCAACTGTAGTAATGGAAAATATGTATTGTATAGATGGTGTGATATTTTCCCATATCCCAGCTGAGTTACGTTACTATTGACCTCAGGAGTTGTCGGGTCAGATCAAACGAAACGATCGATTCCCGATGCTGAATGGCGTGGACATTTTAAGAACAATAACCGAGACTGCCTGGCACCTAGTCCGACACTAACGGATTGATTACTCTCCTTGTGAGGTCGCAGATGGAGAGATTCCCAGAGACTTTCGGACGCCAAGGGAAGTCCTTTAAAGAGACCAGAGAGACCTTTATGAGAACCAGAGATCCACTACGATAGGCTGCCGTAAGTTTAAGAGGCCGGGAGGAACCTGCCCCCGCCCCCCTTTTTTTCGGAGGCGAGAGGAAGAAGAGAAGACGAGAGGAGATGGTTCTTCGGAGGCAAAAGGGTAGGACGTGACCCTGAAAAGCGGAGTCTTGCAGTGAAGCGAGAGCGAAGTGAAACGGAGGGACAGACGGCCAGGTCTGTGAGAAGAAAACTCGGAGGAGCGATCCGTCTCGATCACCCAAGGACACCCTGTCCTGTTTAATTTGTTTCACCGAATACAGAGAACGGAAATTAAGTTTGGAACGAGACTGTCTGGTGTAGAGACCTAAGGAGAAATTAGAGGACTCTATGGAACTCGTTTATAATCACCTGCACCCACGCATTTCATCTTATTTTATTTTGTTCTATTTTATTTAAATAATAAAACCTGTAGAAGGAATGCTCTGTACTTCAAGCTTCGAATAAAGGAACTTTTCTTTCTACAAATCAACTTAAGTAATTACTCCGGTTAGCCACAGCTACCAGTTCGAATTTTTATAAATCCCGCCGGAGTTTTTACAGATGGTGGCAGCTTCAAGGGATTTAAAGTGGTGAAAGAAACGTGAGTGACAAAGTTTTATGAATTCGGGGCAGAGTAGGACAACTCGCCGAATTTCTTCAGAATCTACACCAGCCGTTGGGAACCTGAATCTACATACCGAATCGGGGCAGAGCAGGACCACTCGCCGAATTCGTACAGAATCCTGTGATAGAGAGACAGATTCCGCTGAATCGAGGAAAATCCACCGACCACAAAGTGACCCGTCAAAGCCAAGGCAGAGACCCGAGCTGATCTGAAACTGCATCCGCTGAACCAGAAACCAGAAGCATCCGAACTTTGCTGACAGTGTGGAGAGAAAAGAAAGCAGAATCACCGCCGAGAATCGCAGACAGAGCTATACCCAGGTGAGCACTTGTTTTATTCTCAGTGGAGGCTTAGTGTGTATATTTTTAATTTTGGACAGGAAGCAATTTTTCTTTAATTATTTGTGTTCGGTAATATAAGTAAAAATTTTAAATATTAATTACCAACAGATGTTTTTGTGTGTTGAAGGTAAATTAAAAGTGTAACAAACTTTAAATTCATCTTGTTTCTAGTAATTGAAAAATTCTTTTAATCTTTTCAATTAAAAATTTTTTGTTTGGTGAAAAGCAAATTATGTTAATTGTATTTTTCGGCCGAAATTTTTAATGTGCTCTCTTATTTTGAAGATTGCTAAGGAATTAAATTTTGAATTTAAAGAAGTTGTAAGATTAAGTTGAAGTCTGTTAGTAATTCAGTTAAGTTAAAGTAAGATATATGTTTTTTTGGCAAATTGTAGCCTATATGTGGAATTGGTTTGCTTGTAATTCAAAATTTTAAAAATCTGTGACCTGCGATCAAAATTTCATGAATATTGATTGTATTTTGTGTCGAGCAGAAACTACTGTATTTATTTTTATGTTGTTTTGGGGGTGAAAAAAAATTGTGTATTTTTTTTTATTGCATTTATGTGCGGGAAATTAGAATTAAATTGTGTTAGAATTTAAAATTAGTGATTATGGCAGGCATATCGGGATTTCGAAAATGCGATCTGCAAACCCTTGCGATAGAATTTGAAGTAGAGGTTTTGTCAAATGATACAATTCCTAAATTGGTTAAAAAGATAACGGAGGCCCCCGATTATGATGAAACTATGGCGTTAAACCAATTAAAGTTGATTGAAGAAGACCGTGTAGAGAGATCGAAATTGGAAAAAGATAAAATTGAGAAAGAACATGAGCTCGCGAGAATTAGGGCCGAACGGGAAAATGATACTTTAACGTTATCATCTAGTCAAATAGAAAGGGAACCTAAAATTCTGTTAAAAAATGTGTTACCTAAATTTGAAATGGGAAAATCGGAGATTTCCTTATATCTCAACTTATTTGAGAGACAGGCATTAAAAGCGCAATTAGATAAGTCGCAATGGGTAACAAATTTGCTAGGTTTACTTCCTATAGAATTGACAGAAGTTATTCTTAGAGAGCCACCAGACGAAACGGACAATTTTGATTTTGTGAAGGGAAAAATTACTCGAAAGGTTTAAAATTAGTGCAGAAGACTTCAGAATCAAATTCGTAACAACACCACGGTCCGAAGAAAAAAATTGGAAAGATTTCTCGTATGAAATTACAAATTATTTCGACCAATGGTTAAGCGGTGTTCAGGTGTCCGAATTTAGTCAACTTAGGGACCTGATAATTACTGACCAGATCAAACGGAAAGTGCCCTCTGAAATTAAACAACATTTCATAGATTCCTGGAGTGATTTAATTACGCCCGGGGAATTAACCCAAAAACTAGATCATTATGAGGCGGTTAGAAGAACAGAGATGAAACAGTCCCCGCCTAGATGTCCAAATAACGGCAAACAGGTTGAGGGAAACAGATTGGTTGATAGACCAGAGACAGAACCCCAAAACGCGGAAATGAAAAGAAATTGGAGGAAGAGGGAAGATAAAAAAGATAGAGATGTAATTTTTGATAAGCGAAAAGACAGGTCTTGTTTCCATTGTGGTAGTTTTTCTCATATCCGCAAATTTTGCCCCAAACTAAAATGGAGTAGTGAAATACCTGAAGTGGTTAATCGGTTGGCTGACCTCGATGAATTAAACGAAATGTTCCAGCCCTATTTAACAAAAGGGATTATAAATGGGAAAGAAATGAAAATTTTTAGAGACACTGCTACGTCGCTAGATTTAATTAGTGCCAACCAGGTGACCCGAGAACAATACACAGGGAGAGTCGTGTGGGTAAAGCAACCGTTACAAAATGATTTAAAATGTCTACCCCTCGCAGAAATAGAGCTTAATCTGTGTGATTTAGGAAAAAGAGTTAGGACTTACGCAGGTATTGTCGATGCAGACATAGAAATGGATTATTATTTATTGGGAAGCAAAACACAAAATTTGCTAGACAGAATGAAACCGAAACCGCCTGTTAGCTTTGGGAGTGCAGCACCGAAAAAAAGGCACAGGAGTGACCGCACAATTCCCCCCAACCCCACGAACCGCTTAGCTTCGGCTTATCAAAAGAATGAAGTGAGAAAACCGGACAGGAAGGAAAAGAAAGGCTTTGTTCCCTTTCCCCTTAGCCAACGTGCAGGAGTAACGCATTGTGAATCTTCCATTAAAACGAAATTCACGACGACCCCGATCCGCGCGACACTCAAATCAAGGATGAAGGAAGAGGGTTATAAAGATAGAGCGAGGGTGTCTTATTTAAGGAATGAAATCCGGGAAAGTAAGCATGAGGAAAAAAATAAAGACACAGTCTTAAAGCGAAAGGAAGAGTTTAGGTTTAAATCTTCGGGACAGAAAACAACAAAAGGGGTAAACAGTTATTGTACGTTAGGAAGGAAGCGAAAAACGGTTTTCAGTTCTGATTGTTTAGAAACCCCAGGATACATATCGCCGCATAACGAAATAAAAGGCAGCGAGGTTAAACAGTCGAAAAACGACGCCGGAAATGATTTCCGACTAATTAGAGATTGTGGAAAAAGGCAGGATATTCGCAGATCGTTAGGTTATCGGCCAGGTATACCAAATTCCACATGTAGACTGTTTAAGTAGAATGGAATAAATAATATTCCACTCAGTAATTTTGTATATAGTTTTTAATTTTGTAATTGAAATAATTGTGTATTTGAATCATGCAATGAATATTGAAATTTAATTTAACGATGTGAGTCTGTACAGTGTATTGTAAACTTGTGAATAATAATGTTTAAGGTAAGCCTCTATTGAGAATTAACTTGTGTATTGGGTATGTATGGAAGGCTAGCGCACCAGTAATGATGTAAGATTTTCCAAATGCTTGAAAAATCTCAACTGCTGGAGGGGGTAATGCTGTGATATTTTCCCATATCCCAGCTGAGTTACGTTACTATTGACCTCAGGAGTTGTCGGGTCAGATCAAACGAAACGATCGATTCCCGATGCTGAATGGCGTGGACATTTTAAGAACAATAACCGAGACTGCCTGGCACCTAGTCCGACACTAACGGATTGATTACTCTCCTTGTGAGGTCGCAGATGGAGAGATTCCCAGAGACTTTCGGACGCCAAGGGAAGTCCTTTAAAGAGACCAGAGAGACCTTTATGAGAACCAGAGATCCACTACGATAGGCTGCCGTAAGTTTAAGAGGCCGGGAGGAACCTGCCCCCGCCCCCCTTTTTTTCGGAGGCGAGAGGAAGAAGAGAAGACGAGAGGAGATGGTTCTTCGGAGGCAAAAGGGTAGGACGTGACCCTGAAAAGCGGAGTCTTGCAGTGAAGCGAGAGCGAAGTGAAACGGAGGGACAGACGGCCAGGTCTGTGAGAAGAAAACTCGGAGGAGCGATCCGTCTCGATCACCCAAGGACACCCTGTCCTGTTTAATTTGTATCACCGAATACAGAGAACGGAAATTAAGTTTGGAACGAGACTGTCTGGTGTAGAGACCTAAGTAGAAATTAGAGGACTCTATGGAACTCGTTTATAATCACCTGCACCCACGCATTTCATCTTATTTTATTTTGTTCTATTTTATTTAAATAATGAAACCTGTAGAAGGAATGCTCTGTACTTCAAGCTTCGAATAAAGGAACTTTTCTTTCTACAAATCAACTTAAGTAATTACTCCGGTTAGCCACAGCTACCAGTTCGAATTTTTATAAATCCCGCCGGAGTTTTTACAATGGTTCCGACGAATAATTTTGCGAGGCATAGAATGCCAGGATCTCTTCAACTGTAGTAATGGAAAATGTGTTTATTTGTAGCAGTATGTAACGGTTATGATAACTGCGGCGATGATTCAGATGAAATGTTTTTATAGTCTGAGTGCAACGAAGACTCATACACAGCGCAGTTTTACTTTGCCCCATATATAGCTACGATGGATATTAAAACCTTTCGTCAAGCATAACTCAAAAAATATTTAACGGATTTCGTTCAAATTTTTACAGCAGGTACCTATAAAGGTGATAACGACGTCTATTTATTACCAAGAATAAATGTCAAACCGTTTGGAAATTATATTAAAAAAATAGGTAAAAAAGCACAATTAAAGTACATACGTCACGAAATTTTTGTGCGTACGTCATTTTCACCGGCGGGAGATTTTCTTAAACAATCGGAATTGAAAAGTTCATGGAGTACATGCAGGGATGCAAGCGCTGCGCAACAAATAGCCTATTGTCACCACTAAATTTTAATAGTATTTGTCATCTTACTTAATGACAATTTTTTTTATAAATTTAATAAAGCGAAGAAAAGTATTATAAATTAGTGGTAACAATTGGCCATTTGTGGCGCAGCGCTTGCATCCCTGAGTACATGGAGCAAAAAAATATGCACGCACTAATATTCAGCACAATAAAATATATTTCAATTTAGTAGAAATCGAAAATTAATCTGGATTTTTTTCTGTTTGAAAGAAAAACCCCGCAATAACTTGTTAGACTTTGTACTAGAGATTTGGCGCAAATCTCAGCAATAGCAGCTTTTTTTATTTCGCGTGTGTAAATTAAAAAAAAAAAATCTTTGGTGTGTAAATAAAAGGTTTCGATTTATGGCATTATTTCTTTTTTTTTTCTCTTTTTAGCATTTTAAATGGGATTAATGAAAGGCATACATTTTAAATTAAATGAGTGAAAGGTTTATATTTAAATGAAATGAATTCAATATGAAAATGTTATAGGAACAATATTTGGCGATTTATCAACTGCGCCAGGATAACATAAAAGTACCAATATATCAAACGGTATGTAGTATGTGAAATGAAACAATTATATTTATAAACACCCATCGTACAAGAAAAAAAAACTAATATTCTGCATTCAGAAGGAAAAATCCATCTCCTGTGCCGTAAGATTTGGCGAGTTCTCTTTTGGTGATAAGTTTTTCGATGTGATTGTTGGGATCTGCAGGATTTGGCTTACTTTTTCTAAATCTTATTTTTTTTGCAGATGTAGTATTATGTAAATATATTTTTTTGCAGATATTTTTCTATTTTGTATATATATATATATTAAATTGTAATGGCATTTCGAAAAGAGATTTTTACCTTTTTATCTGTGCCTTCGGAAATATTAAAAAATAAAAAAAGATTTACATATATCAAGCGTAAAATGTTATGTTTTGCATTTTTATACGGACCACTTCCCCATTTTTAGATTTTAAATGCTATTTATTATTTACTAGCCGTTTATTAATTGTTTACAATTTACCCCCCTGAAAATAACAATTATTTATCACAAAAATGCCTCTTAGGTTTTGTTAAATAAGCTTGTTTATGTATTTTCATTACTTATTAAAATATCGAATATGGCGATAAAATTTTATTTTAGCATCGTGCTTAAATTTTTAAGATGGTGCAAAAACATGCTTTAATAAACGTATGTTTGTAAATATTTGAAAAACATGTTTTACCGCTCTCTTGAAAAATTTTGTAAGATGCTAAAACTACCTTTTGGCACCATTTTAAATTTTTTTCGCCAACCGACATTGGATACGAAACTTTCCCCATTCAGATACACAGGCAAGGCTGGTCTCAAACAAGAGTAAAGAGAGCAACAATATTGTTTTAACTCTATAAGAGTTACAATAATGATATTAAATGCTCCGATTGGCTTTGGGCCCAATTACGAAAGTTTCTCCTAAAAAAAAAACTGTAGAAGAAGTCTTTTACATTTGTTTCAAATGAAGCTCGGTCTACAAGGTATTAGTTAATAATACAAACAACACTAATGGCATGGAGGCAAAAGTTTTAATTTAAATGTATATATTTGAAACCCTCCCCCCCCCCCCAAAAAAAAAAAAAGAAAGTTACAGTAATGAATTTAAAATGGCGTTAAGCCACGCTTTCTGACATAAGCAATTGGCTGCAAACGCGATAACGAAACTTTCACTAAACTTAATAACATGTAGCTAATATAGCCCTCAGGGTACTTTGCAGTTATACAGACCTTGTGTTTTTTTAAAAAACTTGAGGTTTAAGAAGTTGAGATTTACTGTCAAATGATATAAACAGCTATGAACACAAAACTGATGAATTATTATTCAGGTTTATGTATGTACTAGCAGGCTACGCCCGCTACGCTGGTCAATTTCTCTTAACGAACCTTTAATCAAACAAAATATTGACATTTCATAATTCACTTTTATATTTTAACAGAATAATAAGGATACTATAATTTGTGACTCGCGCTATAGCCAATATACACGTCAGGACACGTCGCCCTTATCATTATATTTTTACGCGTGAAGGTTTCGCTATGGTACTCTATTTTAATTTTAATTTTAATGCCTGAGGAAGACCACTCGGCTGAGGGCGAACCCAGCCGTTGAGCGTTTAATGTCTTCCCCGGCTAGCTCCCCGGCTAGCTCCCCGGCACGCAGGGATTAAACGTGGCAGTACAAGCTTCGCCAATGGCTGGTCCTGCCGGGCAAAGCCCCACGCGGCAGGTGGCAAGAACTAAAGACATACAAAAAAAAAAAAAAAAAAAAAAAAAAAATTTACAGGGTCTGCCGCTGGAACCAGCGTTCCTACGCGACAAGGAGCGACAGACAGGGTGAACGAGGTCCACAGGTGCGCCTGCACCAGTTGTACAGTCCGCTAATTTAGTAGAAGGGTGCAGTTCTTAGATAAGACTGTACCAATTGTACAGTTCGTAAATGACGGCACTTGAGATGTGGAGGTGCCAGTGTGAGATTCCCACGCGACAAGGAGCGCCACACAATTGCGCTGGAACCCTCACACTGGTTGTGAAATTTTGTAATTTTAGAAATTCAATAGTTGAAAAATCGCAGAATCATTAGATCATTTTTCTTTAGAAATTGTTCTTAGAGCGCATTTAGATCTTATAAATAACAATAATGCGAACTTGAAGTTTCTAGCTCCTTCAGCATCGCAAAAATCGCAATTTTAGAACGTTTTTCGCTTCTGCACCCCCCTCGGGGTAGTGGCACCGACATAAAATATAGCCTATTTTGGAGCAGGGATTGTCACCATCCATTTGCCACCATCACTTTTCAAATCGCTTTAGTAGTTCCAGAGATTCCATACAAATTGTAATTTAGAACGTTTTAGCCTTTTAAATTTCAAATTTTTTTAGACTTTGTTCTTATAGAGCATTTAAATCTTGTAAGTAACGACCATACAAAATGTCAAATTCCTAACTCCTTCATTATTGAAAATATCATAATTTTGGAACGTTTTTCGCTCCTGCACCCTCTGCGGGCAGTGGCACCGACAAAAAATTTAGCATATGTTGGAGCAGGGACTGTCACCATCCATTTGCCACCATCACTTTTGAAATCGGTTCTGTAGTTTCAGAGATTCCATAGAAATTGTAATTTAGAATGTTCTTAGAACGCTTCTTCCTCATCTCACCCTTTTAAATTGCGAATGTTTTTATAATTTGTTCTTAGAGAGCATTTACATCTTATAAGTAACTACCATACCAAATTTGATGCTTCTATCTCCTTCAGTACACAAAAAATCGAAATTTTAGAACGTTTTTCGCTCCTGCACCCCCCTGGGGGTGGTGGCACGGACATAAAATATAGCCTATGTTGGAGCAGGGATTGTCACCATTAATTTGCCACCATCACTTTTAAAATCGCTTCAGTGGTTCCAGAGATTACACCCTACAAACAAACAAACAAACAAACAAACAATCTTTACTACTTTATATATTAGTATAGATAAGGGGGAATTAGCCCCTTGTTCCCCCCCCTTTATACTTAACCAATCAATCCCGAAAACTAATCAGAGATGCGCCTTAACACAGTGAACCTATAAATAAAATTTGAAGGAAATGGGATAATTCTGCATGAAAAACCCATTTACATAAATTAAGGGGGGTATTAGCCCCCCATTCCCCCCCTTCATACTTAACCAATCAATCCCGAAAACTAATCAGAGATGCGCCTTAACACAGTGAACCTATAAATAAAATTTGAAGGAAATGGGATAATTCTGCATGAAAAACCCATTTACATAAATTAAGGGGGGGGGTATTAGCCCCCCGTTCCCCCCCTTTATACTTAATCAATCAATCCCGAAAACTAATCAGGGAAGCGTCTTAACCCAATGAATCTATAAACAAATTTTGAAGCAAATAGAATAATTCTGCATGAAAAACCCATTTATATAAATTAAGGGGGGATTATCCCCCCGTTCCCCTCTTTTATACTTAACCAATCAATCCCGAAAACTAATCAGGGAAGCGCCTTAACACAGTGAACCTATAAACAAAATTTGAAGGAAAACGGAATAATTCTGCATGAAAAACCCATTTATATAAATTAAGGAGGGATTAGCCCCCCGATCCCCCCCCCTTTATACTTAACTAATCAATCCCGAAAACTAATCAGGGAAGCGCCTTAACTCAGTGAACCTATAAACAAAATTTGAAGGAAAACGGAATAATTCTGCATGAAAAACCCATTTATATAAATTAAGGGAGGGATTAGCCCCCCCCGTTCCCCCCTTTATACTCAGCCAATTTTTCCC
Organism: Maratus michaelseni; assembly: GCA_963931845.1. Taxonomy (NCBI): domain Eukaryota; kingdom Metazoa; phylum Arthropoda; class Arachnida; order Araneae; family Salticidae; genus Maratus; species Maratus michaelseni. Next base: position 162,014,926 of record OZ007587.1, read on the forward strand.
CGAAAATTATCATGCAAGCGCCTTAACACAGTGAACCTATAAACAAAATTTGAAGGAAAACGGAATAATTCTGCATGAAAAACCCATTTATATAAATTAAGGGGGGATTAGCCCCCCGTTCCCCCCTTTATACTTAACCAATCAATCCCGAAAACTAATCAGGGAAGCGTCTTAACCCAATGAACCTATAAACAAAATTTGAAGGAAAACGGAATAATTCTGCATGAAAAACCCATTTATATAATTTAAGGGGGGAATTAGACCCCCGATCCCCCCCCCCCCTTTATATTAACTAATCAATCCCGAAAACTAATCAGGGAAGCGCCTTAACACAGTGAACCTATTAACAAAATTTGAAGGAAAACGGAATAATTCTGCATGAAAAACCCATTTATATAAATTAAAGGGGGGGGGAATTAGCCCCTTGTTCCCCCCTTGATACTTAACCAATCAATCCCGAAAAGTAATCAGGGAAGCGTCTTAACCCAATGAACCTATAAACGAAGTTTGAAGGAAAACGGAATAATTCTGCATGAAAAACCCATTTATATAAATTAAGGGGGGGATTAGCCCCCCGATCCCCCCCCCCCTTTATACTTAACTAATCAAACCCGTAAACTAATCAGGTAAGCGCCTTAACTCAGTGAACCTATAAACAAAATTTGAAGGGAAACGGAATAATTCTGCATGAAAAACCCATTTATATAAATTAAGGAGGGATTAGCCCCCCGATCCCCCCCCCCCTTGATACTTAACTAATCAATCCCGAAAACTAATCAGGGAAGCGCCTTAACTCAGTGAACCTATAAACAAAATTTGAAGGAAAACGGAATAATTCTGCATGAAAAACCCATTTATATAAATTAAGGGAGAGATTAGCCCCCCCCCCGTTCCCCCCTTTATACTCAGCCAATTTTTCCCCGAAAATTATCATGCAAGCGCCTTAACACAGTGAACCTATAAACAAAATTTGAAGGAAAACGGAATAATTCTGCATGAAAAACCCATTTATATAAATTAAGGGAGGGATTAGCCCCCGTTCCCCCCTTTATACTTAACCAATCAATCCCGAAAACTAATCAGGGAAGCGCCTTAACACAGTGAACCTATAAACAAAATTTGAAGGAAAACGGAATAATTCTGCATGAAAAACCCATTTATATAAATTAAGGGGGGGGGAATTAGCCCCTTGTCCCCCCCCCTTAATTTATATAAATGGGTTTATGGCATTATTTCTTTTTTTTTCTCTTTTTAGCATTTTAAATGGGATTAATGAAAGGCATGCATTTTAAATTAAATGAGTGAAAGGTTTATATTTAAATGAAATGAATTCAATATGAAAATGTTATAGGAACAATATTTGGCGATTTATCAACTGCGCCAGGATAACATAAAAGTACCAATATATCAAACGGTATGTAGTATGTGAAATGAAACAATTATATTTATAAACACCCATCGTACAAGAAAAAAAAACTAATATTCTGCATTCAGAAGGAAAAATCCATCTCCTGTGCCGTAAGATTTGGCGAGTTCTCTTTTGGTGATAAGTTTTTCGATGTGATTGTTGGGATCTGCAGGATTTGGCTTACTTTTTCTAAATCTTATTTTTTTTGCAGATGTAGTATTATGTAAATATATTTTTTTGCATATATTTTTCTATTTTGTATATATATATATATTAAATTGTAATGGCATTTGGAAAAGAGATTTTTACCTTTTTATAAAAAAAGATTTACATATATCAAGCGTAAAATGTTATGTTTTGCATTTTTATACGGACCACTTCCGCATTTTTAGATTTTAAATGCTATTTATTATTTACTAGCCGTTTATTAATTGTTTACAATTTACCCCCCTGAAAATAACAATTATTTATCACAAAAATGCCTCTTAGGTTTTGTTAAATAAGCTTGTTTATGTATTTTCATTACTTATTAAAATATCGAATATGGCGATAAAATTTTATTTTAGCATCGTGCTTAAATTTTTAAGATGGTGCAAAAACATGCTTTAATAAACGTATGTTTGTAAATATTTGAAAAACATGTTTTACCGCTCTCTTGAAAAATTTTGTAAGATGCTAAAACTACCTTTTGGCACCATTTTAAATTTTTTTCGCCAACCGACATTGGATACGAAACTTTCCCCATTCAGATACACAGGCAAGGCTGGTCTCAAACAAGAGTAAAGAGAGCAACAATATTGTTTTAACTCTATAAGAGTTACAATAATGATATTAAATGCTCCGATTGGCTTTGGGCCCAATTACGAAAGTTTCTCCTAAAAAAAAAACTGTAGAAGAAGTCTTTTACATTTGTTTCAAATGAAGCTCGGTCTACAAGGTATTGGTTAATAATACAAACAACACTAATGGCATGGAGGCAAAAGTTTTAATTTAAATGTATATATTTGAAACCCTCCCCCCCCCCCTCAAAAAAAGAAAAAAGAAAGTTACAGTAATGAATTTAAAATGGCGTTAAGCCACGCTTTCTGACATAAGCAATTGGCTGCAAACGCGATAACGAAACTTTCACTAAACTTAATAACATGTAGCTAATATAGCCCTCAGGTTACTTTGCAGTTATACAGACCTTGTGTGTTTTTTTTAAAAACTTGAGGTTTAAGAAGTTGAGATTTACTGTCAAATGATATAAACAGCTATGAACACAAAACTGATGAATTATTATTCAGGTTTATGTATGTACTAGCAAGCTACGCCCGCTACGCTGGTCAATTTCTCTTAACGAACCTTTAATCAAACAAAATATTGACATTTCATAATTCACTTTTATATTTTAACAGAATAATAAGGATACTATAATTTGTGACTCGCGCTATAGCCAATATACACGTCAGGACACGTCGCCCTTATCATTATCTTTTTACGCGTGAAGGTTTCGCTATGGTACTCTATTTTAATTTTAATTTTAATGCCTGAGGAAGACCACTCGGCTGAGGGCGAACCCAGCCGTTGAGCGTTTAATGTCTTCCCCGGCTAGCTCCCCGGCACGCGGGGATTAAACGTGGCAGTACAAGCTTCGCCAATGGCTGGTCCTGCCGGGCAAAGCCCCACGCGACAGGTGGCAAGAACTAAAAAAAAAAAAAAAAAAAAAAAAAAAAAAATTTACAGGGTCTGCCGCTGGAACCAGCGTTCCTACGCGACAAGGAGCGACAGACAGGGTGAACGAGGTCCACAGGTGCGCCTGCACCAGTTGTACAGTCCGCTAATTTAGTAGGAGGTGCAGTTCTTAGATAAGACTGTACCAATTGTACAGTTCGTAAATGACGGCACTTGAGATGTGGAGGTGCCAGTGTGAGATTCCCACGCGACAAGGAGCGCCACACAATTGCGCTGGAACCCTCACACTGGTTGTGAAATTTGATAATTTTAGAAATTCAATAGTTGAAAAATCGCAGAATCATTAGATCATTTTTCTTTAGAAATTGTTCTTAGAGCGCATTTAGATCTTATAAATAACAATCATGCCGAACTTGAAGTTTCTAGCTCCTTCAGCATCGCAAAAATCGCAATTTTAGAACGTTTTTCGCTTCTGCACCCCCCTCGGGGTAGTGGCACCGACATAAAATATAGCCTATGTTGGAGCAGGGATTGTCACCATCCATTTGCCACCATCGCTTTTGAAATCGCTTTAGTAGTTCCAGAGATTCCATACAAATTGTAATTTAGAACGTTTTAGCCTTTTAAATTTCAAATTTTTTTAGACTTTGTTCTTATAGAGCATTTAAATCTTGTAAGTAACGACCATACAAAATGTCAAATTCCTAACTCCTTCATTATTGAAAATATCATAATTTTGGAACGTTTTTCGCTCCTGCACCCTCTGCGGGCAGTGGCACCGACAAAAAATTTAGCATATGTTGGAGCAGGGACTGTCACCATCCATTTGCCACCATCACTTTTGAAATCGGTTCTGTAGTTTCAGAGATTCCATAGAAATTGTAATTTAGAATGTTCTTAGAACGCTTCTTCCTCATCTCACCCTTTTAAATTGCGAATGTTTTTATAATTTGTTCTTAGAGAGCATTTACATCTTATAAGTAACTACCATACCAAATTTGATGCTTCTATCTCCTTCAGTACACAAAAAAATCGAAATTTTAGAACGTTTTTCGCTCCTGCACCCCCCTGGGGGTGGTGGCACCGACATAAAATATAGCCTATGTTGGAGCAGGGATTGTCACCATTAATTTGCCACCATCACTTTTAAAATCGCTTCAGTGGTTCCAGAGATTACCCCCTACAAACAAACAAACAAACAAACAAACAATCTTTACTACTTTATATATTAGTATAGATAAGGGGGAATTAGCCCCTTGTTCCCCCCCCCCCTTTATACTTAACCAATCAATCCCGAAAACTAATCAGAGATGCGCCTTAACACAGTGAACCTATAAATAAAATTTGAAGGAAATGGGATAATTCTGCATGAAAAACCCATTTACATAAATTAAGGGGGGTATTAGCTCCCCGTTCCCCCCTTTATACTTAACCAATCAATCCCGAAAACTAATCAGAGATGCGCCTTAACACAGTGAACCTATAAATAAAATTTGAAGGAAATGGGATAATTCTGCATGAAAAACCCATTTACATAAATTAAGGGGGGGGGGTATTAGCCCCCCGTTCCCCCCCTTTATACTTAATCAATCAATCCCGAAAACTAATCAGGGAAGCGTCTTAACCCAATGAATCTATAAACAAATTTTGAAGCAAATAGAATAATTCTGCATGAAAAACCCATTTATATAAATTAAGGGGGGATTATCCCCCCGTTCCCCTCTTTTATACTTAACCAATCAATCCCGAAAACTAATCAGGGAAGCGCCTTAACACAGTGAACCTATAAACAAAATTTGAAGGAAAACGGAATAATTCTGCATGAAAAACCCATTTATATAAATTAAGGAGGGATTAGCCCCCCGATCCCCCCCCCCTTTATACTTAACTAATCAATCCCGAAAACTAATCAGGGAAGCGCCTTAACTCAGTGAACCTATAAACAAAATTTGAAGGAAAACGGAATAATTCTGCATGAAAAACCCATTTATATAAATTAAGGGAGAGATTAGCCCCCCCCCGTTCCCCCCTTTATACTCAGCCAATTTTTCCCCGAAAATTATCATGCAAGCGCCTTAACACAGTGAACCTATAAACAAAATTTGAAGGAAAACGGAATAATTCTGCATGAAAAACCCATTTATATAAATTAAGGGGGGGATTAGCCCCCGTTCCCCCCTTTATACTTAACCAATCAATCCCGAAAACTAATCAGGGAAGCGTCTTAACCCAATGAACCTATAAACAAAATTTGAAGGAAAACGGAATAATTCTGCATGAAAAACCCATTTATATAAATTAAGGGGGGAATTAGACCCCCGATCCCCCCCCCTTTATATTAACTAATCAATCCCGAAAACTAATCAGGGAAGCGCCTTAACACAGTGAACCTATAAACAAAATTTGAAGGAAAACGGAATAATTCTGCATGAAAAACCCATTTATATAAATTAAGGGGGTGGGGGATTAGCCCCTTGTTCCCCCCTTTATACTTAACCAATCAATCCCGAAAAGTAATCAGGGAAGCGTCTTAACCCAATGAATCTATAAACGAAGTTTGAAGGAAAACGGAATAATTCTGCATGAAAAACCCATTTATATAAATTAAGGGGGGGGATTAGCCCCCCGATCCCCCCTTTATACTTAACTAATCAAACCCGTAAACTAATCAGGGAAGCGCCTTAACTCAGTGAACCTATAAACAAAATTTGAAGGGAAACGGAATAATTCTGCATGAAAAACCCATTTATATAAATTAAGGGGGGGAATTAGACCCTTGTTCCCCCCCCCTTTATACTTGACCAATCAATCCCGAAAACTAATCAGGGAAGCGCCTTAACTCAGTGAACCTATAAACAAAATTTGAAGGAAAACGGAATAATTCTGCATGAAAAACCCATTTATATAAATTAAGGGGGGGGGAATTAGCCCCTTGTTCCCCCCCTTTTATACTTAACCAATCAATCCCGAAAACTAATCAGGGAAGCGCCTTAACACAGTGAACCTATAAACAAAATTTGAAGGAAAACGGATATTTCTATGAAGAGTTATCGCATTACGTACGTACATACATACATACAGAACCGGCTGCCAAGCTCTCAGGGCTTGACAGCCAGTGTGATAACTGAAAAATCGCAATTTTAGAACGTTTTTTGCTCCTGCACCCCCTGGGGTTAGTGGCACCGACATAAAATATAGCCTATGTTGGAGCAGGGGTTGTCACCATCAATTTGCCACCATCACTTTTGAAATCGGTTCAGTAGTTCCAGAGATTACCCCCTACAAACAAACAAACAAGATTTACTCCTTTATAATATTAGTATAGATTTAAAAAAAATTACACTTATTAGATAAATTACTTCTGTTTGCATTTAATAACTGATAAACGGCTTCTGTATATTAAATGAATTGTTTAAATATTGGGAAGAGGTGGCGAGAGGTAGAAAGACGAGTAAACAAACGGGTAGTGAGATGGGTAAAACTAATGAGCGCCATCGGCGCCCGCACGGCGCCGAGCGAGCCCAACTCCTCATCGTCCCCAAGTTCTGAAGAACTTTTAACGCAGACCATGGCTTTGTCTCGCCAGGTCGCTACGATCAATTCAGAGGGTTCGCGTTCCAGCGACGCCTCCTCATCTTGCCCCAGTGTCGACGACAGAGGTCGTTGCGATTCGGCGGAAGTTCCCACCATCAAAGGATACTTCCCCACGTGACACCTGATGAACCGTAGAGACTGTCGGACGGCTTCATCGCCGAACACCCATAATCGAGTCGGGTCATCCACCATATGTCCGGCATCCCTACGGCCCTTGCTTTCCCGCAGAGTCCGATCGTGAAATGTATGGAAGGACAAGCCACTGGTCTCTTCTTCCGCGGGCGTAGTGAGATGGGTAGAGAGACGAGTACCGACATAGGTAGGCTGACGGGTAGCGAAACGAAGAGACATACGGCTAGAGAGAAAGGTAAAAAGAGGGTTGACAGAGGGGTAGCGAGATGGGTCACGAGACGGGTAGGGACACCGGTAGACAAGAATGTAGCGAGAAAGATTGCGAGACGCGTAGCGTGGTAGATAAAGAGAGGAGTAGAGAGATGAGTACAGAGACGAGTTGACTGACAGGTAATGAGATTGGTAGCGAAACGGTTAAAGAGTCGGGTACAAAAACAGACGGATAGTGAGACGGGTATACAGACAAGTAGAGAGACAGTAGATGGGTACGGAGATGGGTAAGGAGATGGGTAGAGAGGCGTATAGCCAGACGGGTAGAGAAACAGATAGACAAGTTGTGAGACAGATAGAGTAGTAGCGAAGTGGATAGAGACATACAAGTAGTTAGACGGATAGACAGACGGTTAGAGAAATAGATTGGCGGGTAGCGAGACCAGTAGAGAAATATAGAGACAGGTAGCGAGACGTGTAGAGAGATAGACAATCGGTTAGAGAGACGGGCAGAAGATTGGATAGGGAAACAACAGATTGTGGAGAGACAGACAGACAGGCAAAAGAAAAGACTGCGGATTGGCGCAGTAAAGGCGCAGGAGGCAGAGCCTCCTAGAGAATAATCAAGAAGTATCTGTTAAGCTTAAATTTGAAACATATATATTTTTTTCAATTTTGCCGATATGGAGATTTAATGTAAAAGTTATTTTACATAAGTCGTCGAAAGATTTTTTGTATACTTTAATAGTAATTTAGACTATAGTTTTGCAATCTGGTTTGTAGCAAAGCATGCTATCAATGTGGTTTGAAGTGTAAGAGTTTCTATAAACAGTTATACAAATAATAGATATATAATCAAGGAAGAAAATTTTTAAATTCACACACAAAAAAAAGTACAACAATGAAATTAAATTTGTGTTAAGCCACGCTTGATAGAATAATCTATTGCCTGCAAATCCAATTACGTAACTTTAAAAAGCTTGGTGTTTTAAAAGATCCTGCGTTTTTTTTTTTCAAGTTTTGCGCAATACGCGCTTAAGAAAATGAGATTTTTTGCCACATGTTAAAAAAAATTATGATAACACATCTGATGAACGGTACTTCTTTTCTATTTTTTTAACAGTGTATATGAATTTATGTATGATATTTTGCAATTCTATCATTTAATTTGCTCTTTTTCTTTATATTGTAATTGTTAACCCCATGTTCTCAACAATATCACTCAGACTAATTCCTTTGAGGGAAGTCCTAGTATAGTTGTTCGTCGTTGTTAAAATATTATTACGTATCGCGCAACGTTTATCGTTAGCTAATTGCTACATCTGCAACATCGACATGCGATGATGGAATGGCGCATTGCTTACAATCAAATGACGATTTTTTTTTTTTTTTTTATTCCCCTTTTAAGCTTTTGGAACATTTTCCCAATGGTTGTTGTAATTTGTTAAATTACAATTTTTTTTTCTTTCTTTTTTCGTTATTTTATTTTATTTATTTATTTATTTATTTCAGGGGGGGGGGTGTATTGGGCTAATGTGGCCCGCGGCGTTGCATTCAGTGCTTAATTTGGCCCTCGATGGTGAACGAGTTTGACATGCCTGGTTTATAGGTTCATTGTGATAAGGTGCTTCCCTGATTAGTTTTGGCGGTTCATTAGTTAAGTATAACGGGTGGGTACGGAGAGGCTAATCCCCCCCCCCCCCTAATTTAGATATATGGGTTCTTCATGCAGAATTATCCGATTTGCTTCAGATTTTGTATATAGGTTCTTTATGATAAGGCGCTTCCCTGATTAGTTTTGGTGGCTTATTGGTTAAGTATAAAAGGTGGGAACGGGGGGTTAATCCCCCCTTAATTAGATAAACGGGTTTTTCATGCAGAATTATCCGATTTGCTTCTAATTTTGTACATAGGTTCATTGTGATAAGGCGCTTCCCAGATTAGTTTTGGAGGTTCATTGGTTAAGTATAAAGAGGGGACGGGGTGGAGGGGACTAACCCCCCTTAATTTATATGACTGGGGTTTTTCATGCAGAATTATCCGATTTTTTGCAAATCTCTATCTCTATAAAAGAGTAAGTGTCTGTCTGCCTGCCTGCCCGCGGATTTCTCCGTAATTATAACACCTAGGACTCAGAAATTTTTGTCATGTGTAGATGTTGTCACCGGATAGTATACCTCGCGGCCGGATTTTTAAATTTTAATTTAGATTTAAAAAAAAAATTAAAACGTGTATATGGAATTGTGGGTTCGAGGCTATTTCAAGCTCCTCCCATGAAATAGCCTCGGCAACGAAGCAGCTAGCCAATGAGAGCAGTGTAACGACCGAAGAAATCTATGGCCTAGCCTGACTCGTGAGTTGCTGGCCTAGAGTTGTCCAGTTTTTGTCCATGGTTTTGTCGCCTAGCTTCGGAGGTTGACTGCCGTGTAAGCAGTGTAATCGAATCGAAAGGACAGTTTTCGATATGCAAAGAGACTGCAAGAGATGTTAGTTGGCAGGTCAAAAAGAAGTGAACCGAGCTAAGCTGAGCGGAAAATGATGTGTCGCGTGAACAGTATATGATGGTTGTGTACGCTGGGGTTTTGATGGCAGAGTGTAATGTTTTTTAATTGTTCATCTTATTTTAACTTGTGTATCAACGATGCCTAATAAAAAGTGCTGGATGTTAATCATCACCTTGGATCACTGGAGTTCGTTAAGTCATTACAGTATGGCTCTTTCCACCCGACATCAATAGAGCTTACTGATTTTAGTTCGGATTTTCACCACAGGGGGCGCTTTCGTATCTTTGGTTCTATGGGCTGGATCATGACGGTGTATGCCTCATTCGACTCGACATCGATAACCTTAATGAATTCAGTTATGTTCGTATAGAACATATTGTGCCCCCTGGCGGTGGAAGATGTAACTAAAGGATTTTGCAGCTAACTCGGGTTCTATGGGTCACATCACGACACGGTTTGGCTCATTCGACACAACATCAATAGAGCTTAATTATTTTAGCTCTGAATTTCTCCACCAAGGGGTGCTTTCCTATCTCTTTCTATGGGCTGGATCACAATGGGGTATGGCTCTTTCCACTTGACATCGATAGAGCTGACTGATTTTAGTTCGGATTTTCACCACAAGGGGTGCTTTCCTATATCTGGTTCTATAGGCTGGATGACGAAGGGGTATAGCTCATTCGACTCTACATAGATAGAGCTTTTCGATTTTCACCACCAGGGGTGCTTTTCTATCTCTGGTTCTATGGGCTGGATTATGAAGGGGTATGGCTCTTTCGACTCGACTTACAGTAATATATGGGAGTGAGTGTGTATGGCACGCCCAGTGTTTGCTGTCTAAGGTAGTGGGCCCCCAACATTAGATTTGTTTAAAAATAAAAAAATGTTCAACACTGATTTCAGGTACATTTAAGGTTGTTGGCACGGGCAACGCCGGGCGGGTAAGCTAGTTTGGTATATATCTTCAATTTAATAAGGCGCTTCCCTGATTAATTTTGGGGGTTCATTCGTTAAGTATAAAGAGGGAAACGGGGGCTAATACTCCCTTAATTTAGATAAATGGGTTTTTCATGCAGAATTAACCGATTTGCTTCAAATTTTGTATATAGGTTCATTGTGATAAGCCGCTTCCCTGATTGGTTTTGGAGTTTCATTGGTTAAGTGTAAAGGGGGAAACGGGGGGCTAATCCCCTCCCTTAATTTATTGTCGATTTTTTTATTTTTCGAGGGCATTATTCTTTGAAATAAGAGTATAATATACAATTAGTGTGAATAGCCTTTGAGCTCAAAGCCATCAGTTTAACTGGGCCCTTTTCTTTTTATTTCTTTTATTTTTTGATTTGTTTGTTTATTTTCTAAATGATAAAGCCGTTTCAATTTCTTTTACCAACGATAATGGTCGCCAAAAAATGACCAATGGTAACCTTTTCGTCCAAAATAACAGAACTTTCTATCATAGTTCTATAACTCATCTACATAGAACGATATGTTATATACTAAAACCTTCCCTGAAAAATTATCTATCTAACAGTGCAAATTCCATCAAAATCCATTCAACAAAGCTGGAGTTATAAGCAGTCGGAACGAAATTTCCGTTTGTATTTTATATGTACTAGGGCATCCAACCCGGGCTTCTTGGAATAGAAAAAAAATATATATGTGAAAACCTTTTTTTTTTGGGGGGGGGGGGAGATTGCCCCCTAACAACACCAAAGAACATTTTTATATAAAATGTGTCAATTATATATTCAAATAAAATTTTGAAATTTATTAAAAGTGGTAATTTCGTATTGATCTCTAGCCAGAAGTTAATAGCCGAAAAAATCTCTAAAAATTTCGTTATCTATAGCAATTTTTTTTTATTCTGAAAATTTCAGCAGTTTTAAGCGCTTACTTCAGTTACATGGCTGTTAAATCTGTGTTTTATTTATACTATTTTATTTATTGCTTAGTTTTAATTTCGTTAATGAATATTAGCTGGAAACAAATGCTAAACTTTTTATATTGTTTAAAGTGCAAAAGAATTAATATTTTGTAATCGTCTGCAAGCGATAGAGGCAGATTTAAAAAAAAAAATCATGCTTGAAATTTAATTTAAATGCTGTAATAAATCAGTCAATTAAGATACAGTTTTCAAAAAAATTGTATTTGAAAGTAGATTTTTCCCCTCTATAACGGTGTAAAAATTAAAAATGTGCTATGTTTAGAAATTTAAAAAATTGCAGCCGCAAAAATCGCAAAGCCGAAATTTTATCGTTAACTGTTGCCATTCGCAAAATGACGTCAGCCTTACTCACGGACAAGTTTGTCCTTTATAATATAGATAGATAGATAGATAGTAGATGTAGAAAAATTAACCTATATGTTTTTGTTCTTTAAACTTAAACAATATTGTGGAAAAACGTTTGAAAAACATGTTACCAAATCCGTCCCGTCCCGCAAATCTCAAAACCCAACCCAAAACCGAAAAAATCTATTTGGAAATTAAATTTCGAAAAAAAAAAAAAGAAAATGAATTGTAAGTGTAACTACGTTGTCTTGAATATTAATTAAAATAAATAAGCACTCAGATTTAATAAATGTGGACGAGAAAAGGTCATTTTACATATATTACACTTCACAATCACAACACGTAAGATTACGACATCAAGACATAATTACACTATACATTCAGAAGCTGCTTGCAGAACAATACAATAATGAAAAAGAGGGAGCTAGCAAAGAGGTACATTACAATTTGTAGTGCTGCCATCTAGAGCCTATTATCTAAAATACTAACTTTACGATAACTTATGATTTTTTCTCTTTTTACAGAAACCAATTTCTAAAAACTTCAAATATGTGAATCCAGAATTACAGCTCATTCCACCGAGTAGTTTTGAGTTATGCTTAAAATACTATCCACAACATAGCAATCTGTTTTGCAACATAGCAATCTGTTTGGCAAAGATTAAAAATAAATTTAACATTAGGAGTTCCAAACTTTAAATTTTTATAACTTTTAAACTACTTGAACGAATGACTATCTGAAATATCTCTTTGTAGGAGATGAAAAGCAGATCACAACCCCAATAACAATCATATTTGAAAAAAAGATCGGGTACAAGCAAACAGAAAAAACGCTAACAGTGGCGAAGCCAGGATTGAAGTTAAGAAATCAGATGCTGAATATGTGGTGGAATTGGAAATGGAATCGTACATCACGAAGTTCTAGATACCAACCAAACTAGACCAACGCAATCAATTGATAAAACAGCCTTAATTGATCAGAAGAAAAAGAAGAGAAAAAATTGTCTGTCGTGACAATGCCAAGCCACATGCAGAAAGAATTGGGCTGGGAAGCTTTGATTCACCCATCATGTAGACCTGATCTTGTGTCCTCATGACTACTTTATTTGTGTACTTCGCTCATTGTTGAATTCAGACACTTTTCTCCGGGATGGATTTCTGTGGCTCCGGGGGGCGGGGGGATTTCAATGCTCCGGGGACACGCCCCCCCCCCTCTCACCCCCTGAATTCAACACTGAGTTCGCTACAGAACTCTTTTGTAAGTTGATGCATTATTAGCTTTGATTGAGACTGGCAAAAAACCAAGAAATATAAAACATTTTTCAATGACTGAATTGTGGCTTCACCAGAACGCTTGAAAAGCATCTTTGATTAAACTTGCATTTCCTTGATTTAATAAGCTCCATTTGAAATGTAAGTACAAAAAATGTTTCAGTTTTAAACACGAAGAAATTTTCTTCCCTACCTAGTATCCAGGTTGTCTCAAAATATACATACACAATTTAAATAATTATAACGTTTTTTTAAATTTGTTTTTATTTATTTTATTTATTTATTTATTTATTGTGTTAACACACACTTTATTTCGAATTGTAAGATGGAACTACAATAATGGTCATTTCATAAAATTAACAACGCTTGTATTAAATCTGACGACCGGCACTGCTGACTGTGTAAAGGAATGGAATGGCAAACATCGAGAATTATTTTATTGGGTTTTCACGCATATTCTCTTTCAATGGCTGTTCTTAATTCATCGACTGTATCTGGTTTTGTAAAAACCATAACCCCATACTCCCATAAAAAAAATAAATCCAATGGCGTTAGGTCTGGGGAAATTCTACTGATTGTTGAACCTCTTCGTCCAATCCATCGACTCTGGCAGATTATAATCAAGATGAGCTCTATGGGAGGGAAGGAGGGGTACCACATCTTGTTAAATATATATATATATATATTCATCCTCAAGATCTTTGTGAAGTATTAGGGAATAAATTGCGGGTATGTTTTTTTGTGTGTGTGTGTGTGTGTGTGTGTGTATATGATGGGCGGGGAGGCACTCTGTATTTAATGAATATTTTATTCCCGTTTTGTAGCTCTTTATCATCTTATTTTAGTCACTTAATGAGCTTTTTGTCGGGTATTTTTAAACACTAATAAAAGATTAAAAATGGCTGTTTCGCTTTTTCTACCATTTGTTTATCACAATCACATATGTGCAAATAACTGATTAATACAAATTCCGATATTGTAATTTTTAAACAAGATAATATGATAAATCAAATGCTTTCTCGGTTTTTCAATGTTCCGTTGGGAAATATATTTCATTCATACTTTTCACAAACCGAACCAATTGTTACTCTTTTCAAAATGACATTCCATTTTGAATGACGTCTTATCTTCAATCGTTTAAATATTGGAAAAACCTACTTCAGAAATACCCATGAGTAATTTCTACAAAACGAACATCTGTGTCCATATAAATGATATAGATAAATAAAATATTCGACAATATAATAATTCCTAATTTTAGTTTTTATAGGAATAAGCTGATTTTTAATGAAAACGTTTTAAATAGTATTTCATATGATATATTACATATTATGTAAAAAAAAAAAAAAAAAAAAAAAAAAAAAAATTGTAATATATAATAGTTTACATTATATGTAAAATTTTTTCATCTTGCGCAGTGATAGATTGAATGTTCAAACAATCAAGAGTTTAAAAAAACTACGATTAATTAAATTAAAATGATTAAATGAGCATTTCAGTTTTACGTTTTATTTATTTATTTATTGCATTCATGCATAAAACTATATGCATGAAAAACAAAATTGTTTTTGCAAACAAATAGATTTTTCCCTTCAAATAAACTGCTCATTTACTCGTATTGCGTGACTGAATAAATGGAATCTGTTTATTGATCTAATTATTTTCTTATTCCGATTATTTTTCTAATTAATTTTTATCCCAATAAGTTGATAAACTAATTTAAAGTCTGTAACAAAAAAATATTTTTTCGTCTTTCTGATTTATACGTTGTGTTTAGACAAGCTAGCTGTAACTAGAGAGAATGCAAAATGACTGGTACACCTAGGGCGGCCTATAATAATACCACTTGACTCTGTCGAATTCTTAGGCCTCATGAGATCATGAACTATTCTTTCTAAAGCAATGAGTGAGTATTTTATAAAAACTGAATTTAAAAAAAAATTATAGCTACATAATTATGAAAGTGGAGTTTTTTTTTTTTTTTTTTTTTTTGGGGGGGGGGGGGACTTTTTGTTTAATTTAAGGTATTTTTATGCTCGATTCCAGAATTTTGAGTTTTGTCACATTGATTCAATTGAATAGCATACAGTAAAACCTGCAAAGAAATGGGGGAGGGGAAGAATTCCGTTTTACAGTGGTTTCCGTATTAGCAGGAATACCATCTGTTATACAATAAACAGAAAAGGCTTAGAAAAAAAAATCATAAGCAATGCAATAGCATATTTGAAGTATTGTTAATCCTAAAATGGACAGGAGTTTTAAATAAAATACGTACCTTAAAAAAATTACATATTTTATATTTCTTAATTTGAGGAAAATATTTAGGAAACACACTAATTTTTAATTATAAAAAAATCCAGAAACATACATTGGAAATGATGAGTAGCTAATTCTTAAAAAATATTCAAGAAACGTTTATTAGAAATATTAGAAATTAAAGGAGTCAACATGAGTTTTGAACAGGATTTTCGCCAAATTAGCTAATCATTCTACTAATCAACAATATCAAAATAAATGAAATTAAACAAAATCTTACGAAAATATTCAACACGAACTAAAGTCCTAAATAGTTATAGATTTATTCAACCACAAACCAAACGTTTCTTTAGGGAGCCTTTGCAAGTGCCTTTGCAAATGCCCTTGACCGATAATCAATCAAAAATTCGACAATTATAACAAGTTCGTCATTTTACTTTCTTGAAATTAAATCTTAGTCTTTCAGTTTAATTTTCCCGGAATGTTTTTATATGGTTAGATTCCTTTTTACTTTCTTCTATCTATAAAAGAAAAAAAAAATATTGTAATTCAAATTTTTTTCGACTTTCGGTTTTCGACGGATTTACGCGTTTTAGGGGTCAGAGATCCAGAAACACATGTTTTTACGAAATGTCTGTCTGTCCGTGTGTGTGTCCTCTTCGTCTCTTGTATCATCGAAATGTGTATGAAGTTATGCATAGAATTGAACCAAAATTCATTTATACTAGATGGAACCCGTCAAAACTTGACGGCAAACAATTTGATATGAATTACAATTTTTTTATGAATATTTTACCAGCCCGGAATTGCTCGGGCATGTGACAAAAACTTTAGATATGTTTAAAATCAGTGTTGATTTCTGAAAATTTTCTCAGTACAGGATTTCAGCATCTATATGTAAAAAATCTAATTCTTAAAGGGTGAAAATAAAAATTATTATCGCTTGCGGTACACCCAAGAGGTGTAGTGAACTCTAGCCCTTTATTAACCTTTCAGCGGCTATATGCGTTGAAAAGTTTTAGACAAATATGGTATTTCAAAAAAATTGCGATAGTTTTCCATTATACTCACACAAAATGTATGCTAATGCACAATGTATGTAAATGTATGTATTAAATGTGTGTAAATGTATGCTTGGCGACAATGGTGTCCGTATAACGAAAAAGTACCAAATTTCCTCTTACAAACAGTATAGAAAATCAATTTTTGGTACTTTTCGGTTAGCCGGGCGCCAGTGAAAAAAATAAATAATATATATATATATATATATATATATATATATATATATATATATATATACACAAATATATGTATGTATGTGTATATATATATATATATATATATATATATATATATATATATATATATCACTGGCGCCCGGTTAACCGAAAAGTACCCAATTTTTACTATTGATATATATAAAAGTGCATATTTTTAACTGACGTAGTATGGGAAGAGTTTCATTTCTGTGCGGGTTGGCGCGAAATAGCGCCAAAAGGGGTGTGACGTCACGTAGATAAAGTTCATTTCAATAGTTAAAAATGTAACCCTAAAGACGGAAGATCGCAACAATCACATCAAACACTTATCGCCAAAATCAACTTTCCAAAAAAATCAGCACAGAATACGGAACTCTTCTCTAAAAGATTTTCTTACAATTATTTTTCTTAGAAAATATAAAATAAACAATTTTTAGGCTTATACTATATGAATTATTTTCTGTATACATAAATATGTTACAAAAAATATATAATTTTTACTATTAAAAATTTAGTCTGACTCTCAGAATTTTCACAGAAGTTTTTCTTGCTTAATTAAACGCCATTGAGCCATGAGGCATATTTCCAAGATCAGCAAAAAAGCGAAAAAAATATATATATCCAATACGGTACTTTTATGTTAGCTGGGCGCCAGTGATAACTCGTTATATCTTGTTTCAATTGGTGTAATTTGAATTGCAACCCTTTCAATTCAATTCTGTTATTTGTATTGATGTGTTTGTGGTGGCACAGATATCATATACGCACCACATTGGCGCGATTCCCCCCCCCCTCCCCGCCAATTTGGCGAAAACTTTGTTTTTGAATATTAACTTTATAATGTATATTAACGTTATAACATTAACGTTATAACGTTATTTTATTTTTATATTAAAATAAAAGAATCACGTGCTATTATTGCATGCTATTCGTAACTAATATTCAAAAACAAAGTTTTCGCCAAATTGACGAGGGAGAAAAATCGCGCCAATAGGGTGCTTAAGCATTTATGCTTCATATCTGTGCCTTTGTGGTTACGTATTTCATCATGATTATATTTTAGCTATTTTTAAGTAAGTTTTTAAAGACATTATACTTCCACTAGCCGCCACTGGCGACCAGTTTGGTCTCCATTAAATGTATGTTAAGCACTGTAACACGTTACTTTTATTCATAATTTTTTTCCGTAATCCTTCGCCAAACCGGAAGATTCTAATAGACAAATCAAAAACTTTTGCGATCATGGTAGCATTTCGCATATTTTTTGTTGTTATGTATTTCATCTTTCTTGATAAAAACCGCTTAACCAACTTAAGCATTTATGCTTCATATCCGTTTGCTTATTAGTTGCAATACGTTTGCTAATGAGGAGATTTTTAAACATATTAAGTAGTTTTCCATGGCCAAATGGCGTATTTTAGTTAATACGATTTGGTGCAATGAAGTCTATTTTGTGAAAGTCTTTAATGATATCCACATTTACACTGAACCATATTGTTGCCAATATTTTTTTGTTTGTGTGTTTGTTTCTCGCTAACTTTGGCTGTAGACTTCATTACGGGAGATTAAAAAATCTATCATTATTCTCATTTAAAACGTCTTGAATAATGTGATATAATCGGAGTGCATATTATAACTCGTAATTTTCGAGTATGGTTTGGTAAAACATTGAACTTTTGGAAGCCAGTTTTGATATCTCATTCCTTTTAAACCATATATGCTGTCAGCACTTTTGACCCGTGGCGTAGAATCTGATTAAAATTCACGAACTTCCTTCTGTATGCCGATCTCTGTTCGACTCTGTTTTTCTCTGCTCTCCTATTTTGATATAGTTCCGGAGTTTTCATAACTGCATAATTCCCTTACTTTGGCATTTCTGCTTAATATCTACTGACTATTAAGATCCGTAACTTGTAAATATGCCACGCCAACATTACCGCCTATAATTCTAATTACAGCAACCCGTTTTTTCTCTCTATATTGCAACTCTATAGTTAATATAGTGCCCCGGTGCGTCTATGACAGCTGTTCCATCAGAACATTTGATTTCAAAATAAAAGTATCGTTTCTAATTTGCACACGCGAAAAATAAAAACTGGTATTGGCGATTTTTAAAATTCTATTGGCGAGATTTGCGCCCAAATAACACAAAAGTACTTAATGATGTTATGTATTTTGTAAATGTATATTAAATTACTGTTTTGAAAGCGATTGGTCATTAATAATGGTAAATATGATTGGTTGTTAACAATCATTTTCGGTGGTCTCTCTTCCTTGCACGTATAATACATAAATACCAAATTAACTGACAATTTGTTTCGAAATTTGATTCATTAAATATCATTACATGAGTTGTATTTGTTTACATTCAGCTTATATCAAGAAAAGATAAAGAATGAAGTTGAGTTGTATAGCACTTAATTATGGTAAACTTTGATTGTGTCACTGGTACGAATTATTTTTTTGACACCAGGCAGCGCTCCAAAAAATCTTTCACGGAAAACTAACTTTACGAACGATTATCTCCATGGTTTAATGGGTTAATATTTTAAACCTTCACGACGAATGAATCTTTTTTTTTTTGTTGTTTACTTTCATGGATAGAGAATTTGAACTGCGAAGCTAATTTCAACTGAAGTTATTGGAGAATATATACATAATTGAACGTAAGTCATCTTTCAAATATTAATTTATTTTGAACGATCTTTCTAAAAATGTCAAATTTATGAAGTTTTATTCAAAAAAATAATTTTGAATAAAAATGACCGCCTGGCATATGAAAAAGTGAAACGGGCATTCCGGAACTGTTGATGACAGTCACATGACTTACGGTTTTATTATAGAGATGTTAAAATATTGGTTATTTATTATTAGCTAATGTTAAAAGATTGTCGAGAAAAAAAAGGGTGGGCGAGATTAACAATTTTGGTGATCACTGGCACTTGGCTAACATAAAAGTACCCACAGTACATATATTCAGACATTTCAGTGCCCATTTTGATGTTATGAAAAACATTGGAATTTTAGGTACTTTTCCGTTATACGGACACCATGCCAAAATGTATGCTAATACATGATGTATA
This sequence comes from Maratus michaelseni, assembly GCA_963931845.1. NCBI lineage: Eukaryota > Metazoa > Arthropoda > Arachnida > Araneae > Salticidae > Maratus > Maratus michaelseni. Next base: position 162,034,607 of record OZ007587.1, read on the forward strand.
TAAATGTATGTATGTAAATGTATGTAATTGTATGCATTAAATGTATGCTTGGCGACAATGGTGTCCGTATAACAGGAAAGTACCCTTATTTGTTTACTTTTTCATGCATTATAATTTTCATCCGTATAACGGAAAAGTACTAAAATTTGCTATCGATCAAATAATTGAATTTCGTTAAGCATGATTTTTTTTTTTTTAAATCTGAGAAAGAAACAATAAGCATGGATTTAATTAATTTTGCAATATGTGATGCAACCAAAACAATTTTAATTAAATCGGTACGATATAGCAGATGCACCGAGGTTAATTTTTAGCGCCTAAATGACAATTTTTGCTTTGTATGGCAGCCTGGTGTTTTATAATAAAATTGAATACGTATGTAAATAAATAAAATAAAATAGGTACTTTTATGTTAGCTGGGCGTCAGTGATAACTCGCCAAATCTTGTTTCAATTGGAATCATTTAAATTGCAACATTTTACGCGAGATTTGTTATTCATATTTATATTGTATATTGGTATCTTTATATTTAGATATTTTATTATGATTATATTTCAACTAATTTTAAGTAAGTTGTTTAAGATTTTATATTGCTATGTTAAAATATTACCTAGTTGATAGTTAGAATATTACCTAGCTAATGTCAAAAGATTGGCGAACCACAGAGTTTAGAGAATAAACTCTGTGCCTCGCAACACTGGGCGTTATCCGAATCGCCGACTTTATGACGTCATAAGCAAAAGTAAAAGTTTAATTAAAAATTACGGCTAATTAATTAAATTTTCGAACAAACGAATGTACGATAACAAATCTGTGTCCAAATATCTTTCATTAAAAAAAAGAATGGTGTAATTTGATGCAGTAGTTTGTTCTCACGGATTTTAATTTTAATTTTAATGCCTGAGGAAGACCACTCGGCTGAGGGCGAACCCAGCCGTTGAGCGTTGTTCTCACGGATTGTCGAAAGAAATCGCTTAGCGTTTTAAATATATAGATGTTTTTGGCTATGGCCAGCAGGTTCCAGTTGAATTTGGGGATATTTCGCCAGAAAGGGGCGCTGTGATAGCGTTTTTTTCTTTTTTCATTATTGTATCACCGAAAAGTGTATAAAAAAAAGTGTAACACCGAAAAGTGTATATGCATAAAGTTATGCATATAATTGAACCAAATTTTATATATGTGTTTTTGAATATGCCCTGCAGGTCTCAGTTGAATTTGGGTATATTCCGCCGGAAGAGAGCGCAGTGATAGCGATTTTTATTCCATTTTCATCACTGTATCATCGAAAAGTGTAGGACGTACAAAGAATTGAACCAAATTTCATATATATGTCTTTGGTTATGGCCAGCAGATCCCAGTTGAATGTGGGACTATTCCGCCGGAAGGGGACGCTGTGAAAGCGAATTTCGTGCTATTTTCTCAATTTTTCGTAGTTGTTTGTGTTGCTTCGCATCCAGGTAACCCGGCGATTCGCAAGCAGCTGACGTACAACAGAATGACGAAAAATATTGATTTTATTCGCGCTGTGATAGAAAATTTTGAAGTATTCACATGTATGAGATAGAACAAAGTTTTGGGAATAGCACATTCGACTAGTTCATTATTATATCTACCCTATCATAGGCGTAGCCTCGGGGGGGCACGAGGGGGCACGTGCCCCCCTAACTTTCTGAACATCAATTTCTAAAATATGATAGTCAATTAAGACTTGTCTTGTATTGACCCAAAATGGAAGTGAAATAACTACTTTAATTTTCATTTTATATTTCTTCATTTTTTTTTTTACTTAATCAGATGTCAGATCAGTATAGATAGCTCAGCTCTTTTTTTTTTTGTGATGAATTTGGTAGCAAAAATTGTGTTGTGCAGTACAAACCCTGATACGAACTTTCATTAAACGAATGTTTGAACTATCACTCTCTTACAGCTGCGGTCAATTTCAATGTGTCAGCTGTTTTTCCTGCTGTTTGTGGTTAGTATCTACATGTACTTTTTCCCCTTCTCATTCCGTCTGTAGACTTTGTAAAATGTAGTTGTGTTTATCAGAGCGGAAGTTCTGTTCCCCGCAATATATATTTCATTTAATTTGTTGTAACTTTAATTATAATTTAATCAAGTCATAAATATCCTGCTTTTCCAAGCTGTGTCGCTGGAATTATTTACCAATGGAATGCAACCACACATCACTAAGATTATAAAAAATAATTAATATTTTCTTCATCTAGTTATTAAATATGTTCCTCTCTCTTACTTATTATTATTTTTTATTGAAAGCACTTAATCTGCTATTATACCTTCGCATTTTTGAGATGCAATGGTTATGATTTTTTTTCAAAATGTAAGCCTTCCTGAATGAGCTGTTTTAAAGTTAATATACAGCTGTACCTTGGTAAACGATGGTAATCCGTTCCAGAAATACCGTTGTTAAGCAAAACTGTTGCTATCGAAGGTGCAATTTTCCATACTGATTAGTTACTTCTTAAAAGTGCCGTTTAAACTTATTTCAAATGCCTTAAAAGTTTGATAAATGGCTTTTATTTATTATCAGGGCCATACCAAGGGTGGTACGCGCGGTTTGTACCCCCCCCCCCCCCACCTACCAGGCGCCAGATACAGTTGTTGTGGTGCTGTTTATTATATTTGTTACAAAAATATTAATTTCAATAAAATGATCTAGCGGAGCCTTCCTCATTTACTTGTTCGTTTTTTTTCCAAGTGAACCTCGAATTAAATGAACCTGGTAGTGGGGTCCAACTGCTTTCAACAGCGTACACCCGTGCAGGCTACGCCTGATCTGGTCTCGAATCAAAACTAACCTTGAATTTTTTAATTTTTTTATTTCGACCGAAATTAGTTTAATATTTTGAGCATTGGATTGAGAGATTTTGCATTCTTCCAACTTTAATTTAATCGCAGGAAAGCAAAATTTAACAGAGTTAGTTATTTCTGTTTCGAAAAAAAAGGTCTAAAATTTGCCGAAAAAGCGGAAAAACACTAAAAAATTCGCGAGCAATTCAAAACTTGCAGAGGACAAAATATACTTATATTGGTCTAAAAACTTGAAAACGAATTCATTTTACAAGTGTTAAAAAATTGCCGCTAACAACGAAAAACCGCAGAAAATCGGGTACAATTTTGTATGTACGCGATTTTAATACAATATATTTAAACCGGATTCCTTTCGCCGCAGAATGCAAAGAAACGCTAAAAATCTCTCTCTCTTTTTTAATCGCAGAGGACGAAATTTACTAAAAAAAAAAAAAATCGCATGATAAATTAAAATCATTGTACGAATGATGAATAAAGTTTATTGAAAAGAGAAAAAAATTTACTGTATTGGGCTAAAAGATTGAAAGTGAATTCTTTTTATGAATGTGAAAATATCTCCACAAAACGTTAAAAAAAAAAAAAAAAAAAAAAAAAAAAATCCCATAAAAAAAAAATTCTACGAAAAATTCAAAAACCACAGAAGACAAAATTTACTGTATTGTGTTCAAAGATTGAAACCAGATTTCCTTTACGAATGTAGAAAAATCGCCGCAAGACGCATAAAAACGTAAAATTTGAAAAAAATATTCGCGAAAAACTTTACAACTTTACGCGAACAAAATTTATTACATTAGGTTAAAAATTGTAGCTGGATTCCTTTTATGAATGTCAAAAAATCGCCACGGAACGCGAAAAAGCGTTAAAATCGCTTTACAAATTAAAATCATAGTACGGATTCGGAATAAACTTTATTGAAAAGAGGAAAAAAAAATTACTCTATTGGGCTAAAAGTTTAAAACCGGATTATTTTTACGAATGTTAAAATATCTCCACGAAACGTGAAAAAAAAATCACATAAAAAAATTCACGAAAAATTAAAAAATCGCAGAGGACAAAATTAACGGTATTGTATTTAAAAACTGAAATTGGATTTATTTTACGAATGTTAGAAAAATCGCTTCAAAATGCGTAAAAACTTAAAAATCGTAGAGAACTAAATTTATTATATTGGGTTAAAATATTGTAGCTGGATTCATTTTACGAATGTCGAAAAAATCGTCGCAAAGCGCGAAAGAACGCTAAACCCCGCATAACAAATTCATGAACGAATTCAAATTCACTATAACGAGTTCCGAATAAACATTAATGAAAGAAGCCAACATTTACTATATTGGGCTAAAATAATTTGGACTAAAAGGTTGTAATTGGATTCATGTTACAGATGTTAAAAACTTCCGCGAAACGCGAAAAATCCCCGCAAAAAGTCGCATGAAAGATTCGCGATTAAAATCAGTGAATACAAAATGTAATCGCAGAGTTCAAAATTTAGTAATGGGCTGAAAGATTAAAACTGGACTCCTTTTATGGATGTTTAAAAATCGCAGCAGAACGCGAAAAAACAGCAAAATATCTCATAAAAAATTCATGAAAAATTTAAAAATCGCAGAGGACAAATTTTACAATAATGGGTTAAAAGGTTGAAACCAGATTCGCATCACAAATGTTTAAAAACTGCCACAAAACGCGGAAAAACACTAAAAATCACATAAAAAATTTAAGAAATATTTAGAAATTACTGAGGACAAAATTTACTATATCGGGCTGAAAAATTGAAACCAGATGTATTTTACGAATGTTTAAGAAAATCGCCGCGGTACGCTTAAAATTGAATAAAAAATTCGTGAAAAATCTAAAAATCGCAAGTCACAAAATTTGCTATATTGGACATAGAAGTTGGATTCCGTTTACGGATGTAAAAAAAATCGCCCCGAAACGCGTAAAATCGCATAATAAATTTTCAAAAAATTTTTAAAATTGCAGAGTAGAAAAAGTACTATATCGGCTGAAAAAATAAAACCAGATTTCTCGTACGAATGTTCAAAAAATTGCCTCGGAAAGATAAAAAACGCTAAAAATCACATAAAAATTTCGCGAAAAATTAAAAAAAGGCAGAAGACAAATTTTACTACATTGTGTTAAAAAATTGAAACTTAATTCCTGACAAAAATGTTAAGAAATTGTCGCAAAACGCGAAAAAACGCTAAAAATCACATAAACATTTCGCAAAAAATTAAAAAATGGCTGTACGACGAATGTTTAAGAAAAATAAACTTTTAGGTCTAGGGGGCTTTAAGATCGAAACTGATTTCCTTTTACCCAATGTGAAAAATATCTGCGAGGACGTTTTTAACCAAGATACCACTATGTATACATATGGGAATGTGTGCGCACGCGCGTGTGTTTAATAAACATTTGTGCCCCCCCCCCAAAAATTTTCGGTCACGCTACGCCTATGTACCCTATATATATAAAATCCTAATGAAACGAATTTGTGAAACGATTTTATGAAACGAATTTATGAAACGATTTTATGAAACGACTGATTAAACGACTGATTATGTTCTAGGGCTATTTTTAATAAAATATTAAACGCTTGATGGTGAAATTAATACCAATTGTTCATAAAAATCCGCGGATGTCAAAACTGGTAATAGAATTTTGAAAATGGAATTAGTTTTCGAGATATTAATTTTTTTCTAATTTTAATGACATTTCTGTAATGATGGCAACTAATTACTCAGTTTTCTGTGACAAAAAAGGGAAAAAAATTGAAAAGGATCCCGAAAGGGATTATTGATTTCTTTTTTTCGTCATTTTTAAATTGAAATTGAATTTATATTTTATTTCAATCGATAATGAAGACAAGATTGTAATTAAATTATGTTTTTCGGGAAAATTTGAAAAAAAATCACATTTCTATCGTCAGGATTCAATCGTCTGTCAGAATTTAATTTAATTTATAAACTGAAAATATTTTGAATAAATTCGTCCAAATGACGTCATTTATATAAACGCAAAAGAAAGGGGGGGGGAGGAATTAATAGTAATTATTATTTATTGATATCATTTTGTTATTTTTTTGTAAAATTTAATTAAACGAATTTAAAAAATCACTAATTCGGATATTTAGAACGAATATATAAAATATTAATTGCCCAACTGAACGGAAGGAGAATAAAATATCCTGCTTCATTTTTTCCGCCAAGCTTTTTAAAAAAGCGTCAAAACACCTATAATAGAAAAGCAGCAAAAGTTCATTGGGTTTGTTTTCATAACTTTTGGCAACAAATGTACGTATATTAACGAATCTATCCCTTTTTGAAGCTCGAATTACGCCAAACCTAAAAGCAAAGAATCCTATACTGGAAAAGTACCCGATTTTCTTATGGGCAATATTCAAGTGACATAACATGATGTAAAATTATCGCGGATTGCAAATTTGTTTAAATATCTCATCAATTGATGCCGAATAAATGCAGGCATGCATGCACAAAATATTTAATTAATTTTGTATGATAAATAATTATTAGAAAATTCGTATATACATATTAATTAAAATAAATAATTTACATATTTAAAATAACATGAAAATATGCATGATGGTGCACTAAAATAGAGAGAAAATTAAAACCTGTTACTGAAAATGTCTATAACATAGTACTTTTCAATACCGTGGTTCCTAGTGTTATTCACAAGCAGATGGATTTTTTCTATTCCTTAAACGCAAAGGAAGAATAGAATACAGATCGTTGTTATAAAAGTCCGAGAGGTAGCCACAATTTAAACCTATAATCATTTTATACAAGCTGGTTTTCAAGTTGTAATTGATTTTACTTATCAATCCCGAAAACAGTCGTCAGTTGTCGGCAACAATTGGCAACCCAATTACAGATTTACCAATATTTTTAAAATAAAGCACGCTGTCATGTTTTTAGAGGCCTCGAAGTCTGAGCGGGGGTTGGCGAGCGTAGCTAGCAGGGGGTAGGCCCCCTAGTATGTATATATTTTGAAGATCCAGTCGAGGCATAGAGTAGCGAATGCTAGTATAGTAACGAGCAAAAATGTAAACGAATTTGTACATTTGGAAAAATCTGAAATTATGGCGTTTTTTTCAGTGGTACCGCGAAATGGGTCTTGGAACCCCTGAAAATTTGTAACGTCCCACGTGAATTGGGTCAAAAAGAAACACTAGTTTCGGCGTACTATATCAAGGCAACACTAGGTACTGGGCTTGCTTAAGACTCCTATTATAGGAGCTCTAGGCTTGCTCATTCATTCTCATAACGTCACAAATAGTGGCTGGCCGCAACCAGCGATTGGTAACAAAGCGACGCGCCCATCGTTTTGTGCCAATCGCTGTATGTCTTTCGTCGCGGACAGCCACCTTTTGTGACGTCATGAACATGATAATGAATGAGCAAGCCCGGTATCTAGTGTAGCCCTGACTGTGACTTTATCCGACTAGTGATGTGAATGTAACGTCTACGTCATTACGTATCAAAGGGTTAAGGTACTCTTTTATGAAGTCTTAAAATAGTAATATATAAATGCACAGGTACTAGTTGTTTTAATGTTTTCTCCTCATACATTTGCTTCCAGAAGTCACGTATTTATTAAGGCTATTTTTGCATATTTTTTAGCAATTTCCAATATAGTTGATAAATATTAATGAATTCGGTTTGTCTGGCCGTCTCTCTGGCCGTGCTCTAACTCGCATAAAATTACTCGGATTGTCGTGTAATTCATATATGTTATTGAGGTTTACCATATTGCATGTTTGGTATTCAAAATGAAGTGTGTAGAATTTATAGTTCGTTTACAGGACAACTCAAAATAATTCCATTACATTATGATATATGGGGAAAAAGCGTTTGCAGTGTATTTTAACCCCTTGGGGACGAATCCTCGATTATTCCCACCAGTAACTTTTTATTGTAAACTTTGCCTTATTTAATGACAGCATTTCTGAGATTCAATTAGGCGAAAATTTCTGTTTTGAAAAACCGGTGGCAAAAGATTAAAAATTCTGTAAAGGACGCTCGTCGCGAAGGGGTTAATGATGTTACAATATTTCAAACATATTGATATTGATATATATCACTAAAGTGCACTACAAGATACCGGGTGACGACCTAAAATGAACTGACTGATTTTAAAATTTAATAACTTCCAAACGGTCACAGACATTTAAAAGAATCTTGCAGGAGAGTAATGTAAGATGTCAGAAGTTTTTTTTTTTTTTTTTTTTTTTTTTTTTTTTTTTTTTTTTTTTACACTGCGATTCCTGATTTTAATTCGAATTACCAGCAATAGATGGCGCTGCGAGCGATAAGAGTGCAATCCAGGGCAAAACTAAAATCACCCAGCATTGAAGGAGGTTCAATACATAGAGCGAGTCTCATTCACTAACACAATCTTGTTCTTAGGGCCCGATTCTGAATAAGATTTTATTGGTGAATGAGAACCACTCCATGTAATGAACCTCCTTCCATCATATCAATGCTGCGCGATTTCTGCTTTTGTCTCAATTGGATGTCTATTTCTCGCAGCGCCATCTTTTGCTGATAATTCGAACTAAAATCAGGAATCGCAATTAAAAAAAAACTGACATCTTACATTTACATGCATTACTCTTCTGCATCCTTACACATATTACTCTCCTACTCATCATAAATTAGTCTCCTGCAAGAATTTTTAAAATATCTGTCACCGCTTGGAAGTTATTGAATTTTAAAATCAGTCAGTTCATTTCAGGACACCCGGTACTTTCTATAGAATATGGTGTGCATAGCAGTTATCTATCATTTACAGAGACACACAAAAGAATTCGATTACAGTGCTGTCTCTGATCAATAATTGCTGAAAGTGCTTTTTTAATTGAGATATGCGTTTTTAAATTTAGCTATTTGTGTGTAAATTCTATAGATCAGATACAGGGCTGCACAAAAGAATTCGAGTATATTTCCGCTTATTGACGGGAATGGCTGGAGGGAAAATTTCAACCGTGTTATGCGTTTCCTAACTGAGCTGAATGTTTGCATAATACTAGGTATAGCATATATACAAATGTATAGATCATATACAGGGCTGCACAAAAGAAATATGATATTTTTCAGACTATACATGGTAATTTCTGAAATGGGGTTTTCAAATGTGTTATGCGTTTTCCAAATTGTTTATTTAAACATCCTTTTTCGCCTTATTAATAGGTAAAGTTTTTTTTTTTTTTTTTTTTTTTTTCCAGTATTCTGAATGTGTTGGAAACTGTTTCATTACATACGCTTGACGCATGATTTTTCTTTCTTGTTACTTACCCATCATACGTAGTATAGGGTAAGTCTTGTAATCGTTTTAAAAATCGAAAAAAAAAAAATTGACGGATTTACACGTTTCAGGCACTGGAGATTCCGAAAAACATATTTTTAGAAAAAAAAAAATTGCCGTCCGTCTGTGTGTCTGTATGTCTATAAACGCTCTATCTCCCGAACAAATTGAGATAGAGACTTGAAATTTGGTAAAATACTTAATATGTAATAATGGAAAGAAGCTTATTGAATTTCAAAAACCTCGATTATCCGGAACTATTTTTTTCGGACTCTCGAAATATTCGTTCTGATAAAAGGTATATAAA